>CM035439.1:108489470-108584470 GCA_020310875.1 Ceratopteris richardii | reverse complement strand
TCACTTCTTGATGTTTCTGGTTCATCACATTCTGGATCAAACCTAGGTACTTCTTCAACTTCAACTTGTGCTTCATTATTCTCTTCTTCATCAAATATTTGAACCTTTGATTTACCTTTCTTCTGACCTAAGATTTCTTCATCACCTCCATGAATATTAAGTGTACCTGCATACCAAGTACCGTGCTCATGAAATGTAACATCCTTAGACACAAGGAATTTCTTTGTGGATGGACTCCACAACCTATAACCCATCTTCTTGTCATCATAACCAATGAACACATTTTTTAGCTTTAGGTTCCAATTTATGCCTCAACTAAGATGGCACATATGCATAAGCCAAACATCCAAATACTTTGCAATGATCTAAGGTAGGCCTCTTACCCCACCAAGCTTCATATGGTGTCATGCCCTGCAAAGGTTTACATGGTATCCTATTAACCAGGTATGTGGCTATGTTTATAGCCTCAACCCACAAATAATTGGGAAAATTTTTCTCCTTCATCATTGATCTTGCAAACTCAACAAGAGTTCTGTTTCTCCTCTCTACTACACCATTTTGTTGAGGAGAGTACTTGCAAGTAACTTCCCTTTTTAGACTTGCATTCCATAAATAATCACTGAAATCATTAGAGAAATACTCCCCCCCCCCCTCCATCTGACCTTAGGCTCTTCAAATTTTGACCCGTGATTCTCTCTGCATACACATGACAATGTCTAAATGTGTTGAACACCTCTGATTTATCTTTGATCACATATATAGTGATCCACCTTGTAGCATCATCAACATAAATCACATAATATCTTGAACCATTGATGCTAAAGTCTTTTGATGGTCCCCACACATCTATGTGTACCAACTCAAGCTTCTCTGAATACATGAAACCATGCTTAGTATATGATTGCTTATGAGCCTTACCTAATTGACATGCCTCACATCTGTATGTCATGTGTTGGCTTGCAACATTAGACAATGCAAGCACTGAACCATTGTTAACCATATCATTAATGCCTCTTCCAAGTCTTTTATGATCTAACTCAGAGATCTTATGTCCTCCATAAGTGAACAAGGCATGACCAACATTGCCTTGAATCTTCAATGTGAAGAGTCTTCCTTCTTTCTTTCCTGAAACAATATGTTTATACCCATTACAGGTCTTCCACAAAAACTCCATAATTAGTGAACCTTACCTCATAACCTTTTTCAACAATTTTCCCTACACTTATTAGATTCTTTGGAATTGTAGGAACATACAAAACCTTACTCAGAAGAGTACTTCCATCCTCGATCTAATTGAATTAACATTATGCTTCGTATTATCACCTGTTTGAACCACATGACTACGCACCTTATTCTAATCAGTCATCAAAGCTATATTCCCACTTAGATAATTGCTACATCCTGAGTCTATGTAGAAGACTATTTGAGCGTCACTTTTTCTTTCACAAGTTGCATTCATAATCAAGGTTGAATCCTCCTTCTGATCTGAAGCATAACTGTAATAGCTGTTGTTGTAGGATTGAATTTGAGAGCCTCTACCTACATTTCTTCCAAAGTAACCTTTACTACCTCTACCTTTGAAATTACCTCTCTGATTTCTATTACCTCTTCCTCTTGAGTTAAATTTATGCTAATATCCACCATTATTCTGATTATTATGCCAACAATCATGAGCTAAATGATTTGTTTTACCACAAATTGAGCAGGCTTTGGTTCCATCTTTATTGGTTCTACCTCTTCCTCTACCTTTGCCACCTCCTCTTCCTCTTAGGAAGTTGGCTTGGCTAGTTGTACCTCCTTCTTCATTTAATTGTTGCTTTCCTTTGCTATTCTTCTTCTTGTCCTTTGAATACATTGGTTGACCTGTCCTCTTATCAACATCACCTTTGACATCCTGCTCAAAGGTTAGCATATGTCCTAGCAATTGATTCAAGTCAGGAGTGAAATGATCTAGCGACAATTCAGTAGAAAAAATGAATGGCTTCCATTTCTCATCTCCTCTCAAACCTATAAGGATTTGGCTTACCAATTTATCCTCCTCAATGTCTTGATCAGTTGCTCCTAATGCATCTACAATGTCGTTCATCCTTGTTACATAATCAGAAATGGATTGAAAGGCCTTCTTCTTGAATGTGGTAAATTCTACCCACAAAGATGCTTCCCTTGACTTTTTAGTGTTTTGGAAATGCTCCTCCAAAGCATTCCATATGTCACTTGCACTTTCAAGTCCTCTAATATGAGGCAGCAAGTAGTCATTGACTCCCATGTATATAATGTGTTCGAGGATAAACACTTCTCTGTGCACAACATAAACAATTGAACCCTCCTAGGATCATGAAATTTTTCAGACATAGGACTTGTATTTTCTGAGTTTCTTTGAGTACATGAAGAGACTGAAAATGAAATTTTTCAGCCTTAAACTACACTTCACAAGCTTTTAAATGACAGTAAAATCACTCCATTTGGATACTAGATGATGCCTCAACCAGCTGCAACAAAACATATAACTTGATCTCTTCACAGAGTATGAGCTAGCTAGATAGACACTGTTCTAGACATTTCTCTGCACATGTGCAGGCACTGAACCCGAGACTTATACTAGACAAAGTAGAACTTATAAGCTTTCCAACAAGACAAAACACCATTGCAAATGGATTCCGAATGAAGGAGAAACAACAATTACAAGATCGGGGGGTCTGCCAAGATCATATAGGGAGAAAGAGTATGAAAAAGTGAAATCTCTGCAAAATATGCAGAGAACAGCTAGTAGGGGGTGTGCTTAAGCAAGGGGGCAGCTTGGGCACCTATTTCCACGACTCTAAGTCATATTACAACTCATTAGACATTTTAAAGACCACATATTAACCTCTTTAACCAATCAAAAGCATATACATGTCAAAAATGAGGTCCAATTACATCAAGAGGAGAGCTAAATCTTCTCTAATCAACTTCTTTCCATTATGGGCATAATTTGATGCCTCCAACTTGTGGAAATCAGCCTCCTTTGATTGTGGATGATGTGGAAGGTTCAATTTCGGCATGTTCCCACACTCTTGAGCTTGAAAAACTTTCAACAATCCCCCTCAAGCTCAAGTCTTTTTCCTTCGTTGCTTCAGCCTATGTCTCTTATGTTGATTGCTTCCTTGAATCCTCCAAGCTTTGTACCTTTAAGAAACTTTTTCATCATGTCTGCAACCTGCACTTTAGTGTTCACATAACTTATATCTAACTCCTTTGCCATCACCTTTTCTCTAATGAAATGGTAATGAACCTCTATGTGCTTGCTCCTTGCATGAAACATGGGATTGTTAGCTAGGTACATGCTTGAAATGTTGTCTCCATAAAGAGAAAACTCCTCCACTTCCACTTCCAAGTCCTTAAGTAGCTTCTTAAGCCATAATAGCTCACATGTAGCCAATGCTAAACCTCTGTACTCAGCTTCTGTGGATGAAAGAGCAATAGTGGGTTGCTTCTTAGAGATCCAAGAGATCACTTTTGTACCTATCATGAAAACATAATCCGATGTACTCCTTTGATCATCGTTGCTACCTGCCCAATTAGCATCACTATATCCTTTGACACTTAGATCAGCATCATATGAGTAAAATAGACCTTGGTTGATGGTGTGCTTGATGTATTGAAGCACCTTTCTTGCCCCCATAAGATGATCATGAGTAGGTGCATGCAAAAATTGAGAGAGAACACCTACTACATATGCAAGATCAGTTCTAGTGAATGTAGCATAAATTAATGAGCCAATTATGCTTCTATATAGTGTAATATCTTGTATAGCCTCTCCTTGACCTGCAACCCACTTTGTATTGGGCTCCACCACTCCTACCAAACCTGTATAGCACATCCAACAAGTATTTTCTTTGAATCAAGAAGATGCCATTGTGTGCATAGATTACCTCTATTCCCAAGAAGTATTTTAGTGTTCCAAGATCAGATATCTTGAACTCCTTTCCTAGCTTTGATTGGATATCTTTAATACCTGCAAAAATCACTTCCTGTGATGATCAAATCATCCACATAGATGCATATGTATACCGTCTTGTCTCCATGCTTCTTCATGTAAAGTGATGGATCTGCAACACTTTCTTTGTATCCACAACTTGATAAATAATCCAGTAACCTTTGATTCCAGGCCCTTGGGGCTTGCTTTAGTCCATATAATGCTTTCCTTAGCTTGCAAACATGATTTGGGTACCTCATACTAGCAAATCCTTGAGGTTGGCTCATGTAGACTACTTTTTCAAGCTCTCCATTGAGGAAGGCATTCTTCACATCCAACTGATATAAGCTCCATTTCCTTGATGTGGCCACTGCAATCAAAGTCCTAATTGTTGGCATCTTGGCTACGGGGATGAAAGTTTCATCATAATCTATCCCGTAGCTTTGGGAGAAGCCTTTTGCCACCAACCTTGCTTTGTACCTAGCAATGGAACCATCTGAATTTCTTTTAAATTTGTAAACCCACTTATTACCTATCACCTTCATGACCTCTTGAGTTGGTACCAAGCTCCAAGTATGGTTCTCATCAAGTGCTTGCAATCCTTAGCTTCTTCATAACTAGTTGGTTCTTTGTCCTTGATTATCTGAGTCATGTATGCATAATGCTTTGCAATGAAATTATCATATGTTAACCTTTGTACTGGATATCTTACTCTTGAAGACCTTCTTTCACTTCCTTTAGGTGTGGTTGCCATCTTCTTTCTTTGTTTTGCCACTCCTTGGGTTTGAATTTCTTCTATCTCTTCATCTTCCAACATGCTCTCGTCCACATAGCTTCCTTCTTCAATTGAAATCTTCTCTTTGCCTTTGAATTTGCTTTCTTCAGAGCTAGTCTCTCTTTCCCTAAGCCTTCCACTCCATGGTGAGGGTGTCCTTGTGTTGCATGAGTTGCTTGGACCACTTAAATTCATGCTTTCTTGAACTCTATCATGATTCGTCAAATCTATCTCACCTATGTCTTCAACCTGCACTGGACTCGTGCATGCATACCAAGGCTTCAACTAATCAAAGAAAACATGCCTACTTGCCTTCAGCTCCTTTGTGATGGGATTATAGCATTTATACCCGTTTTGTTCCATAGAATATCCCAAAAAAATACACCTTTCAGATTTGGCATCTAACTTTGACCTCAACTCTTGAGGTACATGTACATAGCATATACAACCAAAGACTTTAAGGTGTGAAATGCAAGGTTTTCTTCCACTCCATGCTTCCTCAGGGACTAGATGATGTATACCTGATGTAGGACATCTATTCATGATGTATGTGGCTGTATATGTAGCCTCTCCCCAGTAACAATGTGGCATATTCATTTTGTTGAGCATACACCTTGCTACCTCTACTATGTGTCTGTTCTTTCTCCCTGCTACCCCATTTTGTTGAGGGGTATATCTGCATGTAAATTGTCTTTTGATGTCATTGACCTTCAAAAATTCAGAAAATTCATGGGAGAAGTACTCTCCCCCTCCATCGGATCTCAAAGTTTTGATAAACTTGTTAGATTCCTTCTTCACCTGTGCTTTGAATTTCTTGAAGTAGTGGAACACATCTGATTTGTTTCTAATACAATACAACCATACTTTTCTTGAAAAGTCATCAATGAAGGTTACAAAATACCTATTTCTAGCAAGGGAAGCTTCTCTTGTTGGACCCCAAACATCCGTGTGAATGGGGTCTAAAACATTTGCACTTACATAGGTACTCTTCTTGAAGGGCAGCCTTGATGGTTTTCCTTGTTGGCAAGCTACACAAATCGCATGCAACATTTTAGATGTAAAATTTGGTAGGCCTCTTACCAAGCTCCTCCTTTGCATGTCCTTGAGCTTTTTTAGGTTGATGTGACCTATTCGTTTGTGCCATAGATCCAAATTCGCTATCCTCTTGTCTCCATATGTGACATACATTGAATGGTGTGGCTGATTTATGTCCATTGTGAACATTCTCCCTTGCTTTTTTCCTTTTGCTATGAGCTTGAAACCTGCCCTTGGATCCTCAACAAAACATCCTCTTTTGTTGAACCTATCTTGATAGCCTTTTTCTACCATTTGGCCTACCGAAATCAAGTTTTTGGTAATAGTAGGGACATGCAATACCTCTGATAAGCACTTTGCTCTTTGATTTCCTTCCAAACTGATATCTCCCACATGTTGAATGGTATGCTCTGAGTTATCACCTCTTTCCACATGCCCTTGATGCTTTGGGACCTGCAAATTACTAAAAAGATCCTTTCGACATGACATATGATTGCTACATCCATTGTCTACATACCATACGTCTTCACTAGCTTGAGTTGTATCTTCATCATACCTCATGGCAAGTAAATAATCATTCCCTTGGCTGGATGATGTGTTTCCATAATTACCTTGCCCTCTATAATTGTTGTTGTTGCTTTGATTCCCTTGTCTTTGAGCTCTATGATAGTATTCATTTACAAAATGACCGGGCTTATCACATACAAAGCTTCCATTTGAAGTGGGTTGTCCTCTTCCACCAAATCTTGCACCTCTTCCTCTATTTGTGGCTCTTCCACCTCTTTGACCTGCATTTTCTTGTTGTCCTTGACCTCCTTGGTTGCTTTGATATCTTCCTCTTCGTCTTGTAGCACCTCGGTTGTGTTTTCCTCTTCCTCTACCTGCATACAACAATTGCCCTTGGCTATCGTTGGCATTATGACCACCAAGGTTCATCTCCTTTGTCACCATGAGAGTGATTAATTGATCAAAATCAGGAAGAGAGTCCCTTACATACACTGAAGTTGTGAAAGACCTCCATTTTTCATCATCCCTAAGTCCATTTAAGGTGTGGGCGACAAGATCATCATCATCTAGGGCATAACCGATTGACCCTAGTGCATCTGCAAGCTCTTTAACCTTTAATATGTAATCATTAGCACCTTGAGAGAGGCTTTTCCTAAGATTATTTAGATCATTCTTGAGTTGAATTTTTCTAGCTTTTGTGGAGGTTGAGTACAATCTCTCCAAGCACTCCCACACCTTCTTCGATGTATCCAAATCTTGAATATGCCCTACCATAGAGTTGCTAATATGCTGAGATAAAATGAAAATGATCCTTTTGTCCCTTTCATCCCACTCTCTTATTGTTGTTCTATGGTCATTGGTTGGATTTACCTCATCTATGTAGGGTTTTGGCTCTCCACCACTCACAAGTCCCCACAAACCTTTCCCCATCAAAAAATTGTTTATTCTAAATTGCCATGGTTGGTAGTTTCCTTTTTTGAGCTTCTCAATCTGAGCATTGAGATCAGTCATGGTGCCTCCTATCTCTTTTACCTCAAAAAATAGAGCTACTCCTCTTGATGAAGCTTCATCTTTGATTTGATGACGTATTTGCTTCCCCTTGTCGACGTGCCCGTTCTTTGCTTCCTTCCTTCAAACTTTGATGAAGTCTTTACTTCACTTCACTAGCTCCTTCTTCTCTCTTTGATACTCCACTTATAGCTCTGATACCACTGTTGGAGGATAAACACTCCTATGTGCACAACAAAAACAAATGAACCCTCCTAGGATCTTGAAATTTTTTAGATATAGGCTCTGTATTCTCTGAGTACATGCAGAGACTGCAAAAGAAAATTTTGCAACGTTAAACTAGACTTTAAGAGATTTCAAATGAGAGTAAAATCACTCCATTTGGATACTAGATGATGCCTCAACCAGCTACAACAAAACAGATAACTTGATCTCTTCACAGAGTATGAGCTAACTAGAAAGACACTGTTCTTGACATTTCTCTGCACATGTGTAGGCACTGAACCCGAGACTTATATCAAACAAATTAGAACTTATAAGCTTTCCAATAAGACAAAAAATCATTGCAAATGGATTCCGGATGAAGGAGAAACAACAATTACAAGATCGGGAGGTCTGCCAAGATCATCTAGGGAGAAAGAGTATAAAAAAGTGAAATCTCTGCAAAATATGTGGAGAAAAGCTAGTAGGGGGTGTGCTTAAGCAAGGGGGCAGCTTGGGCACGTATTTCCACGACTCTAAGTCATAATACAACTCATTAGAGGTTTTAAAGACCACATATTAACCTCTTTAACCAATCAAAAGCATATACATGTCAAAAGCGAGGTCCAATCACATCAAGAGGTGAGCTAAATCTTCTCTAATCAACTTCTTTCCATTATGGGCATAATTTGATGCCTCCAAATCATGGAAATCAGCCTCCTTTGATTGTGGATGATGTGGAAGGTTCAATTTGGGGCATGTTCCCACACTCTTGAGCTTGAAAAACTTTCAACATAATGCTCCTTGCTTAAGCATCTTTCTTCATCCGTGTCTTCAAGTCTGTGAGCTCCTCCCTAGTTGGAACACTAGGATCTTTAAACTATGTTTTTTCTTCATCACTTGTAATGTATCCTATCAAGTCTTTGCTCATGAGATGAGCTTCCATCCTCATAGACCAAGCTGGATAATTTTCTCTATCCAATTTCTCTATCTAAAGAGAATCTCTCATCCTTTCTTCACATGTGTATTAAATTCTTCAAGCTTTATGAGGAATAAGTGTACCGTTGTGGAGGTGATCGCAATCTTGGTAGATCGGGTCCGGTCGTGGCACACACAGGGTGTATGAAGCTAATGAATGTTGGATGGTTTAAGGACGTGAAAGTGAAATTAATGTTGATTATGGAGAAGAGAGAGATGTTGAAATGATTATGGGAATGGGAATGTAGGAGTGCAAGTTAGATTGAAGAACATGAATGATAAGAATGAAAGAGAACCATACACACGAATCAAATTTGGAAGGAAGAATGATCCATTGAAGGAGCTTCTTAAACACTTCCTAATTCTAATCCATATGCATAGTCTTCTTTGGATGATATGTATGCATGACGAGAATAGATGGAATCCTTACACATAAATCAGTTTCGAAAGGAAGAATGGTCCAATATTGGAGCTTCTTATACACTTTCGGAAACTAATCAATATATATGGGTATGTATGGATTATATGCATGCAAGTGAATTATGAAGATAGAGTTTACTCACAAGCTCAATGAAACATCCTCACTGGTTCAACGCAATACTGTGGCGCCTTCTCACACATAGAAGAAAATAGAAGACATGTAAAAATACTTAAGAGACTAAGAGACGAGACAAGAGACAAGTGACAAGTGACATGAATTAAAAGGATTTAAATTAAGATACATCCATAAGATCAACGTGGTACGTCAAGCTAAGCAGTCTACTGATCAAAGGCGGTTCCGACCTTCAAACCATGACAGTTCAACCGAATGTCACACGTAAGAAGGCGACTTCCACTTCATTGACCCTATGTATGTCTAGGCTCGCAACGTCTAACTAAAGAAGTCTAAGACTCTTTAAAACTAGCTCTAACTCACTCACACGCTCCACCGAGGGTGAGTCAAGATAGAGATGTTGGTTTCAAGAGCCTATCGTAGATTGGAGTTCTAACTTAAATTTGAAACTAGGTACTATACTCATACTAGCCCACCTTGGATCCTCACTCGCTCAACCGAGGGTGATCGTCTCAAGGAAACCGTAAGCTAGCATGAGCCCTATGGATGCCTAGCAATGATGCTCTAGGAGTGTGGAGGGGGGTTTATATAGTTTTTTGAATGAATTTGGGCCCTTGGATCTTGAGAAATCAACTCTCAACTCTAGGATCACTACTTTCGATTACAACCATTTGATTAATCAAATCAATGGCTTGGAATTGTTCTTTCTATCAAATCTAGTGTAAAGGAGTGAAATTTAGGCGCCTTCATTCTCCACCATTGGATCTAGGGATGATCTGGACTGTCGGATTAGTGCTGACATCAATTCGGATAATATAAGCCACTATTTTTGGAGAAAAGTTGCATTATTGATCTTTGATTGTCAAAAAAGTCTTCTTTTATGGAAAAACTCGTGGATCCTCCTTGCTTTAAGCATAAGTCCATCTCCACCCTTGAATATGAGCTCATCTTGATCATACAACATGGCTCAATCAGCTTTCGCCATGCGGTAGCCCTTCAACCCTTTAATTTGCTTAAACTAGAAAACTACGGTGATCCTGAAAACTGGACTTTGTGCTATTTGACCCTCCAAATAGGCTTTGATGAAAATGAAACTTTGTAGGACTATGTTTCCAAAGAACTCCTTCAGGAATATGCAAAAAAAACTTCCATCTGAATCTTCCTTGTACAAGTTTGTCTACATTTGGAAGCTTGCAAGGTGGCATTAAGGTCTCTAGGAAGCTCTGATAGCCTTGAAACTTTGTACAAATATGTAGCCACATATGCTCTTTATACATGCCAAACCATATGGTTAACATAAATTTCTATACAAGAATTTGTAGGGTCAAACTAGAAAAATTACATTTTTTACAAAATGAACATAGCATATCAATGTGCTACAAAATCCATTTTGTATTGAAATTTGGGCTATAGACTGCCTTTGACAATCTTTACAAGTATATGAATTTTCAAATAATTTGGTGACAATGAAATTTTTGCCCTAATTTCCTAGCTTTGATCAGCTTTGACTCCTACCATGTACTTTCTTGATTTCTTTGAAACTTTGTATGTGAGCTTCCTTTGACATCCTTGATGCATCCTGGACTTATCAGGGAATTCCGGCTACCTTCACCAAATATGTTTTTTGTAGGCCTTCACAAGTGAGAGAGGAGACAAAATCTTTACGACACTGTTACTTTGAATGAAGTTCCTTTTGATCTTCTTGATAGCTTTAGGCCTTATTCTCTAGTTTTCCCTTTAAGCTTTCACCTTTTTAACCTTCAAATGTTGATTTCTATATGACTGTAGCAATCAGGGTCCTCCTTTCTTCTATTTTAATGATTCCTACTCTGATACCCTTGACGGAGAGTTTCAATTTACAAAAGAACAAGCTATCCTTGATATTAGAGCACCTCTATATCAAGAATAACTTAAAACTCTACGAATTTTGGAAGACCAATGTCAAAATATCAAGATTTGCACTAACTGTGAAGAGAGTCACTACACGAAAAAAAGCCTCTTGCACTTAACTCATTGATTGACTGACCAAATGTGTGACGTTTCTGATGAAACCTTGTACAAGGTGTTGTCTAAAAGTTTTGCACCTTCTCCAAGATAAAACATCTCAAAAGATTAAGTAAATCTTGAGAAATGATCCAAACAATCTACCTATGTTTGAAATTGTTCTCCTTTATAATCAATTTTGACACCTACAACTTCTAATGCATGATTCTCCCAAACTAGAATCCATTTAATCAAATGCTTTTAGCCATAAATGGCTTACCTTTCAATTGAGATTTTGAATCCTCATTTGTGTAAAAATTTACACTATGCAGTGGGATCTGATCAATTCTTTGACCATGGAGATAGCACCTGTTTCAGAAGACACTCATCACTTCTTCACATATAAATGTTCCTACACATAATTCTCTTAGCTTATTTACAGGTAGGGTCTCAGAACTTAACCATAGATGCATTGAATATGGAATTAGACATCTACAAAAGGATTCTTGAAATGATCAAACACAGAAGGAGAACTCAAGAAAATATTGGGTGCAACTTTTTCTTTACTCAAAAAATTTTACATCTAGATGATGAGAGTTATTCACTTCACTTCTAAGGTGTCTAATGAATCTAAGAATCTGTAACTCTTCATCTCGCCTACTCACTCATACATACCCCACATTTTTTAATTGTATATATAGGCATATATGTACAAGCTCATGACCATAACAAAAGTATAAGCGAGCTAATTACAAGTCTAATGTACATATGTATATAAGTCTTCATTTCCTGAATATGCACTATCTTCAAGCTTCATTTGCTCGTCTCTTCTTTATCCTTTGACTTCAAACCTTCATCCTAAACATCAATTGATGGTTTTCATGCACCAACATGGAGTGGCAAAGAGAAGGAACATGTTAATAGTTGAAGCTGATATGTCAATGTTGAATGAGAAGAAGTTACTTAATTACCTATGGGCAGAGGCTCTTTCCATAGCCACTTACTTTGTTAACAGGCTCCCATCCAAGTCCTTGGATGTAATGACACCCTATGAAGCATGAAATGGCAAGAGACCCTCATTGGACCATCGCACACAGATTAGAGGAAAGCTTGACCCTAAAGTTGAAAAGTGTATATTCATTGGGTATGACCAAAACGAGAAGGGTGATAGGCTATACAATCCCACTAACAAAGGATTTATAGTTAGTAGGGATGTAGTATTTGATGAACATAATTCATGGTTTTAACATTGCAAGAAGATCAAGCTACCTTATGATTTGGAAAAGGACTTTCCAACTCTCACTCAAGAAGATCAACAATTACCGAAAGATATCAATTAAGAGGATGAAGAGAAAATTAATCTCAAGGATTGGAAGTCAAAAGGCAAGGCCAAGATGAAGAAATTGGAAGAAATTCGAGAGTCCTCTAATCAAGCACTCAGAAGATGTCAAAGAGAGAGTAAGAAGCCGACAAGGTATGGCTATGATACATCATTACTCACCAAGCATTCTATATATATCACTAAAGCCTCTATGATAGAAGAACCTTCTGCATCTGAGGAGGCTAGTAAGAAGAAAGAATGGAGAGAAGCCATGCAGGAAGAAGTAGAAGCACTTCAAGAAAACCATACTTGGGATTTGGTTCCCAAGAATCCAAGCGTGAAGGTAATAGGATCAAGGCGGATATATAAAATAAAAAAGAGCTCAGATGGTTCTATAAACAGGTATACAGCAAGGCTACTACCAAACAGGTTTGCTCAAACCCATGGAGTGGACTATGCAAAAACTATTTCACCTATAGCAAAGATGCCAACAATTAGGTTTTTGGTAAGTGTTGTTGCTTCTAAGAATTGGAATCTATATCAGTTAGATGTCAAGAATGCATTCTTAATGGGTGGAGATCAGTAGAAGTATATATGGCACAACCATCAGGGTTTGAAGATAAATATAAATCATGTTATGTATGCAAGCTAAGGAAGGCACTTTATGGCCTAAAGCAAGCTCGTAGAGCTTGGAACCATAGGCTTGTTACTTATTTGCAGGATCAAAGTTTTGTGGCTAACAAGGCATATTCTTCCTTATTTATAAAGAAGACCAACTTAGAAGTAATCTACTTATATGTCTATGTGGATGCCATTATTATTACAAGGAATGATGCTAATGGCATAAAGCAGGTTAAGGCTCAACTAATGGAAGAATTCAAAATCAATGATGTTGGTTTGTTAACATACTTTCTTGGTCTAGAACTTGTATATACAGATTCCAGTGTGTTTATTACTCAGAGGAAATATATCCATGATATGCTGGAAGGTTTAAGGATGTGAAAGTGAAGAGAGAGATGTTGAAATGATTATGGGAATGGGAATGTAGGAGTGCAATTTAGATTGAAGAACATGAATGATAAGAATGAAAGAGAACCATACACACGAATCAAATTTGGAAGGAAGAATGGTCCATTGAAGGAGCTTCTTAAACACTTCCTAATTCTAATCCATATGCATAGTCTTCTTTGGATGATATGTATGCATGACGAGAATAGATGGAATCCTTACACATAAATCAGTTTCGAAAGGAAGAATGGTCCAATATTGGAGCTTCTTATACACTTTCGGAAACTAATCAATATGTATGGGTATGTATGGATTATATGCATGCAAGTGAATTATGAAGATAGAGTTTACTCACAAGCTCAATGAAACATCCTCACTGGTTCAACGCAATACTGCGGAGCCTTCTCACACATAGAAGAAAATAGAAGACATGTAAAAATACTTAAGAGACTGAGAGACGAGAAAAGATACAAGTGACAAGTGACATGAATTAAAAGGATTTGAATTAAGATACATGTATAAGATCGTCGTGGTATATCAAGCTAAGCAGTCTACTGATCAAAGGCGGTTCTGACCTTCAAACCATGACAGTTCAACCGAATGTCACACGTAAGAAGGCGACTTCCACTTCATTGACCCTATGTATGTCTAGGCTCGTAACGTGTAACTAAAGAAGTCTAAGACTCATTAAAACCAGCTCTAACTCACTCACACGCTCCACCGAGGGTGAGTCAAGATAGAGATGCTGGTTTCAAGAGCCTATCCTAGATTGGAGTTCTAACTTAAATTTGAAACTAGGTACTATACTCATACTATCCCACCTTGGATCCTCACTCGCTCAACGGAGGGTGATCGTCTCAAGGAAACCGTAAGCTAGCATGAGCCCTATGGATGCCTAACAATGATGCTCTAGGAGTTTGGAGGGGGGTTTATATAGTTTTTTGAATGAATTATGGCCCTTGGATCTAGAGAAATCAACTCTCAACTCTAGGATCATTCGATTACAACCATTTGACTAATCAAATCAATGGCTTGGAATTGTTCTTTCTATCAAATCTAGTGTAAAGGAGTGAAATTTAGGCGCCTTCATTCTCCACCATTGGATCTGGGGATGATCTGGACTATCGGATCAGTGCTGACATCAATTCGGATAAGATAAGCCACTATTTTTGGAGAAAAGCTGCATTATTGATCTTTGATTGTCAAAAAAGTCTTCTTTTATGGAAAAACTCGTGGATCCTCCTTGCTTTAAGCATAAGTGCATCTCCACCCTTGAATATGAGCGCATCTTGATCGTACAACATGGCTCAATCAGCTTTCGCCATGTGGTAGCCCTTCAACCCTTCAAGTTGGTTAAACTAGAAAACTGCGGTGATCCTAAAAATTGGACTTTGTGCTCTTTGACCTCCAAATAGGCTTTGATGAAGATGAAACTTTGTAGGACTATGTTTCCAAAGAACTCCTTCAAGAATATGCAAAAAAAACTTCCATCTGAATCTTCCTTGTACAAGTTTGTCTACATTTGGAAGCTTGCAAGGTGGCATTAAGGTCTCTAGGAAGCTCTGATAGCCTTGAAACTTTGTACAAATATGTAGCCACATATGGTCTTTATACATGCCAAACCATATGGCTAAAAAAAATTTCTATACAAGAATTTGTAGGGTCAAACTAGAAAAATTACATTTTTACAAAATGAACATAGCATATCAATGTGCTACAAAATCCATTTTCTATTGAAATTTGGGCTATAGATTGCCTTCGACAATCTTTACAAGTATATGAATTTTCATATAATTTGGTGACAATGAAATTTTTGCCCTAATTTCCTAACTTTGACTAGCTTTGACCGCTACCATGGACTTTCTTGATTTTTTTGAAACTTTGTATGTGATCTTCCTTTGACATCCTTGATGCATCCTAGACTTCTCGGGGAATTCCGGCTACCTTCACCAAATATGTTTTTTGTAGGCCTTCACAAGTGAGAGAGGAGAGAAAATCTCGACAACATTCGCCCCCACTAAACCTCTGGTTCCTCAGGAAGTGCCACTCTAGTGTTCCTAAAAAACATAAGTTTCAAGCATCATATTCTTTTAAAGGAAAATAGGCAACAGGAAGGAGAGATTGATGATATGCATGAATGAGAAGGCAACATGATATCAAGCAACATATGTATGAAAAGAAAAATTAAAACAGGCAACATGAATATGCATAACTAAATAGGTAACATTTCTATAAATGAACATGCAACATTGTTATGAATGAGTAGGCAAAGTGACATGAAGCAAAATTTGCATGAAAGAAAGAATTGAAACACGCAACATGAATATGCATGAACAAATAGGCAACATATATGCAAATGAACAAGCAACATTGACAATAAGAAAGAAAACAAACAAGCATCAATATGAAGTGGAAGTGGATGTATTGAGTCGTTTTAAGCATCAGTTCCTCTCATCTTGAAGAAAAATTTGTATCTTTTTCATAAAGCAATCTACCTTAAATACGCTTATAAACAAAGATTTGGGATTTTCAAGAGACATCTTTCATCTTTAGCTCTTTTTAGATCAACTCCTTTCCTACATAAATATGAATATGCTCTTTCTCTAATAACATGCAAGGAAATCTAACTAAACTCCACTAATGCATAAATCTGCCTATATAGCCCGTGATTTTTTCTACTATGCCTCTTTATCCTCCTTTGGATTACTCTTTTTTTTTTTTGATGATGATGATGATTCGGCAACTTTATGGTTACGATCACTTTTTTGGGGTGGAAGAAAGTGTGATCCTGGTAACATGTAGCTTTTTTTTTTGATGACGGGGAAAAATTAAACCCCGATACAAGGTACAACCATTTTTGATGATGGAGAACAGTCGTTTAAACTCCGATAGAAGTGTTGTGAGATGGACTAAGGATGTAGAAACATGCAATAGCAGGAGCTAAGATTTTAACAATTATGCTTTCGATACAAGATACATATGCATGTTTATATATGAAATTCATGTCACCAAAATAAACCTCCAAATCTACATGCCCTATCTTTCCATAATCCTAGATTATAATCAATTTCTTAGTAGATAAGTTACTACTTAAGATACAATTTTACACAAGTAGAGAAATCATCATTTGCCGTTTTTGACTCAAGTGATGTGGATATGCAATGCAATGCAAAGATTGAAAAAAAAACATGCATGAAACAAGCATGGAAAAAAATAGAATGAACTTGAAAAAAAACAAAGCAACATGAACTTGAAAAATTAATGATATTTTTATATATTTTTTATTTTTTTTCTTTTTTTATTTTAATTTTTATCTTTTATAACATAGATACTCTTGTTTATGAATCGGCCTCATTGTTGTCATCTTCTTCAATGTCCTCATCCAAAATGTACTCATCATTATCACGTTTCTTGAATAGCTTTATCCTTTTACCTGCAATCAAAGTTTTTAGTGCAACACCATTTAATTCACAAAGAGCATACGTACCATTGTTGTTGACTTTTGCTACAATGTATGGCCCAAACCACCGTTGAGTGAGCTTTTTGCGTGGATCATATTGAGAGTCAAATGTACTATCATAAATGAGCACCCAATCTCCTACTTCAATTGGCTTAGGATGCAATCAATGAGTTTTATCAAAATAATGCTTGTTCTTCATTCTAGATTCTCTTAATTTTTCAATGGCATCATCAAGTCTTAATTTACCTTGTTCTAACTGTTTAATGCGCAAACTCAAAAAATCATCAGTAGACATGTTTTCAGACCAGGGCAAATTTTCACCATGCAGAAATACGAGACTTAATTGGAAATAATGGTTTTTGACAATACATGAGTTGAGTAGGCATATACCCAGTAGTGTGTGTGCACGTCATTCTATCTGCCCAAAGTGCAAAAGGTAAGAATCTAGGCCATTGTTTGATGTCACTATTACATGCTTTAGATATGGCTTTCACAATAGGTGGATGCCCTCTCTCTATTTTACCATTGGCCTCTGGATTATATGCAGTAGTAAGAGACAAACGAATACCCTGATGTTCAAAGAACTCTTTAGCTTCTCTTGCATTTAACTCTCCACGATCGGCAACTACTTTCTCTATGTACCCAAAGCGACTTATGACATCTTCAAGCAAGAAATTTGCAAACATTGGATGTGGACTTAGATCGTAGTGCACGTCCCTCTACATGATTAGTTAAGCCTTCTCTTGCAAGTACAATGTAACACATTTTGTCAATACCTTTAGGCATAGTTACAAGATCTACTACCCACTTGTAGTGAATACAGGGTGGATAAGTAGGATGCAACGGATCTCTATGTTTGAGTGAAGAATGAAGTTGGCAAGTAGAACATGTAGAAACATAGCTACTAATGTCAACATACATCCTAGGCCAATAATAGGCACTTCTAATTTTTTCATATGTTCCAAAAAATCCTTTATGACCTGCCCATAACGTCTCATGCATCTCCTTCATTACTTGCAATTGAAGACCTCTCTTTCCTAGGAATCTTTGTGGATTCTTAACCTTACCCTTAGCATGTCTCCAAAGATAACCGTTACATAGGAAAAAATTATAAGCTCGTTTCCTAATGTTACGGAATCTATTCGTAGTCCAGCTAGGTAATCTAATTGCATATCTATTCCCTTCACTATCATCTTGACTTATGACCCAACCTATACCAATAGGACTAGTATCAACAGTCAATATAATAGGCTTGTTAGCAGAATAGTCTACACGCTTAAGGATGGGAGCTTCAAGCAATAATTTCTTCAATTTACGCATAGCTTGAGTGTGTTTGTCAGTCCAAATAAATTTTTGTTTCTTCCTCAACAAGTCATAGAGACAATCAGCAATATGAGCAAAGTGTGGGATCCAAATAACATAAAAGATGCAAGCACCAAGAAATCTACGTGCCTCACTCACGTTGTTACATGTTTCAAAAATCTTGCTAATGGCATCAACTTTCTGTGGGTATGGCTTTCGACCGTGATGGCCACATAAATGTCCAACAATAAGAACCTCGTTGACACCAAAAAAAGATTTTTCTATGGAAAATGTGAGACCTACCTCTTCAAATCGTTCAAATATTCTTTCACAATCAGAGATATGGTCAAGAAAAAATTTACAACATCCAGATGAATCTAAAGTAATGTCCTTTACATGTTCGTCACTCCCTTTAATTGGAATATCATCAATGAATGGCATAGTTATATGAGGGATAAAATCATGTAAGACCATATTCATAGCACTCATCATATGAGCCACAGAATTAGTCGCTCCTTGAGGTAAAGTACACATTCGCACTAAGCCTAAAGGAGTTTTCATTGTGGTAATGTCACGACTATCAATTGCTAATTGGAATTGGTCATATCCAGAATATAAATCACCCATTGAATAGATAGAATGTCCTGAAAATGATTTAACAAACTGA
The DNA here is from genome assembly GCA_020310875.1 of Ceratopteris richardii. Lineage (NCBI taxonomy): Eukaryota > Viridiplantae > Streptophyta > Polypodiopsida > Polypodiales > Pteridaceae > Ceratopteris > Ceratopteris richardii. Next base: position 108,565,717 of record CM035439.1, on the reverse strand, counting down.
TCTACAATGGGTCCTGTTCCTACATTCCTTATGGTGACTTTATTGACAGGTTGGAGATCTTGAATAAAACGTAGTTTCCCATTCTTTTTAGGCACACTGAACCATCTATTTGAGTAAGGTGCAAAAGATGGCTCTAAAATTCTCATGTTTATCTTCTCCTTAAGTAGTTTCATTAGCTCAGGTAAGTGAGCCTTTGGAACATGTATAGGACAAAGATTCCATGGAATATGTGGAATAGTAAAGATTATCATGGGTGCAACTAGCTTAGGATCTACACAACCAATCTCATGAGGATACATAGTAAAGGATTTTCCATGGCTACGTATGACTCCCTCAAATTGAGCTCTCTCTGCTGGCAAAAGAAAGTCATCATCTCTACCAATTTTCACCTGTTTGATTGTCTCATCCGTGAATGTATGTCCTATGTTTTTCTTATCCCGAAGAATCGGATCATTTTTCACATCAATAATTTTTTCATTACTTCCTTGAGGTAATGGTTGAGCTATGGGTTTGATTTTTTTTTCTACAGTTTTGTACTTTGTTTCAACTAAGGCATCATGTGTTTGGTTAAATTTTGAGCACTTGTCAACATTGAGAGCATACTCTTGGATTAGAGCATACTCATCAAGGGAAGAAAGAAGAATAATATGGGAATTAGAATTTTGTTGAAGACATAACTCTAACTCCTCAAGAGTAGAGAAACAATGAGATGTTTCAATCACATGCTCAATGTTCTCATCATGTTCCATGATTTTGTTGATTTTATAATTTTTTTGGGTTTTTTGGATAAAAGACTTGGACAATTGACTCTTATGAATAAAATCTAATCTAGAATGTGGAAAACAAAGTGACAAACTATTGTACACATTGGTTGGATGCGAGATGTCAAACCAATATCCACTGTTGTCCCGCTCAACAATGGATTCTATCTGAAATTTTGATCATATGTAGCTCCAAACATGAATCGAGGTGCACAATCACTACAAGCATGCTCATGACTCTGAGTAACAATAGGTTTCTTTCTAATTGAAAATCAATTCCTAGGATGATTCACTCCTACTATCATGAATTGAAGTGATTGCATTCCTTCCTTAGATTTAAATCTAGCATAGGTAGACCCATCATCCATGGCTTTAGTTTCCATACGACTCTCACAAATAAAGGGTTGACCTAAGAGAACTTCACGGAGCAATTATCTTGAATAAAAAAGTGAAAATCTTCTGTGATTCCTCCTATGGATATGGGCACACTAGCACAAGCTCCATACAGGGTACCTACACCATTATCAGTAGTTCTCATACGCCATCCACAATCTTTATCTATGGGCCATCGAAACTTGTCATAGACTTCTCTTGAAATCACATTGATTTCGGAGCCGGAATCTACTAATGCATTTACAGTAATAGTGTTCTTATCATTTCCTATTTTAACATGCATCTCTGATGTACCTCTAGACCAAATTTTTCTTTTAAAGTGACTTTCAGGATTGTTTTCATGATTTTCATGGTCAGGTTGAATAGGTCCTAAGAAATTTTTATTAACATTTACGTTATCATCGTCAAAGTCCTCTTCATCAGATTCATCAAAGTTTAAGGCTTCGTTCATAGCTTGATCTTGATCTAGAGAATCGTGCATCTCAGTATCTAGATTAAGTGGAAACCTCTTCCTTTTAATTAGGCCGATAAAGCTATCTTTAAAGACAAGCTTTGCAATAGAGAAAACTTGTTCTAAAGACATAGTCACTTGACTCTTAAGAAAAATATCATCTAAGATCTCCATAGGATCTATTTTTCTCTCAATTTCAGAAATCAAGATGGCTTTAGGTTTTCTCTTTGGTTTCTTTTGTTTTTGCTCAGGATCTTGCTTTTGTTCCTGTTCTCGTGTTTGGTCTTCAGTTTGTTTTGATTGTTCTTGTTTATCTAAAGGCTTTGGTTCTGTTTTTCTTTGCTTTGTCTTCTTCCCTTTTTGTTTCTCCTCTTGTTTTTGTTAATTGGGTTGTGATTCTTGTTTTTTATCTTTAGATTGTGATGTTTCTCCCTGCTCTATGATTGTTTCTATTCCCTCTGAGGTTTGTTTTCGCGTCACTCTTCTTTTACTAGGCTCAGCTTCATCTCTTTTTCGTTTTTCTTCTACATTGGATATGTGAGAAATAAGAGAATGATCTTCTATTTGTGATTCCCAAGCTGTTATTCTCCTAATCTCTTCTCGTGCTCTTACTAAAGCCTCTATGGAAAAATCACCTTCCTTTGTGGGTTTACTTGATTCCACTTGTTGTTCATCAAGAGCTTCTAGTTTCACTCCTCTAGTTCCTACATCCGTTATGGTTATATTTTCATAGTGTTTTTTCATTCCTCCCTTACCATAATTTCCTTGCAAAGGTAGCCTAGATCGATAGTCACAAATTTTCTTGTCTATGTCTATTACTAGTCGTTGCTCCTTAGCAGCCTTCAATAGTTCACAATCTCTCAAAAAGTGCTCTAACGAATCACACCAAGGACACCTACAAGGGCCACACACAAAACCATTTTGATTTTGAGGATTTTGATTAACTTGTGGTGGGAAATTTTGAAATTGAGGATTGTGTTGATAAGGTATTGCTTGAATAGGATAATTAGGATTTTGAAAAGGCAATTGATGTATTTGAGGAGCTTAGGGAGCAACATGTGGTATGTGAGGTGCAAGAGGAGCTTCCATATTATACGGTTGATGATTCTGAAAATTTTGATTTTGAGGATTTTGAAAAGCTATTTGAGAAGCTTGAGGATACATGTTTTGATACATTTGAGGATTTTGCACATGAGGATGAGGATTTTGCACATGAGGATGAGGATTTTGCATTGAAGGATTATGCATTGGAGGAACTTGATATGCTTGAGTAGGAGCTACTTGTGGATTTTGATTGGTAGCTATAACATGTTGATTAGGCTCTTGAAAAGACATTGGGCTCATTTGATTTTGGAAACTTTTGGTGTAATTAGATTGTAAAGCATCTATAGTCTTGGCCAAATTGGATTGTGTAGCAATAAGACTTTCCATTTGCTTAGTGAGAATTTCCACTTGAGATTGTTCAACTACACTTTTATTTGGCTCTACTTTAAAACCTTGAGTAGGCTCCATCATTTGAGGAATAGGAGTAGAGTCAAAAATCATAGCATGGAATTGTTCTCTAACTTGCTCCTTAGTTTGTGGAAGGCTAGCTTGAGGAAGACTAGTTTGCGCATAAAGCATGGATTGTCTTTGATGTCTATGGGCTACAACCTCTACTACTTTACACACTTTTTGGGAATTGTCAGTAAGACCATAGCGCTTATCCGGCTCTTCTAATCGTCGTTCAACTTCCCTACGAGTTTTAGGATGAAGAAGCTTAAGAAAATTGATCACAAGATCAGGTTCCAAAGTTATCTTATCCTCATCACGAAGTTATTCATAGCGTCTAATATACTCATTTTGTAAGTGAGTAATAGAGCTACTAGGCTTTGGAGAATTGACCCATCATAAGAATCCATCTCGATTATGTTGGCTATAATCTTCAAGATAGAATTCTTTGAGCATCTCCTTTCTAAAATCACTCCAAGGAAGACTATCATATTGAGTGACACGGTTTATGATAGAGCTATCAACAATTCGTTCAAAGAATGATATCAAAAGATCTTCGGGAAGACCAAAAATCATAGCTTGCTCTTCAAACAAATCTAAGTAGCTTGTAATGTTGATGCCATTGAATTTTCCCTTCTCTCTCAACATAGACGAGACTATTCTTTGGCCTTGTTTCTCAACAATAAGGGATTTGAATCCTTCCTCCATCTTATGTGAATAAGCAAGTGATGCACGATGCTCTAGATCTCTCACAAATGCGTTTACTTCACGACGAAGATGTGCACGATACTGTGAGAAATCCAAGAGGAAAGCTTGACCCTAAAGCTGAAAAGTGTATATTCATTGGGTATGACCAAAACGAGAAGAGTGATAGGCTATACAATCCCACTAACAAAGGATTTATAGTTAGTAGGGATGTAGTATTTGATGAGCATAATTCATGGTTTTAACATTGCAAGAAGATCAAGCTACCTTATGATTTGGAATAGGACTTTCCAACTCTCACTCAAGAAGATCAACAATTACCAAAAGATATCAATTAAGAGGATGAAGAGAAAATTGATCTCAAGGATTGGAAGTCAAAAGGCAAGGCCAAGATGAAGAAATTGGAAGAAATTGGAGAGTCCTCTAAACAAGCACTCAGAAGATGTCAAAGAGAGAGTAAGAAGCCGACAAGGTATGGCTATGATACATCATTACTCACGAAGCATTCTATGTATATCACTAAAGCCTCTATGATAGAAGAACCTTCTACATCTGAGGAGGCTAGTAACAAGAAAGAATGGAGAGAAGCCATGCAGGAAGAAGTAGAAGCACTTCAAGAAAACCATACTTGGTTCCCAAGAATCCAAGCATGAAGGTAATAGGATCAAGGCGGATATATAAAATAAAGAAGATCTCAGATGGTTCTATAAACAGGTATACAGCAAGGCTACTGCCAAACAGGTTTGATCAAACCCATGGAGTGGACTATGCAGAAACTATTTCACCTATAGCAAAGATGCCAACAATTAGGTTTTTGGTAAGTGTTGTTGCTTCTAAGAATTGGAATCTATATCAGTTAGATGTCAAGAATGCATTCTTAATGGGTGGAGATCAGTCGAAATATATATGGCACAACCATTAGGGTTTGAAGATAAATATAAATCATGTTATGTATGCAAGCTAAGGAAGTCACTTTATGGACTAAAGCAAGCTCGTAGAGCTTGGAACCATAGGCTTGTTACTTATTTGCAGGATCAAAGTTTTGTGGCTAGAAAGGCATATTCTTCTTTATTTATAAAGAAGACCAACTTAGAAGTTATTTACTTATATGTCTATGTGGATGACATTATTATTACAAGGAATGATGCTAGTGGCATAAAGCAGGTTAAGGCTCAACTAATGGAAGAATTCAAAATTATTGATCTTGGTTTGTTAACATACTTTCTTGGTCTAGAACTTGTATATACAGACTCCGGTGTGTTTATTACTCAGAGGAAATATATCCATGATATGCTGGTAAAATTTGAGATGGTGAACACCAAAATTGCAAGTACTCCCATCGAACTCAACCATAAACTTAGTTCTCATGAAGGAGAACTCCTTGAGGATGTTACACGTTATCAACAACTTGTAAGAAGTCTCAATTATGCTACCATAACAAGAGTAGACATTGCCTATGGAGTAAGTACATTAAGTTAGTTTATGCATGCACGAAGGAAGCCTCACATGGAAGCTACCAAAAGGGCAATAAAATATCTAAAGAATACCATGATTGAAGGGTTGTTTTATCCCTTCACTTCTGACTTAGACATAAAGATGTATTCTGCTGTAGATTGGGCTGGCTCTAACGATGTAGGAGGAGCACCTGAGGTTAGTTGTCTTTTGCAGGTTCAAAACTTATATCATGGTCATCTAAAAAGAAACCAACTGTGGCTTTATCATCTACAGAAGTAGAATGCAGAGGGCTATCAAATGCAATACAAGAGGCTTTGTGGCTCAAGCAGTTCTATGCAGATTTAGGGCTACACTCTTATACTCCAATAATCTTTGGAGACAACAATAGTTCTGTTTATTTGGCTTCAGTATACTATCTACTATGTTGGTACAAAATCTCATTTTCATTGCTCATTTGAATTGTGAGATATTAGTAGGTCATTGCTCTTTGGTCTGTTGATTGACGCACCCAGAAAATGTTGGACATGTTCTGTGATTTGCTAAACACCATGATTAGTGTGTAATTCATCACTTTTTATGAAATAACTCATGATTGGTAGCTATATAAGGTAATTAGAGTTCACAAAAAAGAATTAAGCTAATTGCTATTGTGCTCTGAGCACTGTTCAAAATACTAAATAGGTGTAGAGACACGAATAGCAAGTTTTTGGTCTTGGATCAATTTCCCATCTATCGGTTTTGATCAATTGATTAGTGGATCATATTCCAAACATCATACATGATTATTTATGATAATTAACTAGCTAAAGAGGCCCACTACACTCTCCAACAACTATTCTTGGGAGATGTGAAGTAGGTTTAAGCAACACCACTTCCTCTCTCAAGACTATCCACCATCTCCTCCAACAATATTATGAGAAACATATTTTTCCTATTCACACATAAAGTCCTACATTGTCTACTCTACTGTAGAATGTTAATTTATATTTTGATGAGATTTTGGTCTTATTTATAAAACAACTTGAGCAAGGGATCGATAAACTGGATGAAGTTGTTATGAAGTTGACAGACTCAAGAATGAAAAATAAGAAGTACTTTGATAAATCACATAGACTAAGGCAAAAAAAAAACCCATGAAGATGATTGGGTTTTGAACTATGGTAGTATGTTTGATTCCCAACATGATGCAAGAAGGAAATTGAAACACTGATGGTTTGGGTAAAAAATTACATGACAATGGAACATATGCATTGCATGAATTAGATGGAACTCCATTAAAATCTTTGATGGCAGGAAAAAGAGTAAAATTATTCCAGAAAAGGGATGAAGATGAGTACACAATCAGGATGGCATGATTGAAGGACAAGCAAATTGACCAGGTGACATCTATTCTTTTTTGTTTGTATATATTTCTTTTCATTGCATTGAAAATTGTGCATTCATACTTGCAAAAATTACAAAACTAGTTGATGATTGCAAAGTAGAAACTATTGGTCTGGAGTAGGAATGCAATTATTTGGAATTTGGTTTGAAAACGTTATAAATGAGGTTAAGGTCTGATAGAACAAATCAAATTTGAAGCTCAAGTAGGAAGAAGGATTTGTTTTATATTAATAGGAGCATGTTTGTGCATAAAAAACATGTCTGATCGAGATCCTAGTTATGCCTATGCATTTATCTAGACCCTCAACTCAGAATAGGGGTTAAGCCTTCCCCTCAAATCAAAAAAGTTACAAAGATTATTAAAAACACTTACAAAAAGAATTTTATACTTTCTTCCACCCCAAAAAAGTAGAGGTTACCAATTATGATTTAGTACATTTATGGATGCTCATGAAGTAAGAAATATGAGGAAAAACAATTAAGCTAAAAGATAGGAAGACTTGGTTGTGGTCTTGAAATCACTTCCAGTTATATTAGGCAAATGAGGTGGATTTATGCATGAGAGGAACTAGTAGAATTTCATGGATATGAATGAATGGGTTACATGCACTTATTTATATGAGATGATGAGTGATTTGAAAGAGTGGATTAGGAAATTTGTTTCTTGAAAAGGTAAATCAAGTCTATAATTGTATTGTGAACTTACTTTCGAATAATTGGTGAATGAAGTCGTTAGTAGTTTAAATTTTTATTTGAGCTTATCAGTGTCGATTAATGAATAGTCATCAATTTATCAAGCAATGAGGGGAAGAGCAAAAGTGAACATGCTAAAGATTGCATCAGTGTATCATCAATCAATGAGCATGGAAAATGTGAATATGAATCTGCTCATGCAAATCGTTATTCACGTTTGATGTCTTTTCTATGAATGAGAGAACTTGGTTTGCTTACTTCAACAAGTCCACATACATCTTTGGTGTTACGATCACAAAGGCGCATATCCACATGGGCAAAGTCAAAGAGATTGGAAGGCAAAGGAACGAATGTCAGTGCCTATTTTTGATGCAGAGCAAAGATTGTAAGATATGTTTGAAGTTTGTAAGTTTTCTTATAATTATTATGAAATCATGGCTTAGTCATAATATCAGTATATATTTTTTATTGTCTTGTAAATCCCTCTACTCTATCGCACATCTTCTCTTACCCTCCTAATTCCCTAGCTCCAATTTGAGATCTATCCAACACGTACTCGTTTCCTTTTGTGTTCACGGGTACAATGTGTGAATCAGCCAATGCACCTGTACATACGACATGTATTCTTCATATGTAATCCAATCTACCTGTGTTCATGCAATTATGTGCTCATAAGAAATAAGGACTCTTAGTGTAATGAGGATGCATGAGGTTTTGTCCAAGTTATAGGTGAAGAATTCCATTCCCTATTCGCATATCCCTCTGCAATGTTGTTCGTGTTGAATTCTATTGTGCGAACAAATTTGATCGTGAGCCAACCCTTTAATTGCCATAAGATCCATTTTCTATACTATGATGAACTTTCAGATAAACTAAGCATAGGAAAACCATTGCATCAAACTCGATTCATGAATTTCGAATAAACTAAGCATATGAAATCAATGCATATAACCTAAGCATATGAACTCCATTGCATCATTCTTTATATGAAACCTTTGAAGTAAATCCATGAAAAGACATTGACTTTACATATAAATCTTATGAGTTTCCTCTTGAGTTCACATTCTTAGTCTTAATGATTGCATCAACAATATATATAAAGGTTTGAGATCGTGCAAATAAGATCTTGAATGATCTTATTGCTTGAAGTACAATTTGTCTAATATCAATCACGATTGAAGTAATGAAAAGAATGAATGCGCACGTTCATTGATATATAACAAAGATCATGAATGATAATAAGTTTTCCTTGATTGAAAGAATAAACTATGAACAAGTGATGATTTGTTTGCCAAAACATATGACAATATAAGAAACTCCTCCAAAGTCTCTATTCAAACTTTTTGAGTGCTTTCATCTTCTTTGTGACACCTCCGAATTTGCCTGCAACACCCCACATGCATTGTATCCTTGGAACATTGGCAGTTGACCTGATCCATGAATTGAGCCATTCACTCTGACAGTGGGATATCCAATTCAAATCTGATTGTGTGTAAATATAGAGATGGAAAGATTCCGTATAGTTCAAGAATCAATTTTCCTAAAATATAGGCAATTACTCACACCTAAGTGTGCTTCAGAGTTTGGTGGTTGAGGAGAGAATTCAAATTCAAATTGAGTCATCATATCTTTGTGCTTGAAGGCTTGCTCCATGAGGCTCCAAGTGGCATCCATCTAATGGTCAATTTTAGACTAAAGTTGAAGATTATATTTCCAAACTCCCCTTCAAGCTTCAATACTTCATCCTAGCTCCAACAATCAAATGCTTTTATTCAGCTTTTCTAGCTTCATTGAATCCAAAGCTTCGATGAACATGTCAGCACATTGAACCTTAGTACTTATATGCTGCAATTGAACTTCTTTAGCCAACACCTTCTCTCTCATGTAATGATAATGTACCTCCATGTGTTTGCTTCTAGCATGGAACATGGATTAGCAGATAGGTACACACTTCTCATATTGTCACACATGATTGGAAGTTTGATTAACCTGCATGTTTAAATAAATCATTAGTTTCTTGAACTACATAAGCTCACAAGTCACTTGAGCTAATGCCCTATATTCAGCTTCAGTGGATGAAAGGTCAACTATGGGTTGCTTCTTTGCCATCTGAGAGATGACTTTCTTTCCAAGCATCACTGCATATCCATTTGTGCTTCTTTTATCTTCTTTGGATCCAACCCAATCAACATATGTATGTGCTTTCACCTACAATTCATCTTCAAAAGGATAAAGTAAACCTTCATTGAGCATACCCTTGAGACATATGAGCACTCTCTTTGCTGCATGTAAATGTGGAACTCTAGTTGTGCGCATGAATTGAGATAGCACACCAACTTTATATGTTAGTTCTCGCCTAGTTATAGTGGCATAGTTCAATGATCCAACTATAGACTCGTATAAAAGTGGATCTTGTACTTTGTTAACTTCTATTGAGGTCAATTTTGTATTCATCTTCATAGGGTTGCTCAATGGTTTGCATCTTGTAAGTCCATACTTCTTCAAGGCATCCAAAATGTATTTTCTCTACATAAGCTAAATGCCATTGTCTTTATATATAAGTTCAATACCTAGAAAAAACCTTAGATCTCCAATGTTTGAGATCGTGAACTCCTGCCCAAGCTTCCTTTTTATATAATTGAGACCTTCTTCTTGAATTTCTATAATAATTAGGTCATTTACATATACACATAAGAAGATAGATAGTTCAACTTCCAGCTTGTAAGATAATGATGGATTTGCTTTGCTTTGATTGTGTCCACAATTGATTAGATACTCTACAAGTCTTTGATTCCAAGCCCTTTGGGGATTGCTTGAGACCATATAGTGCTTTCTTCAATCTCCAAACATAGCCTGCATTGACTTTGCCTCAAACCCTAATGGTTGGTCCATGTACAAAACTTCCTCAAGATCTCCATTGAGGAATGCATTCTTCACATCAAATTGATACATCTTCTAGTCCTGCTTGCTACAATTGCAATGAAGGTTTTGATGGTAGTCATTTTTGTTGGGTATGCAGCAGCTACAGGACGACGACAGACTACAACAGAGTGAGAGACAAACGAAAAACTGAAAATGTGCACATTCGCTTTGGTGAAGATATCCGCCACTTGTTCTCCAGTATTGATGTGGATCAGCTCCACTTTTCCTTCGATGACCTTCTCACAAACAAAGTGATAATGAACTTTGATGTGATTCGATCTCGCATGATAAACTGGATTCTTTGATAACATTATGCTGCTCACATTGTCACAATAGATGACCACCTTTCCATCGATGTAGACTCCCATGTCTTCGAGTAGGTACTTAATCCATGTTGCTTAACAAATGGCTTGTGTAATGCCTCTATATTCAGCTTCGGTACTTGACAAAGCGACAGTTGGTTGCTTCTTGCTACTCCATGAAATGATTGCACTTCCAAGCAAAAATGAAAATCCACTCGTTGACCTTCGATCCATGACATTTCCTACCCAATCGACAACTATGTATGCATATATACATGGATGAACTTTTCTCTCATAAAACAAGCCAAAGTTACATGTTCCTTTCGCATATCGCAATATGCATCGCACTGCATCCAAGTGCACTCTACATGGTTTATGCATAAAATGACTCACCAAACCAACTGCAAAACTCAAATCCGGTCTTGTTTTTGTTACATAAATCAAACTTCCAATAATCTTTCTATACGTATTGGCATCATGCAAGTACTTTCCATCAACCATAAGCTTAACATTAGCATCAAGTGGCGTATCAACGGGTTTGCATGCACTCATACCAAATCTCTCAAGCATTTCTAACATATAATTACGTTGTATCATCCAAATTCCCTCTTTCATTGAAATTACTTCAATTCCCAAAAAGTATTTTAGCTCTCCCGAATCTGACATCAAAAATTCAAATTTTAGTTGCTTCTTCAAATCATCAATCCTCTTCTCATCATTACGAGTAATGATCAAATCATCGGCATAGATCACTAGTAGAATCGTTTCACTTCCTTGATTCCATACAAACAGTGAATAATCAACCTTTGATTGCATAAGTTTCAGATCCAACAACTTCTTGGTGAATCATTCACACCATGCTCTTGGAGCTTGTTTCAAACCATAAAGCACTTTCTTTAACTTGCATACATAGTCAGGATATTTTCGATGCACATAACCTTCTGGTTGCTGCATATAGACTTCCTCATGCAATTTGCCATTAAAAAATGCATTCTTAACATCCATTTGATACAGTTTTCAATTGTTCATAGCAGCCCATGCAATTACGCTTCTCACCGTTGTCGTTTTCACCACTCGACTAAAGGTTTCATCATAATCCAATCCATATACTTGTGCATATCCTTTTGCAACTAAACGCGCTTTAAATCTTTCCAATGGCCCATCACTTTTGCACTTCACTTTGTATACCCATTGACATCCAATAGCTTTCTTATTCGATGGAAATTTCACTAAATCCCATGTATCATTCTTCTTCAATGCATTCATCTCGTCATCCATTGCTTTGCACCAATCTTCACTTTGTGATGCATCATGAAAATTCTTTGGTTCATCATGCTTGATTCTTTTAGTCATGTATGCATAGTGAAGCTTCATAGACTTATTGTATAGATTCAATCTATCCACAGGATGTTTTACTCTCTTAGATCATCTCAAAGGTGTTTCCTCATGTGTCTCTTTCCTTGCGTGTGGGGGAACATATTTATCCTTCATATTTTTCAACGTGCCTGGCGTAACTATCTCATCTTCAATATCTGAATTAGACATGTACGTATCTTTCCCTTTCTCCTTTCTTCTTGCATAGTCTTTTGCATTTTCACTCCATGAAGTTTCAGGTGTAGGAAACTCATATGAACCATATTCGTGACTCTCTTCATGGTCAAAATTCCTACGACTTGTTCTTGGCTCATCATGAACATTATGCATAGAATCATCCATATCATTCTCTATCACAGCCATGTCTTTGGGTGCATACCATGATGCTTTCTCATCGAATATAACATCTCTACTCACTATACATTCTTTTGTAACAGGATTATAACATCGATATCCTTTCTTCTCTTCTAAGTACCCAACAAATATGCACTTTTCAGATTTTGCCTCAAACTTGTGTCTCAACTGACTAGGCACATGCGCATAATAAATACTTCCAAAAACTCGTAAATAGCTAACATTAGGCTTATGCTTCCATAGCCTCTCATAAGGTGTGAGATCATGAACCATGCCTGTGGGAGCTCTATTTATAACATGCACAGCCGTATGACAAGCTTCTACCCAAAACATATCTAGCATGCTCTTTTCATTCAACATGCCTCTAGCAACTTCCTCTATCACACGATTTTTACGTTCTGAAACACCATTTTGATGTGATGTGTATCTACAAGATAATTGCTTTCTAATTCCATGATCACTTAGGTACTGATCAAATTCTCTTGAGATATATTCTCCCCCTCAATTTGATCTTAGGCATTTTATATACATTCCCAACTGCTTTTCAACCATATTTTTGAATCTCAAAAAGCACTCAAAGACTTCACTCTTATGTTTCAAGAAGTAAATCCATGTATATCGGCTATAATCATTAACGAATATCAAAAAATATAGTGAGCCACAAACTGATTTTGTTCTAGCAGGTCCAACCACATCACTATGTATTAGTTCTAGTGGTCTCCTTCTGTGCATTTCTCTTCTTGGAAACTTCATACATTGATGTTTTCCAAATGCGCGTGCTTCACATATTCTTTCAAAGTTTAAATGACCAAATCTTGGTAGTCCACGCACTAACATTTGCTTTTCCATGGACTTCAATTTTCTCAAATTGATATTACGAATTCGTTTATGCCATAATTCAGCTATATCTGAGTATTCACTATTCTTGGCATACATGTTCTCATAAAGGGGTGTACCCATGTCAAACGTGAACAATCTACCCATCTTCTTTTCGTGACCAAGTAATTTTCCTCTTTTTCCATACTTGAAATCATGTATAAAATAGCCATGTTTATTAAAAATAACTTCCATGTCTTGATCTGCTAGCTGACCAACTGAATCTAGGTTCTTTGTAATGCTAGGCCCATATAAGACATCACTTAATGTGTTTCGAACACCATGTCTTTGTACTAGCGGTACATTTCCAAAATCTTTAATCACATGTAAGGTATCGTCACCAGTTGCCACATACTCTTTAGTCTTCAAAGCTTCTTTTGATTCAAACCAATTTCCAATGCTCGTCATGTGATTTGTGCAACTAGAGTCTATGTACAAGTTCATATTGTTTCCAAGCTTTGACATACTATTCAACACATGCTCCATCGCAAACATATTATCTCTACCATAGTCTCTATATGAACTTTTAGCAGTGAAATTTCCATGTGCTGCATAATGGCTTCTACCTCTTCCTCTTTGACTATTTTTCTTATAATAACAATCTTTCTCAAAATGGCCATACTTGCCGCAATGGTAATAATTCCCAGGTGCCTGTGATCTTCCTCTACCTCTAGAGTATGATCTTCCTCTACCTCTTGGCATATCCACTGTATTTGTATTTCTAGAAAATGATCGTCCAAGACTAGAACCTCTTCCTCTATTCTGAAAGAATGCATGATCTCTTGAATTGCCACTTCCCGATGCATTCAAACCAAGTTTACTTCTTCTGTCATGCAAAGAGCTACTAATTCGTCAAAATCTGGCATAGTGCCTCTCACTGAGATAGAAGTATCTAAACTCTTATACTGCGGTCCTAGACCATTTAGCATAACTGCAACCATATCATCATCTTCGACTTTACAATTTATGGAAGCTAAATCATCAGTGATCTTCCTAATTTCAGCCACATAATCCGTTATGGAACTATTTCCACGCCATACGCTATGCAACTTTTGTTTTAAGTAAATTTTTCTAGCTTTCGTAGATGTAACGTATATCTTATGGATTATATCCCAAGCTTCCTTCGGTGTGCTAGCCTTCATAATATGTGGAATTAGGCTCTCTGATATACATATCAAAATCCAATGGAGAACCTTTCTAGATTTTTCTATCCACGTTTTATATTCTTTTTGCTCTTCTGCATTCTGATTCTCTGGCAACTCAAGACACTCATCCTCTCCATTCACTAGTCCCCATAGACCTTTTCCCATCAAGAAATTCTCCATCCTATACAACCATATGTGGTAATTGTCTTTATTCATCTTATCACCAACTATTTGCGCAATATTATCACCCATCCTTGCAATTTAAGCACTTCTCTATGCTATGGCAATTTTATGGCGAGGCCTAGAAAAAGTTCCGACAACATTTCGACTATTTTTCTAGATATATGCACCAAAAACTGAATCTTCACAAGTAATCTCAATGACTTGCCTCTTGTTCTAAGCACTCCCTGCGTCTCTATGGACATATATGCTCAATTTCTACCTCTCCGAAAAAAATTCAACAGAGTCTCCTTTGTCCAAACTATATATCAACCAAGTCAACTATAGTCATTCCACTCTCAAAACCCAAAATCTGGGTAAAAGCATCAATAAGATTCTGTAACGTAAGCAAATATACTCTACTGGGAGGCCTCAAAAATATACATTCATCCCGTGGATGCTATAAGTTTGTTCTTGTCATAGTCATTCCAACACTTCTAGTGCGCTGACTAGAAGAAGTGTGCTGACTGGCGATCAACCTCCAAGCTCTTTTGCCTAGATTGGCTACTTATCCTCCTTAGTTCGAGCATGTATGCGAATACTCTACCGTAACAGCAGCATGCACATTATAAGACCTAGTGTTAAGTGAAGCTATAGCGGAAGGTATGGCGCTACAGCTACGGCTGTTTAGGAGTCAGTGGTCGCTCTTCGATGGCTCTTCAATGTTGTTTGTAACTTCAATCGACTGTTCGATGTTGTGCTCATGAGTCTCATAGAGCTCCGATACCAGACTGTTCGGTGTGCAGCAGCTACAGGACGACGACAGACTACAACAGAGTGAGAGATAGACGAAAAACTGAAAATGCGCACATTCGCAGTGCAGCGGTGGAGCATTCCATTAGACTGTTTTTGTTATTTACAATCAACATGCCATGTCATCAATTTTAGAAACATGATGAGGGTCTCCTCATAGTCTAATGATGAGGGTCTCCTCATAGTCTAACATATAAGTGTCAGCAAACCCTTTGGCTACAAACCAAGCTTTATACCTAACAATACTTCCATCTGAATGTTTCTTAACCTTATAAGCCCACTTCTTTCTGATTAACTTCATCTATATCTTTCTTGGTACAAGATCCCAAGTGTGATTGTCTTCCAAAGCCTTGATCTCCTCCTACATAACTTCTTGCCATTCCTTGCATGTGTTGGCTTCTTCAAAGTATGTGGATTCTTCAATGGCCATGCTCATATAAGCATAATATCCAACCATAAATCCATCATAGGTAAGTCTTTAAACTAGATACATTACCTATCATATCCTCTTATTTCACCATTCCATTGTTATAGATATTTGTTGCTATTGGTCTTTGAGCTCTCCCCCTTCTTCCCATTACGACCTATGTTGAGTTTGATCCATAGGCCTTAATCTTCTTATATTTCTGCAATTTTTTATTTACCTTTAATTTACTAGATGTAAGATTGCTTCTATCCCATGATGGTTTATAACTCGACTCTTTTGGTCCACTGAGAACCATGCTCTCAATTTCATCTCTTGTTATCCTCCCTTCTTCATCTTCATTATCCTGTATAGATACATTTGAGACATACCAAGGGAACAATTCATAAAGTCTAACATCTCTTGATACTTTTAGTTATTTTGTTGTAGGTTTACAACACCTATAACTCTTTTGCTCACCTACATACCCTATGAAGACACACCTTTCTGATCTATCATCAAGCTTGGTCCTTAATTCATTTGGAATCACTACATAGCATGTACAACCAAAGACTCTCGAGTGTGAAACATTTGGGTTTCTATTGTACCAAGCTTCATAAGGTGTAGTAGCATGTATACCTGATGTGGGAGCTTTGTTCATGATGTATATAGCTATGGTTACTCAATCAGCCCAATGAAAATTTGGCGTATCCATCTCCTTCATCATTGCCCTTGCACATTCTACAATGTACCTATTCTTTCTTTCTACTACATCATTTTGTTGTGGTGTGTACGTGCATGTGATTTTCCTTTTGAGTACCATTAGTCTCTTAAAAAATCTGTGAACTCATGGGATAAGTTTTCTCCCTGTCCATTTGACCTAATACAATTGATGTATCTATCACATTCATTTTCAACCATAGGTTTGAGCTTCTTGAAATAATAAAAGACATCTTATTTATGTCTCATACAATCAATGCAGGTCATCCTTTCACAATCATCAATGACGTCTACAAAATATCTACTACCTCCTATTGAGTTTTCCTTTTTTGGTCCCTAAGCATCTATATGAATGAGGTCAATTGGATTGTAGCTCACATAATCGTTTGTTTTTAAAGTTAATCTTTTCTACTTTCCCAGTCACCAAGCTTCACATAATTTCTTAAGATTGTGATTATAGAGATTAAGTAACCCTAATACTAACCTCTTCTTCTCCATATCCTTCAATCTCTAAGTGTTTATGTGTCCATACCTTTTGTGCCATAGATCCAACTCTACCACCTTCTTGTTTCCATATGTGAAGTAAGTTGTGTGATTGAAGTTGGGATTCATGTCCAAGGTGAATAGCTTTTCCTCCTTTCTGCTTTTGGCTATCAATATGTAATCTTCTTTAGGGTTTTCCTCAAACAAACCTTTCTTATTGAACTTGACTTGCAATCGTTTCTCAATCATTTGCCCCACAAAGACTAAATTCTTTGTGATTGTGGGAACAAGATCCTTAATCACTTTCCTTTACGAGAACCTTCCAATAGAACATCACTTATATGTGTAATAGCATGAGGAGTGTCATCAACTGTTTCCACATGTCCTTTGCTTGATGGCACTTGCATGCTTGAGAAGAACTCCTTGTTGCAACTCACATGGCTGCTACCGCCACTATCGATGTACCATGTATTTGATCCTTATGTATTGCATTCACTCATATACATCATGGCTAGCATACTCTCATTTTCATTTGAAGTAGATGCATAATTACCTTTTCCTTTGAAGGTTGAACTTTTCTTCCCCCGTTGACAACAATCTCTTGCATAGTGACCATACTTGCTAGAAATGAAACATCCTTCAGAGTTTTGATTATCTCTATTATGGTTGAACCTTCCTCCTCTACCTCTAAACTTTCCTCTTCCTCTTCATGAAGAGTATTTCCCTCATTGATCGTGGTCAGATTCACCATTTGATCTTCTACCTTCTCTACCTCTCCCTTTGCCTTGTCTACCTCTTTGTTGCCTTGATTCCTTCCTCTTCATCTACCTTTACCTGCATAGAAGGCTTGGGCTTCATTGCCCTTTGAATTTGAGCCTCTAGTATTCATCCCCTTAGTGACTACCAAGGCCACCAAATACTCAAAATGTGGAAGAGTATCTCTGACATACATAGATGTTCTAAAAGCTTTCCATTTCTCATCATCCTTAAGCCCTTTTAAGGTATATGACAATAGGCCATCATCATCTATGTGACAACCTATAGAGCCCAATGCATCACTAGGGCCTCTTTGATCTTCAATAGCTAGTCATTTATTTTAATGCTAGCGGTTCCTCAAGTCATTAGGTCCATTCTTCAATTGAACTTCCTAATGTTAGTTGAAGTAGAGTAGAGTCTCTCTACATTTTGCCATACTTTCATGGAAGTATGTGAGTCTTGTTTATGCCTAATCATGGCATTGCTAATATGCTCTAAAGCTCTTTAATTGATGTCGAATTCTCTCATAATCTATGTCTTGCATATGTACCATTAATGAGACCCCATAATCCTTTTCCCATTAGAAAGCTAGATATCCTAAACTTCCAAGGCTAGTAATTATTCTTATCCAACTTGTTAATTTGAGTGTTTTATTTTGACATGGCGATTTCTATTGCACTCGTCTAGATCCCTTTGATGTAGAGGAAGTGAGTAAAATAAGAACTTCATCCTTGGACTTCAAGATGTGCCAAATAGATGAGGCTTATGTCCTCCTTCTTCACTAGTAGGCTCCCATTTGCTTGGTGTGTGCCTTTAACTTGTTGCAGTAGTTCTTCTTCCTTTAAACTACTTTAGATTCTTCTCTTGGTCTTCATGAATGATTCATATATGTCAAATAGATATGATACCATTATTGGGAGAATTTTCAACTTTCCTATGCAATCATGAAGCAATGGTGGCCTCATAGGCTCTCTCCTAGAACGTTTGTTTGTTGAAACAATTTGATCTCTTAAAATATCATCACTAAACCCAAGACCTTTTGAAGAAATAACTAAGACTCTAGGTATCACTATTGCGAGTTACTTGACTTAAAATGGTTATTCCTACTAGGAGAATGAATATCTCCAAAACAAACATCTTACGGTCTTCACTAGGCATAGAAAAACAGACACCTACTCATTCCTAAATCTGGTTCTCTCAAATTATGTAGAGAAACGACATGAGATTTGAACCAAACTTTGAAGACTTGATTAGCTATCTAAAAAAGAAAATATTGCAAAGAATGAGTGAGATATGACTAATGGACTTTGCTTATCACTCACATCAATCTAAAACACTCACACAAAAATGTGTGTGCTATCTATGGCTACACAAAATTTATTCAACTCTCCCAAGCAAGCAAGGATAGGGCTTTCTTAGCTTAGGGTCCTACTAGGTTGCTTCCCAATACTCTCTTTAAGAGCACACTAATATGCAAGATATCCAATTCCAAGCTGATTTTGTGTAGATATAGAGATAGAAAGATTCCTATAGTTCATGAATCACTTTTCCTAAATTACAGGCAATTATTCACACCTATGTGTGATTCAAAGTTTGGTTGTTGAGGTGCAAATTCAAATTCAAAGTCAGTCGTGATATTTGTGCTTGAATGCGTGGTCAGTGAGGCTCCACGGGGCATCCATCTGATGGTCAAATTCAGACTAAGGTTGAAGCTTGTATTTTGACATCATGGATAGTTCAGTTTCTTAAAAAAAGCTTTCCTAAATCTATTGCTTCTTGAATCCCCTTGGATGGAACCTCATGCAAATAAGTAGTCTGACCATGTTGGAGTTCAAGGTCTGTGGAATTACATACACAAAAGAAAGAAGAAGAAGATGAGGCTTGGAGTGCAACATAGTACATAATGTATTAGCAAGTGAATGTAATAAGATAAGTAACCCATTAGGGTTTTAAGCATTTATACAAGTTAGGGGAAAAACTCCTAAATAGGGAAAAAAGTGCCCCAATGGTCCTAAGTGTGTTCACATAAATCACTACCAAAATATATCAACAAAACACCCCAAGGAGTGATGTAGTCAAGAAGGAGCTAGTACTCATGTGTAAGTTCCAAGCTATGTGAAAAGAAATCAATCCACAAAAGGAAGTAATCCCAAAGCTTTGCAAAAGGATTCAAAGCTTTTGTGAAAGGGCCTGTAGCATTATCTTAAGTGGGCACATAAGCCAATCTGATCTCTCTAGTAGAGAACCTCTCCATGACATAATGATAGTGCACCTCAATGTGTTTTGTGTGAGCATGGAACATAGAGTTCCTTGCAACTGCCAATGCGCCCTCATGGTTAGTAAAGATGGTGGTGGAAGAAGATTGACCAATAGCCAAATCAGCCAAAAGGCATCTGAGGCACATGCACTCAAAAGTTGATATGAAAGATTCCCTATACTTAGCCTTACAACTAGAAGTGGCCATAGTATAGTGCTTCTTGCTCAACCAAGATATGCATGAGCTACCAAGCATGCAAAAAGAACCACTAGTGGATACACGAGTGTCATAGAAACAAGTGCATTCTAAGCCAAAAAAGGCATGTAAATTTGGTTCAAATGATCCTCCATTGGGATAAAACAATCCAAGTAGCCGGTTACTATTCAAATAGTGAAAGACGTGCTTAATCACTTTCTAATGCTTGAGACCTTAGTAATTTGTAAACATGCTCATCTGAGAGACAACAATTTGAATATCAAACTAAGTTTTGCAAGGTGTTCCAATTGATGTTCGACCCTTGCATTGTTGTACCGTGGCCCACATTAGAGCCCTTTGGATGGGAATGTCGTAAGCTAGACATCTATATATGATCTGAGTCAATGTGCAACATCCATACAAGATTGACTTTTGTGGCCATCTATTGTGTGCCAAGTGTATCGGATCAATGACCTAGTGGGGTAGCTTGATGGTGAGGTTTTGTGTCTCTACTAGATACAAGCTAAACCATATCTTATTGGGTGGCATAGTAAATCTATCTTGAGTGGGAAAAGCAAAGTGCTGCATGCACATTCGAGGGTGTACCGTAATGTTTGGTGTCATGGACACCATGTCATTGAGCTTGGTGAGGTTCCTACTTTTCATGTTATCGGGCACAAGACTTCCTTCTCTCTTGGTATGTGCATTCCTTGCATATCCAAAGCCTCTCACACTAAGTTGTTGGTTAACTTAAACCTCTTTAGCTCCTTGCCCTTTGTTAGTGATGGGACCATAAATGTGCTTGAACCTTGGGGGTGCTTGCTTGGACTCAAGGTGTTGATAAGATAGTAGCATCTCATGAAGTCGGACTTTCGGAGCTGAGCACTGAAGTATGCATCCAATCGTGGTTTCTCCCATATAGAGCATAGTGCTTCTGCATTTTGTAAGTTTTTAAATTTCCACATAAAGGAATGGTACTGGCCTTGATTTCCATTGAATTCCAACTCTGACTCCTAGAGGTATGATCCTTCTCCCAAAGGTAAGCTCTCCATATCAACCACTTACTTGCTGGTGCCTGCTTGAGAGTTGGTTCCAACTACGTCATACATGTTATGCTTATCTGCTGGAAGAAGAGAGTCATATTAACATTGCATCAAAAACATGATAATACCGTGTTCCCTCTATAATACCAACATGCTATTGAAGTGGTTAATGCGTTAGTAAGTGATATGTTTCTTGTGGCTTGTGAGTGTAAGTTAGTAAGTTAGTGGTTTGTCGTTAGATGCATACTCTGGCTATGCACTATACTCAGAATGCATCTATTCTGGTGTGAATGGATTCACAAACTTGGGTTGGGTGGTTTGATATAAGGTTTTATTCTCCAAAATTTCTATGTGTGATTAGAGCTTTTGAGTGTGATGACCTTTACATGTTTTTGGCATGTACCTTCTTCGATTTGGGACTTTTTGGGTACCCATTTGCAGACAGTCTTAGGTGTGATTTCATGTGTGGAGGTGTTGATTACAAATATGCGCCCTAAAGTGTATGATGTGAGTGATTGTGAGCATCGATTTAGGCTTGTGAGCTTATGTCAACCTACTTGAGCATGTAAGCAGGTCTTGGGCACCCAGATTTGTCTATTATCAAGGTCAAACTTCGTTGACTGCTTTGGGACGAGAGTAGAAATTGTCCATTTTTGGAGATTCCTAGAATACTCACTCTTTGTAGTCCTTTCCTAAGTAGATATTGTCATGCATTGTTGGGGTACTGTCACTCAAAGAGGGGGCTGTTTGCCCTTCCATATCCAAATCTGCTTCACATTTTGAGTCCTCTTGCTTTGTGCTCTCCATTGACCATGAGTATATACCATCTGCTTCCTCTGGTTCCTGTACTCCTTTGGTTTCTTTGTCTTGATCACTTTTGGAAAAGAAGAAAGTTCCATCAAATAATTGGCTTCTTTATTGAGAACATAATCCTTCTACATCATAGATTTTTGGACAAGAACAACATCTTTATCTTGATCTCGACTCTTGGAAGGACCATGTGCTTGTGCCTTTTCTAGTTCCTTGAGTGCTTGATTTTCCTACCTCTAGGGTCACAAAGGGTCTTCGGTCAACTATTCTGTGGGAATGCACACCTGATGCTTTGCACATGGACATGTGATATCATGAAACTTCATAATCATCTGACCAAGGCTCATCTCTACCCAATCTTCTCAATTTCATTCATTGGATGCATTCTAAGGCTTCTGCATGTGCTTCTTCTCTAGCTCATTTTTCCTCTTCCTTATGTCTCTTGGTAGTGTTGATTTCGTTTAGCATTTCCTCTATGAGGGGTTCTTGATATAATTCCACTTGGCATCCATTGATGTAGCTAGGTAGGATATCACTTTCTAGGTTTTCTAATTGGATAGCCCCACTTGTTGATATTCCATTCATTGTCATGGGTCCATAGCCACGATTCTCTAACTTCCGTGCATGTTGTTTCAGGGTGTACACCAAAACTAAGTCTCTTGCTTTAGAGTTTTCAAATTTCCACGTAAAGGAATGGTACTTGCCTTGATTTCCATTGAATTCCAACTCTGGCTCCTAGAGGTATGATCCTTCTCCCAAAGGTCCTACGACTTCACTAAATCAATAGGAAGCATTGCCGACAGGCATGGTATGGCCGCTCGAGGGGTCCTATATAGGTATAATCTGAATAGCCTACCATTCTTCTGGTCTTCAATTGATCTGGGGCATGATAGGTAAGCTCTCCATATCAACCACTTGCTTGCTGGTGCCTGCTTGAGAGTTGGTTCCAACTACGTCATACATGTTATGCTTATCTGCTGGAAGAAGAAAGTCATATTAGCATTGCATCAGAAACATGATAATACCATGTTCCCTCTACAATTCCAACATGCTATTGAAGTGGTTAATGCATTAGTAAGTGATATGTTTCTTGTGGCTTCTAAGTGTTAGTTAGTAAGTTAGTGGTTTGTCGTTAGATGCATACTCTAGCTATGCATTGTACTCAGAATGCATCTATTCTGGTGTGAATGGATTCACAAACTTGGGTCGGGTGGTTTGATATAAGTGTTTATTCTCCAAACTCTTTGTGTGTGATAGAGCTTTCGAGTGTGATGACCTTTACATGTTTTTGGCATGCACCTTCTTGGATTTGGGACTTTTTGGGTACCCATTTCTAGACAATCTTAGGTGTGATTTCATGTGTGGAGGTGTTGATTACAAATATGTGCCCTAAAGTGTATGATGTGAGTGATTGTGAGCATTGATTTAGGCTTGTGAGCTTATGTCTACCTACTTGAGCATGTAAGCAGGTCTTGGGCACCTAGATTTGTCTATTATCAAGGTCAAACTTTGTTGACTGCTTTGGGACCAAAATAGAAATTGTCCATTTTGGGAGATTCCTAGAATACTCACTCTTTGTAGTCCGTTCCTGAGTAGATATTGTCGTGCATTGTTGGGGTACTGTCACTCAAGGAGGGGGCTGTTTTCCCTTCCATATCCAAATCTGCTGCACATTTTGAGTCCTCTTCCTTTGTGCTCTCCAATGACCATGAGTATATATCGTCTGCTTCCTCTACTTCCTGTGCTCCTTTGGTTGCTTTGTCTCGATCACTTTTGGAAAATAAGGTAGTTCTATCAAATCCTTGGCTGCTTTATTGAGAACATAATCTGCATCATAGATTTTTGGACAAGAACAACATCTTTATCTTCATGTGGACTCTTGGAAGGACCATGAGCTAGTGCCTTTTCTAGTTCCTTGAGTGCTTGATTTTCTAACTCAATGATAACACAATTTAGGTTTACCCAAACCTGAAGATGTCCACTTCTCAAGTTCAAGTTGACTCCATGATTGTAGATCTAGTCTTGACCTATGTGTCTTGAGAAGAACTCCTTGTTGCAACTCACCTGGTTGCTACCCCCACTATCAACGTACCATGTATTTCATCCTTATGTATTGCATTCACGCATCTACATCATGGCTAGCACACTCTCATTTTCATTTGAAGTAGATGCATAATTACCTTTTTCTTTGGAGGTTGAACTTTTCTTCCCCCTTTGATAGCAATCTCTTGCATAGTCACCATACTTGCTAGAAATGAAACATCCTTCTGAGTTTTCATTATCTCTATTATGGTTGAACCTTCCTCCTCTACCTCTAAACTTAACTCTTCCTCTTGATGAAGAGTATTTCCCTCCTTGATCTTGGTCAGATTCACCATTTGATCCTCTACCTTCTCTGCCTCTCCCTTTGCCTTGTCTTCCTCTTTGTTGCCTTGATTCCTTCCTCTTCATCTACCTTTTCCTGCATAGAAGGCTTGGGCTTCATTGCCCTTTGAATTTGAGCCTCTAGTATTCATCCCCTTAGTGACTACCAAGGCCACCAAATACTCATAATGTGGAAGAGTATCTCTGACATACATAGATGTTGTAAAAGCTTTCCATTTCTCATCATCCCTAAGCCCATTTAGGGTATATGACAATAGGTCATCATCATCTATGTGACAACCTATAGAACTCAATGCATCATTAGGGCCTCTTTGATCTTCAATACCTAGCCATTTATTTTAATGCTAGCGGTTTTCCTCAAGTCATTAAGTCCATTCTTCAATTGAACTTCCTAACTTTAGTTGAAGTAGACTAGAGTGTCTCTACATTTTCCCATACTTTCATGGAAGTATCTGAGTCTTGTCTATGCCCAATCATGGCATTCCTAATATGCTCTAAAACTCTTTAATTCATGTTGGATTCTCTCGTAATCTATGTCTTGCATATGTACCATTAATGAGACCCCATAATCCTTTTCCCATTAGAAAGCTAGATATCCTAAACTTCCATGGCTAGTAATTATTCATATCCAACTTGTTAATTTGAGTGTTGTATTTTGACATGGTGATTTCTATTGCACTCTTCTAGATTGCTTTGATGTAGAGAAAGTGAGTAAAATAAGAACTTCATCCTTGGCCCTCAAGATGTACCAAATAGATGAGGCTTCTGTCCTCCTTCATCACAAGTAGGCGCCCATTTTCTTGGTGTGTGCCTTTAACTTGTTCCGGTAGTTCTTCTTCCTTCAAACTACTTAAGATTCTTGTCTTGGTCTTCATGATTTCTTCATATATTCCAAATAGATATGATACCATTATTGGGATAGTTTTCAACTTTCTTATGCAATCATGAAGCAATGGTGGCCTCATAGGATCTCTCCTAGAACGTTTGTTTGTGGAAACAATTGAATCTCTTAGAATATAATCACTAAACCCAAGACCTTTTGAAGAAATGAATTAGACTTTAGGTATCACTATTGCGAGTTACTTGACTTAAAATGGTTACTCCTACTAGGAGAATGAATATCTCCAAAACAAACATCTTACGGTCTTCACTAGGCATAGGAAAACAGACACCTACTCATTCCTTAATCTGGTTCTCTCAAATTATGTAGAGAAACGACATGAGATTTGAACCAAATTTTGAAGACTTGATTAGCTTTCTAACAAAGAAAATATTACAAAGAATGAGTGAGATGTGACTAATGGACTTTGCTGATCACTCACATCTATCTAAAACACTCACACAAAAATGTGTGCTATCTATGGCTATACAAACTTTATTCAAATCTCCCAAGCAAGCAAGGATAGGGCTTTCTTAGCTTCGGGTCCTACTAGGTTGCTTCCCAATGCTCTCTAAGAGCACACAAATATGCAAGATATCCAATTCCAAGCTGATTTTGTGTAGATATAGAGATGGAAAGATTCCTATAGTTCATGAATCACTTTTTCCTAAATTCCATGCAATTATTCACACCTATGTGTGATTCAAATTTTGGTTGTTGATGTGCAATTTCAAATTTAAAGTCAGTCGTGATATTTGTGCTTGAATGCATGGTCAGTGAGGCTCCAAGGGGCATCCATCTGATGGTCAAATTTAGACTAAGGTTGAAACTTGTATTTCGACATCATGGATAGTTTATTTTCTCAAAAAAGCTTTCTTAAATCTATTGCTTCTTGAATCCCCTTGGATGGAACCTCATGCAATTAAGTAGTCTGACGACATTGGAGTTCAAGGTTTGTGGAAGTACATACACAAAAGAAAGAAGAAGAAGATGAGGCTTGGAGTGCAACATAGTACATAATGTATTAGCAAGTGAATGTAATAAGATAAGTGACCCATTAGGGTTATAAGCATTTATACAAGTCAAGGGAAAAAAACTCCTAAATAGAGAAAAAAGTGTCACAATGGTCCTAAGTGTGTTCACACAAATCACTACCAAAATATATCAACAAAACACCCCTAGGAGTGATGTAGTCAAGAAGGAGCTAGTACTCATGTGTAAGATCCAAGCTATGTGAAAAGAAATCAATCCACAAAAGGAAGTAATCCCAAAGCTTTGCAAAAGGATTCAAAGCTTTTGTGAAAGGGTCTGTAGCATTATCTTATGTGGGCATATAAGCCAATCTGATCTCTCTAGTAGAGAACCTCTCCATGACATAATGATAGTGCACCTCAATGTGCTTTGTGTGAGCATGGAACATAGAGTTCCTTGCAATTGCCAATGCACCCTCATTGTTAGTAAAGATGGTGGTGGAAGAAGATTGACCAATACCCAAATCAGCCAAAAGGCATCTAAGCCACACTCACTCAAAAGTTGATCTGAAAGATTCCCTATACTTAGCCTTAGAAGTAGAAGTGGCCATAGTAGAGTGCTTCTTGCTCAACCAAGATATGCATGAGCTACCAAACATGCAAAACTAACCACTAGTGGATACACGAGTGTCATAAAAGCTAGTGCATTCTAAGCCAAAAAAGGCATGTAAATTTGGTTCCTCCATTGGGATAAAACAATCCAAGTAGCTGGTTACTGTTCAAATAGTGAAAGATGTGCTTAATTGATTTCTAATGCTTGAGATCTTAGTAATTTTTAAACATGCTCATATGAGAGCCAACAATTTGAATATCAAACTCAGTTTCGCAAGGTGTTCGAATTGATGTTCGGCCCTTGCATTGTTGTACCCTGGCCCACATTAGAACCCTTTGGATTGGAATGTCGTAAGATAGACATCTATAAATGATCTGAGTCAATGCTCAACATCCATACAAGATTGACTTTTGTAGCCATCGCTTGTGTGCCAAGCGTATCGGATCGATGATCTAGTGGGGTAGCTTGATGGTGAAGTTTTGTGTCTTTGCTAGATACAAACTAAACCATATCTTCTTGGGTGGCATAGTAAATCTATCTTGAGTGGGAAAAGCAAAGTTCTTAATGCACATCTCAAGGTGTATCGTAATGTTTGGTGTCATTGCTACCATGTCCTTGAGCTTGGTGAGGTTCCTACTTTTCATGTTACTGGGCACGAAGACTTCCTTCTCTATGGGTATGTGCATTCCTTGCATATACAAAGCCTCTCACACTAAGTTTTTGGTTAACTTAAACCTCTTCAGCTCCTTGCCCTTTGTTAGTGATGGGACCATAAATTTGCTTGAACCTTGGGGGTGCTTGCTTGGAATCAAGGTGTTGATAAGATAGTAGCATCTCATGAAGTCGGACTTTGGGAGCTGAGCATTGAAGTATGCGTCCAATCTTGGTTTCTCCCATACAGGGCATAATGCTTCTGCATTTTGTAAGTTTTCAAATTTCCACGTAAAGGAATGGTAATAGCCTTGATTTCCATTGAATTCCAACTCTGACTCCTAGAGGTATGATCATTCTCCCAAAGATCCTATGACTTGACTAAACCAATGGGAAGCATTGCCGACAGGCATGGTATGGCCGCTCTAGGGGTCCTGTATATGTATAAATTTAATAGCCTACCATTCTTCTGGTCTTCAATTCATCTCGAGCATGATAGGTAAGCTCTCCATATCAACCACTTGCTTGCTAGTGCCTGCTTGAGAGTTAGTTCCAAATATGTCATACATGTTATGCTTATCTGCTGGAAGAAGAAAGTCATATTAGCATTGCATCAGAAACATGATAATACCGTGTTCCCTCTACAATACCAACATGCTATTGAAGTGGTTAATGCATTAGAAAGTGATATGTTTCTTATGGCTTGTGAGTGTTAGTTAGTAAGTTAGTGGTTTGTTGTTAGATGCATACTCTGGCTATGCACTGTACTCAGAGCTTTCGTGTGATGACCTTCACATGTTTTTGGCATGCACCTGCTTGGATTTGGGACTTTTTGGGTACCCATTTCCAAACACTCTTACGTGTGATTAGAGCTTTCCTGTGATGACCTTCACATGTTTTTGGCATGCACCTGCTTGGATTTGGGACTTTTTGGGTACCCATTTCCAAACACTCTTACGTGTGATTTCATGTGTGCATGTGTTGATTACAAATATGTGCCCTAAAGTGTATGATGTGAGTGATTGTGAGCATCGATTTAGGCTTGTGAGCTTATGTGAACCTACTTGAGCATGTAAGTAGGCCTTGGGCACCTAGATTTGTCTATTATCAAGGTCAGGCTTTGTTGATTGCTTTGGGACCAAAATAGAAATGGTCCATTTTGGGAGATTCCTAGAATACTTACTCTTTGTAGTCCTTTCCTGAGTAGATATTGTCGTGCATTGTTGGGGTACTATCACTCAAGAAGGGGGCTGTTTGCCCTTCCATATCCAAATCTGCTTCACATTTTGAGTCCTCTTGCTTTGTGCTCTCCATTGACCATGAGTAGATACTGTCTGCTTCCTGTACTCCTTTAGTTGCTTTGTCTCGATCACTTTTGGAAAAGAAGGGAGTTCCATAAAATCCTTGGCTTCTTTATTGAGAATATAATCCTTCTACATCATAGATTTTTGGACAAGAACAACATCTTTATCTTCGTGTGGACTCTTGGAAGGACCACGAGCTTGTGCCTTTTCTAGTTCCTTGAGTGCTTGATTTTTTAACTCAATGATAACGCAATTTTGATTTACCTAGACCTGAAGAAGTCCACCTTTTAAGTTCAAGTTGACTACATGATTGTAGATCTAGTCTTGACCGAAGACAAGAGGTTCAATGAGATCCTCATCTTGACACACTAGCACCTTCACCCATGCAAGGGGTTTTTGCACCTCCCAATCCTATGAGATATGCTTCTATAGGATTGATAATTAATTATAATTCTTGACCATAAGAAATTCTAACTAAACTAATGGTCACACCTGAGTCAATCAAAGCTCTTATAGTTCTTGCACTATTTCCTTGTCCTACCTCTAGGGTCACAAAGGGTCTTCGGTCAACTATTCTATGGGAATCTGACGCTTTGCACATGGACATCTGATATCATGGAGCTTCATAATCATCTGTCCAAGGCTCATCTTTGCCCGATCTTCTCAATTTCATTCATTGGATGCATTCTAAGGCTTCTGCATGTGCTTCTTCTCTAACTCATTTTTCTTCTTCCTTATGTTTCTTGGCAGTGTTGATTTGGTTTAGCATTTCCTCTATGAGGGGTTCTTGATATAATTCCACTTGGCATCCATTGATGTAGCTAGGCAGGATATCACTTTCTAGGGTTTCTAATTGGATAGCCCCACTTGTTGATATTCCATTGATTGTCATGGGTCGATAGCCACGATTCTCCAACTTCCGTGCATGTTGTTTCAGGGTGTACACCAAAACTAACTCTCCTGCTTTAGAGTCTTTATCCTTCACATGAGCATCGAAGTATGCCGTTGTCTTTTCTTAGCTCCATAAATTCCAGCTAGGTTTCAAAGGTATCTCATCTTTGTTGATATATTTAGGTAGTGATGTGTGTGAACACACTAGCACCACCGGGGCACTTTTTTCCCTCTTTACGAGGTTTTTTTCCCTCGCCTTGTATATACGCCTATTGTCCTAATGGGCTACTTATCTTTGTACATTCTCTAGTAATACATTAAGTATTGTGTGTTGTCCTCCAAGCTTCTTCTTCTTCCTTGTGGTGTTCAGGTGTTCCGCAGATGTCTAACTCCAACAATTGATATCAGGGCAGGTCGTCGCTTCATCTAAGGCATCGTTGACACTCCTTCGGTTACAGTCTCAGAATCATACGAATTTTGATGAGCATACAAAGCGTGTTTTGGAGATCAAAACAGCTTCACTATGTCGTGCTGAAATCGCGATCTGAGCTCGTTTCGGCCTCCGAATGCACTATCGCAGTGCTTGTGCAGGCTATTTTGTCTTTTTATGCCAAAGGTATATACCTATTTCTGTTTGCCAGTATAAGCATCTCAAAGTCTGCTACAGATCTAACAGAATTCATCTCGGTAGTTTTGTCAAACTTTTTGAGATACAGTTAATTTTTTGCATCAAGGTATTTTAGTCACCGGCTATGGCTGAAAGCAGTGATGTATATCGTATGTTGGCCGTTGAGGATAAGTTGGATGGTACCAACTACCCATTATGGGCTTATATGATGCCACATGTGTTGGTTGCAAAAGGACTGTGGAATATTGTGCACGGTGTCAAAAAACATCCTATCACACCTGCAATTGTTACAACTGTATGTACTGAAGCTGATGCAGAAGGTGTCGAAGATGATGATATTCTGCATATTCCTGTTCGTGCTTCGGTTTTTGCTGCACCTACTATAGAGCGAATTTGATGGGATGGCAGAGAAGCCCAGGCACATGCATTGATAGCTTTGTCTGTCAAACATGCCATTATTCCTCACATTCGCTCTTGCAGAACAGCTAAGGATGCTTGGGATACACTTACCACATTGTACCAAGCTAGGAATGAGGCTCGTGTTGCTTACCTCCGAAAACAGTTGGAGAGTGAGCACATGAATGAAGGTGATTCTATGGACAATTTCCTAATGGAGATCAAATATTTGAAGGAACAGTTGATTTCTGCTGATGAGGATAATACTAGATAGCTCACTTGTGCAAACTGTTCTGAATGGTCTTCCTAATTCATATCAGAGTTTTGCTTCTACTCTTCAGTTGATGATGAAAGGCAATCTGAATGCCTTATCATTTGAGGAGTTAGTCTCTGTTATGTTGCAAGAAGATCAGTCCATGCAGAACAGGTCCATTATGTGAGTTGCAGATCAAGCTTTCCTGGCTAGTGAGAAGTGCAAAGGAAAATGGAGCTCTTCAAGTAGTAAGCAAAAATCTGCTAATTGTGCATATTCGAAGAAGGAAGATAAAGATGAGAAGAAATCACAAAAGCAGAAATTGTTTTGTAAGTACTATAAAGTGAATGATCATATCATAAAGAACTGTCCAAAACTGGCTGCTAAAGAGGCAAAGAAGAAAGAGGCTGGTATGGTTGTTGGAGTGGCCTCTACACCAAAAACAGAGTATGCTAATCTTGTGCAGGAAGAAGAATGGGCGTTTACTACTATTTATAGTTTTGACCCATCTTCTCATGAGCAGTGCATGTTTGCAGTAGACTCAGATGTTTGCCAGTATTTTGACAGTGGGGCAACCAAACATATTACCTCACAGCGCAATTTCTTCTCTTCACTCGAGCCTGCCCCTATAGGGAGTACTGTTACATGCGCCAACAACTCCTCTTATCCTGTTATGGGAGTTGGTAATATCATTTTGACTACTATTGATGGTAGTTCTTTAACTTTTTTAGATGCTTTATTTGTGCCAGGGATCAAGAAGAACCTGTTATCAGCTTTTGCATTAGCCAAGATTGGCTTGGTTGTGAAATTTGTTGATGACAGTTGTACAGTTCATGATCTATCAAATGGCGATGTGATTATTGCTTCTGGCATTTTATGTCGTGGGCTGTATAAGCTCATAGACTATGAAAGATCTGTATATGATTTGGCATGTGCAGTAAATGATTGTCAGGCTATGTCAGATGCAAAGCTTTGGCATGCACACTTTGGTCATCTGAATTTTGCTAGTTTGCTACGCCTACAGAAATCTCAAATGGTGTCCTCTTTGCCCAAACTTGAGGTACCTAGAAAACATGTTTGTGAAGGCTGTATTTTGGGCAAAATGCAGCGTTTGTCCTTTCCAAAAGAGGGTTCAGTTTGGGCTACTGAGAAATTGTAGCTTGTACATAGTGATGTCTGTGGTCCTATGCAAACACCTTCTTTTGGGAATTATCTTTACTTCGTGACTTTCATCGATGATTTTTCCAGGCATGCATGGGTATAGCCATTGAAGTCAAAGTCCGAAGTGTTCATTTGCTTCAAACAGTTTTTGGTTTTGGCTGAAAATCTGTCAGCATGTAAAATGGGCACCCTCCGTTCTGATCGAGGCGGGCAATATATGTCTTTTGATTTTAATGCATTTGTGGCTGAACGTGGGATAAAACACCAATGTATAGTGTCATATACACCTCAACAAAATGGAGTTGCTAAACAAAAGAACAGGTCACTCATGGAGATGGCGAGGTCTATGGTCAAGAGTCAGGCTTTACCACATAGTTTCTGACTTGAGGCTGTCATGTGTGCAGCATATGTATTGAACAGGTGTCCCACAAAAGCACTGCAGTCTATCACTCCATATGAGGCTTGGCATGACTGCAAGCCATCTGTTGCTCATCTGTGTGTTTTTGGTTGTTTGGCATATGCATTAGTGCCTGAACAACATCGCAAAAAATTGGATGACAAAGTAGTAAAATATATTTTTGTTGGGTACATTTCTGAAAGTAAAGGCTATCATCTCTATCATCCACAAACTAAACGCATTCTAGTTAGTCGTGATGTTGTTTTTGTGGAAGATGTTATTCAGCCATTGCTTTCATGTACTAAGGAGACATCTGTTAGCTCCTAAGACATGTATGATACTTTGCTGCCTTTTTTTACAAGTGGACACTCTAGTGCTGGTCCTAATGAGGCAACTTCTCATCCTTTGCAGGTTTCATGTGATGATGTAGATAATTCCATTTCTGATGCAGATGTACATGATGCACTTATTCATGAGAGAGTTGATATTGAGCAGGCAAGAACTATGCCAAAATGGTTGGTGCACACCTTGCGTGACAGCAAATTGGATGCACCTCTGTCATATCGTACTCGTTCAGGCTCTCATAGTGCCTCTTTTGCCTCAGATTGCTATGCTATGGCTGCATTTAGTCTCTGTGATGAGAATGAGCCTGTTTCATTTGATGAAGCACAAAATTTAG
Organism: Ceratopteris richardii; assembly: GCA_020310875.1. NCBI lineage: Eukaryota > Viridiplantae > Streptophyta > Polypodiopsida > Polypodiales > Pteridaceae > Ceratopteris > Ceratopteris richardii. Next base: position 108,532,564 of record CM035439.1, on the reverse strand, counting down.
AAAATTGGATGGCTGTTATGCAATCTAAATATGATGCTATAATGAAGAATGGTACTTGGTCTTTATGTGACTTGCCTCCTGGCAAGAAGGCCATTGGTACTAAGTGGGTATACAAGCTGAAGCGTAAATCGGATGGTACAGTTGACAGGTATAAGGCTAGGTTTATTGCAAAGGGTTATGGACAGGAAAGAGGCATTGATTTTGATGAGACCTTTGCACCTACATGCCGTATGACTACTGTTCGAAAAGTGGGGACATTAATGTTCATTTTGTACGTAAAAAGGACCAAGTTGAAGATATCTTCACCAAATGCTTGGATGTGAACAAAGCCCTATGGCTTTCTGAAAAAAGGGCATGAAAACCAGGTGTGCAGGTTAAAGAAGGCATTATATGGTTTAAAGCAAGCACCACGTGCTTGGTATGAGAAGATACATGTCTATCCGATTGCACATGGTTTTGAGAACAGTCCAATTGAAAGCACCCTATATGTTAAGCGTGCTAATGATGTGCTTCTGATCATTGTTGTCTATGTTGATGACATGCTGCTCACTGGTCCTATTAAGAAGCATATTGCTAATTTTAAGGCTGATTTGCATGCCTCATTTGCGATGTGTGATTTGGGGCGTTTGCATCACTATTTGGGCATTTAGTTTATGCAAGTTGATGGACGAAATATATTGACACATTATTGCAACATTTTCGCCTTGAAGATTGTAAGCCTATTGCCACTCCTATGGAGACAGGCTTAGGATTGAGACTTCATGATGCTGGAGATGCATTTGATGCTGTTCTCTATCAGCAGGCTGTTGCATGCCTGATTTACTTATGCATTACGCAACAAGATATTCAGTTTTCTATCTCACAGATGTGCAGGTTTATGCATTGCCCAGGAGTCAAGCATTGGCACGTAGTTAAGTGCATCTTTTGCTATTTGAGTGGTACTCGGATACTTGGGTTGTTTTATCCCAAGGGGGGATCACTCCTGCCAGATTTGCATGCTTTTTCTAACTCTGATTGGGCTGGTTGCTATGACACTCATGTGTCCACTAGTGGCTTTTGCTTCATGCTTGGTAGCTCATGTATATCTTGGTTGAGCAAGAAGCAGCCTACTGTGGCCACTTCAAGTTGTGAGGCTGAGTATAGGGCAGCTTTCACAGTGATTGTTGAGTGTGTGTGGCTCGGACGCCTTATGGCTGATTTCGGTGTTGGTCAGACTTCTGCCACCACTATCTTCACTAACAGTCAGAGTGCATTGGGAGTTGCGAGGAACCCTGCGTTCCATGCTCGCACTAAGCACATTGAGGTTCATTATCACTATGTTAGGGAGAGGTTCTCTGCTGGGGAGATAAGCTTGGCATATATGTTGGGATGGATGGATGGATGCTCCAAGAGATTGAGTAGGTACTGTTAAACTTGCTTTGTACCACCCCTCTTTTGCTTCAAAGTTGATAACTAGACCTCTTTAGCTTTCCAATGACACCATAAAATGTCCTATGTCCTTTGGAAATGATGTGTGCATTGATTGAATCAAAACAGATAACTTTGGAACTCACAAACTCAAGAAAACCTTCTATTTATGGCTTGACACCTGCTGAGTATTTTGCTCAGTATGACCAGCACAGTAGGAATTGGAAACATTCCTTTTAGGGGTATCTAATTAGCTTAGTAAGCTACCTATTCCAAGTGGAATGATGTAAAATGATAAACTATGCTAAGAGAAATCAATTTAGCAAGTTAAGCTATACCCCCGACTTTTTAGGACTGTAGCAGAAAATGACCAGAGTTCACCTCGACATAGATTTCTCCAAGATGGCTGAATAGAATGTCTTCAAACTTTGATAGCATGTAGATTACGTCACGCTGAATCCAACAAGCTTTGAGTCACTCAATTTGGTGAAGCATTGACCGAGATATGACCATGACAAGTTGACAGACTTTTGAGTAGACTAACAGAGAACTCAGAGATGGACAAGATGAATGTATGTATTAATGAACATTTGTATACAACTCCATTGACATGAATCTCATTGCCAAATGGTGTAGAGAGGTGTGGGCTTGAGTTTAGACCTCACACATACTCAAAAATCAGTAATGCTAGGCTCGGGAGTGCTCTCTCTTACCCGCAACTTTTCATATCCATTTTTATAAGAAATGACTAAAACTTTGAATTCAAATTCAAACTTTTGGCTCCCTATGGTCAAGCTCCTAAATTCTTGGAGATATTCTTTCAATCAAGCAACTAATTTTCCACGAATCCTTTTAGTAGGTGATTACAAGAGATTCCAAGTCAATTTGACTTTTACAATGAGGTAAAGTGGTAATTAACCACTAGCATATGTTCCTATGCTTCTTCATGTATGTATATACTTCAATGCATCCTTTGAGCCAAATGTGTAGGCTTGCAATTTACACCAAGAGCTCCCCCTCAAGCCAAACATCTTGGCTTAAGTCTTCATCTTCAATCTTCAAGTATATCCTGCAATCCAATCATGGATTTGAACCTGCAAAGTTTGGTTCCATCCAAAGCTTTAGTCAACAAATCTGCACATTGCATGTTGGTTGATACATAGGTAAGTTGAATGTCCTTGCTTATCAATTTCTCTCTCACATAATGGTAATGGACCTCTATGTGTTTGGTCCTAGCATGGTAAATAGGACTAGCTGCAAGGTGAAGAGAACTTGTATTATCTCCAAAGATTATTGGAGACCTGGTAAATAAGCCCAATGGCATTAGCTAGTCCTCTATACTCTGCCTCTCTGGAAGACAAAGCAATAGTAGGTTGCTTCTTTGAAGACCATGAAATTGGTTTGTCACCTACAAAAGAGATATATCCAAAAGTGCTCCTCCTATCATCCTTGCATCCTGCCCAATCTGCATCTGAATAAATTTTGATATCAATATCTGAAGTGTAAGGGAAATACAAACCATGGTTCTGTGTACCCTTGAGATATTTCAAGATTATCTTGGCAACCTCTAAGTGAGGTATCCTTGGCTTGTGCATAAATTGACTTAGCACACTTACTCCATATGCAATATCTATCCTTGTTAAGGTAGCATAGTTCAAGCTACCCACCATACTTTGATAACCTGTAATGTCCTTGACTTCATCACCTTCATGGGCACTTAGATTTAGGTTTACCTCCATTGGAGTGCTTGCTACTTTAGCATCTTGCAAGTGAAACTTCTTCAACATATCTTGTACATATTTTTTATGAGTGATATATATCCCTGAATTAGTGTAGTCTAATTCAAGTCCCAAAAAATATTTCAATAGACCAAGATCATTGATCTTGAACTCCTTCATCATTTGACTTTTGATATATCTGATTCCATTGACATCATTACCTCTAATGATGATGTCATCAACATAAACACAAAGGTATATTACCTCTGAATTACTCCTCTTAATGAATAGAGAAGTATCTGCCTTGCTCATGACAAAACCTTGGTCTTGGAGGTATGTAGTTAACCTGTAATTCCATGCCCTAGGTGCCTGCTTCAAACCATATAAAGCCTTTTCTAATTTGCAAACATATGTTACCTTTTTTGGGTCCTCATAGCCAGGAGGTTGTGACATATATAACTCCTCTGAAATCCATCCATTCAAGAAAGCATTCTTGACATCCAATTGATACATATTCCAATTTTTTGATGCAGCCACACTTACCAACACTCTGATGGTTGGCATCTTGGCCACAGGTGAGAATGTGTCCTCATAGTCAATGCCTTGGGTTTGTGCAAAACCCTTGGCTACCAATCTGGCTTTGTACCTATTGATTGTGCCATCAGAATTTCTTTTAAGATTATATATCCATCTGGATCCTATTACCTTCTTTGAGTCCTTCTTAGGTACTAACTCCCATGTGTCACTCTCTTTTAGAGCATCAATGTCCTCATCCATAGCTTCTTTCCATTTTGATTTGGTTATTGCTTCCTCATATGATCCTGGTTCTTCATTTGACAAATCTTTGGCAAGATAAACAGAATGTTTAGTAAGAAGAGATGTATCATACCCATATCTGATAGGTTTCATGCTTTCTCTTTGTGATCTTCTAAATGGTTGAGTTGAGGATTCAGGTATGTCTTCAAGCTTCTTCATCTTCATTTTGCCTTTGGACTTCCATGCTTTGAATTCTTCAAGATTGATAGTGTCTTCATCATCTGAACTTGAGGCTTCATTCTGAGTAGGTTCCTCCTTTGTAAGACTTGGAAATTCCTCTTCCAAATCATAGGGTAATTTGACCTTCCTGCATTCATTCTCATACCAAGAATCATTTTCATCAAAGACAACATCTCTGCTTACCATAAACCCCTTATTGATAGGATTATAAAACCTGTAACCTTTTTTATTTAAATCATACCCAATAAAGATGCATTTTTGAGCCTTTGGGTCTAGCTTATCTCTTATCTGAGAAGGAATGTGTACATATGCTACACATCCAAATATTTTGCAATTGTCAAGTGAAGGTCTCTTACCATGCCATGCTTCATAGGGTGTCATGCCATCAAGAGACTTAGATGGTAACCTGTTTATGAGGTAAGTGGCAGTAGAAACACTCTCTGCCCATAGATAGTTAGGTAACTTTTTCTCATTAAGCATAGATCTAGCTCTCTCAACAATTAATCTATTTCTTCTCTCAGCTACCCCATTCTGTTCAGGAGAATACCTTGTGGTTATCTCTCTTTTGATGCCTCTGTCCTGCAAGAAGTCATCAAATTCATTGGAGAAGTACTCACCTCCTCCATCTGACCTTAGCCTCTTCAAATTCCTTCCTGTCTCATTTTCAACTAATGCAAGATATTTTTTAAAGCAATTAAATACCTCATCCTTGTGCTTCATGAAGTATAATACAGTCCATCTGCTATAATCATCAATGAAAGACACATAGTACCTTGATCCTGAGACTGAGGGGTCTTTGCTTGGTCCCCATACATCTGTGTGTACAAGCTCTAGGTAGTCTTCATGCATGTATCCTTTCTTTGAGAAGGGTAACCTGTGAGACTTCCCAAATTGACAAGCACCACACTTATAAATCATATGTTGCTTGGATACATTAGGTATCCCAAGCACACATTGGTCCCTGCACATTTGTTTCAAGGTTCTTTGTCCTATGTGCCCTAACCTTTTGTGCCAAATCTCATGCTCTGAAAGTGTTTGATCTTTATAACTGTATAGTGCAATATTCTTTGTATCTTCCAACTCAAAAGTAATAAGTCTACGTGATTTTTCTCCTTTAGCAATCCTCTTGAACCCATGTCTTGGATCCTCCACATATGCTCCATATTGGTTGAATCTAACCTGCAAACCTTTCTCCACAATCTGACCAACACTCATCAAATTTTTGGTAATGGTTGGTACATAGAGTACCCTCCTCAACAAATTCTGATTTCCATCACAAGTCTTAACATTTCCAACTTTAACTATAGAATGCTTTGTGTCATCACCTGTTTGGACTTTATGCTTACCTTTTGGTTCCTCAAGATGAGAGAGTAATGCTACATTGCCAGCCACATGATTTGAGCATCCTGAGTCAATGTAGAATAGGTGGTCATCATTTGTACCTGATTTTGAAGTCATGTTCATGATTAGAAGAGAGTCATCTTGCTCCTCTGTAAGTTGTTGTAATCCTTCCTGGATTTGAATCCTCCTTGGTAGTTGCCATTGTAATTATTGTTGTAGTTGTTGTTGTAATTATTGTTGTAACCTTGGTGATGGTTGAATCTACCTCTTGACTGTGAGTAGCCACCTCTTTGGTATCCTCTTCCTCTCTGATTCTTGTAATTCTTGAAACACCCATCTGTAGTATGATTTGATAAAGCACAAATGTTGCATGGTGAGGAGTTATAAGATCTCCCCCTACCTGGCTTACCTCCTATGCCCCTTCCTCTTGAAGATCTACCTCTCCCTGCATAGTTGGCTTGAGAGGTTGATCCTTCATCTTCCACCTTCTTGCTCTTGCCTTTATCTTTAGACTTCTTATCAGTGTATAGGGCAGAGTTATTACCTTTGGATGTGTCTCCATTTTTGTTGAGCTTTGCTTCATGAGTAAACAATTATCCCATGAGAGTTGTAAGATCTGGAGTGTGCATGTCCATGTAAAGATCCATGGCAGTGGTGAAGCTTTCCCATTTGTCATTAGCCTTGATCCCATTGATCACTTGCCTTACAATCTGTTCTTCTTCAATCTCTTCTCCTATGCTTGCTAACTGATCTGCTACATCTTTAATCTTGGTCACAAATTCTGAAACAACTTGCTTAGGTTGCTTCCTTAGTGTTGTGAATTCAATCCACAACTGATTTTTCCTAGCCCTTGTGTTGGAGGAAAAATTTGATGACAAGGTTTCCCAAGTCTCTTGGGATGTCTTACAATTTCTAATATGTGGCAAAAGAAAATAGATATAGAGTTGAGTAAATAAGACCTTGCCAATGCATCCTTAGCACACCATGTGTTGAGCTTTTCATGTTCTTCCTTGGTTGGTAATCCTCTTGCTTTGAATGAGGGCAATTCCTCATCTCCTGAGATGTACCCATAGATACTCCTTCCTTGTAAGTAGGTCTTCATCCTTAGAGACCATGCTTGATAGTTATTCCTGTCCAATTTGTCAATAAATGAAGGAAAACCATCTCCAATTTTACCTTAGTCTGCTCTGATACCACTATTGGGATGGATGGATGGATGCTCTAAGAGACTGAGTAGGTACTGCTAAACCTGCTTTGTACCAGCCCTCTTTTGCTTCAGAGTTGATAACTAGAACTCTTTAGCTTTCCAATGACACCATAAAATGTCCTATGTCCTTTGGAAATGATGTGTGCAGTGATTGAATCAAAATAGATAACTTTGGAACTCACAAACTCAAGAAAACCTTCTATTTATGGCTTGACACCTGCTGAGTATTTTACTCAGTATGACCAGCACAGTAGGAATTGGAAACATTCCTTTTAGGGGTATCTAATTAGCTTAGTAAGCTACCTATTCCAAGTGGAATGATGTAAAATGATAAACTATGCTAAGAGAAATCAATTTAGCAAGTTAAGCTATACCCCCGACTTTTTAGGACTGTGGCAAAAAATGACCAGAGTTCACCTCGACGTAGATTTCTCCAAGATGGCTGAATAGAATGTCTTCAAACTTTGACAACATGTATATACTTCAAGCTGAATCCAACAAGCTTTGAATCACTGAATTTGGTGAAGAATTGACCGAGATATGCCCTTGACAAGTTGACAGACTTTTGGGTAGACTAACAGAGAACTCAGAGATGGACAATATGAATCTATGTATTAATGAACATTTGTATACAACTCCATTGACATGAATCTCATTGCCAAACGGTGTAGAGAGGTGTGGGCTTGAGTGTAGACCTCACACACACTCAAAAATCAGTAATGCTAGGCCCGGGAGTGCTCTCTCTTACCCACGACTTTTCGTATCTATTTTTATAAGAGATGACTAAAAATTTGAATTCAAATTCAAACTTTTGGCTCCCTATGGTCAAGCTCCTAAATGCTTGGAGATATTCTTTCAATCAAGCAACTAATTTTCCACGAATCCTTTTGGTAGGTGATTACAAGAGATTCCAAGTCAATTTGACTTTTACAATGAGGTAAAGTGGTAATTAACCACTAGCATATGTTCCTATGCTTCTTCATGTATGTATAGACTTCAATGCATCCTTTCAGCCAAATGTGTAGGCTTGTAATTTACACCAACAATATGTGCCCATGCAGGAGAACATTCCAGACCTTTTCACGAAGGCTCTGTCTAGGGAGAAGTTTGAAGCTTTCTGCAAAGCTTTGGGCTTACTTCCTTTTGTGGAGTGATTTCCACATAGCTTGACACTTCCTTATACATGAGTGCCAGCTCCTTGTTCACCACATCACTCTCAGGGGGGATTTGTTGATATATTTAGGTAGTTATGTGTATGAACACACTATGACCACCGGGGCACTTTTTTCCCTCTTTAGGAGGTTTTTTCACTCGGCTTGTATATACGCCTAGTTCCCTAATGGGCTACTTATCTTTGTAAATTCTCTAGTAATACATTCAGTATTGTGTGTTGTGCTCCAAGCTTCTTCTTCTTCCTTGTGTTGTTCGCGTGCTTCCGTAGACGTCTAACTCAAACAATCTTTACATATCAGGTACTGAGTTCGCTGACAAGTATCACATCTCTTCACATACATACCTGCATCCATGTGAAGTGTTGGCCACCAAAGACGTGACATAAGTATTGCCTTAATCACCCTATCTAGTCCAAAGTGTCCTCCTAGTACACCTTGGTGTGCAGTCTCCAAGTTCTTAAGATTCGCTCTCATGGACACATAGTCTTAGGTATCCATCCTTTCCATGCATGGATAGATTATCACCAATGAGTGGATATTCTAGGGAATCCAACTTTTATCAATCTATATATCTCCTCCTTGATCTTGGTAGCATAATTATCATTATACGTGTAGGGCTTCTGTTTGGAAGGCTTGGCCTTTGAGGTCACGGGAATCATATGGCAGCATATCTTTGGGTCTACACCTTTTAAGTCCTTGTAACTCCATGCAAAAACATCTTTGTATTCTCTTAACAAGGCAATCAACTCTTGTTCCTGTTCCTCAATCAGGTCATGTCCTATGTATCTGCATATTTCTTCTCCTTCTTCTATGGTTACACCAACTTTCTTTGTTTTCTCTTTGTTATCATAGGCCTCTCTTGCTAAGGCTTCTCATTGAGGCATTCTGATCATGACTTTTTTGTTGGAGAATTCCTCTCCTATTCGCAGCGGAAAGTGTAGAAGACCTTCTCAGGATCAAGAATTTTGCCAACAGCTGAACCTTCAAATGAAAACTGGTACCAACTGCAAAATGCAATGAACTTGAAACCTTGGTCACTCAAACTAGACACCTAGAGGTTTCAAATGAGCTATGCAACACTCAATTTAGAGTAGTTTTGGCTTGGCAACTCTTTGCCTCAAAACAGGCTACCTGTTCACTTAGTTAGGTTGAAAAGTAGACTTCACTAAAAACTCAATACCTCATAGAGCATATAGAATTTCATAAAACTATTTTAGAAAAAGGATATACTCAAGATAAGACTTCCAATGAATTTTTAAACTCTAAAATTGGATACATATATTGAGAGATATGACTCTCATAAGTAGACTACCCAAAAATGCTTTTTCTCGAACATAATGATAATGCACTTCTATGTGCTTGCTTCGTGCATGAAACATTGGATTGTTTGTCAAGTGAATGCTTGACATATTGTCAAGCATTCATTTGACAAACATCAAGATCAGCCAAGAGCTTCTTAATCCACATAGCTTCACAAGTTGCAAAGGCTTATCCTCTATAGTCAGCTTCTGTCGATGATAGTGCAACAGTAGGTTGCTTCTTCGAGCTCCATGTGATAGGTTTGCTACCTATCATGAACACATAACCTGAAGTGGATCTTCTATCTTCCTTCGAACCAGCCCAATTAGCATCACTGAAGCCTTTTACCTGCAATTCTTCATCATATCTATAAAACAAGGCATGATTGATTGTGTGTTTCACATATCTTAACACTCATTTGGCTGAATTTAGATGTTCACTTGTTGGAGCTTGCATAAATTGAGAAAGAACTCCAACAATATAACACAAATATGGTCTTGTGATCGTACCATAGATCAATGAACCTATAATACTCCTGTATGTAGTTACATCATGTAACTTCTCTCCATCATTTGAGTATAGCTTCACATTTGTGTCCATAGGTTGAGTGAGTGGTTTGCATTCACTCATTCCAATCTGAAAAGAACATCCAACATGTACTTTCTTTGCATCAAGTAAATGCCATCTTTGCCATAGACTATCTCAATGCCTAAAAAGTATTTTAGCTCACCAAGATCTGAAATTTTAGACTCTTTATCGAGTTTTTTTTTATCTCTTGTATTCCTGTAACATTACTTCCTTTTATGATGAGATCATCAACATATATGCAAATATATACCTGCTTGCCTTCTTCTTTCTTCATGTAGAGCGAGGGATCTACATTACTTGGACTATACCCACACCTTGTGAGGTACTGGACCAATCTTTGATTCCAAGCACGTGGTTCTTGCTTCAGCCCATACAAAGCTTACTTCAATCTACAAACAAAATTTGGATGCTTTCTATCTTCAAATCCAATCGGTTGACTCATGTATACCTCTTCTTGAAGTTCACCATTGAGAAAAGCATTTTTTATGTCAAGTTGGTACAATGGCCATCTCCTTGTTGCACTTACTGCAATCAAAGTTCTAATTGTTCCCATCTTTGCAACCGGGCTGAAAGTCTCTTCATAGTTGATGCCGTGAGTTTGCTTGAATCCTTTTGCTAGTAGTCTAGCTTTATGCCTAGCTAGAGAACCATCAACATTTCTCTTTATTTTAAACACCCATTTATTTGGAGCAATCTTCATAACTTCAGCCTTTGGAACTAGCTCCCATGTGTGATTGTCTTTGAGAGATTTTATCTCTTCTTGCATAGCTTCTTGCCATTCTTTTTGTGTACATGCTTCTTCATATGCATCCGGTTCTTTGTCTTTGACCACCTGTGTCATATATGCAAAATGCTTTGCAATAAAACTATCATAGCTCAGCCTTTGAATTGGATACCTTGATCTCGAAGACCTCCTTTCATTTCCTTTTGAATATTGCTTCTTCAACCGGTTCAACTTTGCCTTTGTTGTAATTACCTCTTCATACTCTTCTTCACTTGCATTTGAATCACTATTTTGGGCAGCACTTTCAGCTTCAAATCTTTCCTAACCGGATGTTGGTGATGAGGAATGACTCCTTAGTCTCCCTTTCCATGTTGAGCTTTCTCCAAGTGATGTGGAAGCTTCTAGACCTGACATTTGAGTGCTTGTTTGCTGAAATTCTTCTTGGACAGCACCTCCATCATCTTCGTAATCTTCTTCAAGAATCTTCTCTTTCCCTTTGTCTCCAAACCATGGGCTTAGCTCATCAAATACCACATCTCGTGAGACTCATAGCCCCTTTGTCACCGGATTGTAGCACCTGTATCCCTTTTGCTCCAATGAATATCCAATGAAAATACATTTTTTGGACTTTGCCTCCATCTTTGTCCTTAGTTCTTGAGGGATGTGAACATAGCACACACATCCAAAAACTTTGAGATGTGTAAGGTCAGGTTTCTTACCGGAATAAATCTCCTCGGGAGTTAGATTATGCACTCTAGCCGTTGTGCACTTGTTCATCAAATAAACAGTTGTACTAGCTGCTTCAGCCCAATAGTTTAGTGGCACCTTCATCTCATTGAGCATGCAACTTGCAACTTCTATGATATGTTGATTTTTCCTTTCAGCTATTCCATTTTGTTGAGGCGTGTACCTACATGTAAATTGTCACTTGATGCCATTTTCATAAAGAAAATTTGAAAATTCTTTGGAGAAATATTCTCCTCCTCCATCGGACCTCAAGGTCTTTATGTAGCGTCCTGTTTCCTTTTCTACATGTGCTTTAAATCTCTTGAACATGGAGAACACATCTGATTTTTGTTTTATGCAAAACATCCATACTTTTCTTGAATGGTCATCAATAAAAGTGACAAAATATCTATTACCAGCCACTGATGGTTGTTGTGATGGTCCCCACACATCCGTATGTATCAAGTCGGGGACATTCCTTGCCACATAGTTGCTCTTCTTGAATGGTTGTCGAGTTTGCTTTCCTAGTTGGCATGTTTCACAAAACTCATGTAGTCCAACATCATTGAATCTTGGAAGACCTCTTACCACTTCATGGTTTCTCATGTCCTTGAGCTTGGGAATGTTGATATGTCCAAACATTTTGTGCCACAAATCGATTTCAGCAATCCTCTTGTTTCCAAACTGAATATACATTACCTTCCCATGTGGTTGTTGAATGTCCAAAGTGAACATCCTTCCTTCTTTCCTTCCTTGAGCAATGACCTTGAATCCTTCTTTTGGATTCTTTATAAAGCAGTCTTTTTCATTGAACATAACATGATATCCTTTCTCTACCATTTGTCCTACTAAAATCAAATTCTTTGCAATAGTAGGAACATGAAGAACATCAGCCAATACCTTCTTATCTCCAAGCTTGATATCTCCAACATGCTCAATTGCGTGTTGAGTTTCATCACCGGTCTCCACACATCCTTTTCCACTTGGAGCTTGTTGCTTTGTGAATAAATCTCCTTGGCATGTCATATGGTTGCTGCAACCTGAATCTATGAACCATTTTTTACACACTTCTCGAGTTGTTGTAGTCATGCTTCATGGCAAGCATGGTTTGCTTGTCTCCTTCACTTGATGTATTCACATAGTTATTTTGGCTCCTTTGGTTGCCTCCATTCAGCCTTCCATTCTTTTGCCAACAATCATTTGCATAATGTCCTAGTTTACCACAATGATAACATGTTATACCTTTATGAGGATTCTATGAACTTCGACCTCTTCCTCTATTTCTTCCTCGACCTCTTCCATGTGTGTTGTCATTTGAGTTATCCTTGTTGTCCTCCGAGTTGTGTTGGCTGAAATCTGTGTTGTTGTAGCTTCTTCCTCTTCCTCTCGAGCCTCCTCTTGAGTTCCTTCCTCTACCTCGTCGTGCATATAACATTTGACTATGGCTGTCCTTACCTTTGTTGCCTTCTCCTTGTTGAGCAACCTCTTCAGCCACAAGATTTGGTATAATCTCGTCGAATGTTGGTAGAGGGTCTCTACAAAGAATGTTTGTGATGAGGGGCTTCCACTTTTCTTCACTCCTCAAGCCATTGAGGGCTGTTTGGACGATGTCTTCCTCTTCTATCTTGCATCCAACTGATGCTAGCTGATCTCGAAGCTCCTTGATCCTCAATGTATACTCACTAATGCTTTGGTTTGAGCTTTTCTTCATGTTGTTGAGCTCGCTCTTGAGTTGCGTCCTCCAAGACCTTGTTGAGGTAGCATACACCTTCTCCAATGCTTCCCAAATTTCCTTGGTTGTTTCTAAGCTTTGCACATGACCAAACATAGTGTTAGAAATAACTTGTGAGATGAGGAACATCACCCTTCGATTCCTCTCTTCCCAATCAGTAAATTGTCTCCTTTGTGCCGGAGTAATGTTGGGATCTTGAAGGTCCACCGGTTGTGGATCATCTCCAGTAACTAGAATCCATAAACCTTTACCTTTAAGGTAATTTGTCATTCTATACCTCCAAGATTGAAAATTTTCTTTGTCTAACTTTTCAACTTGTTTTCCTAAATCAACCATTGAAAACTTCCAAGATTGAAGTTTACCTCAAGTATGCTGTGGTGCTCTTTCTTGACTTCATGAAGCTCCCCCTTGATTTGTAGCTTCTCCTTTGCTTCACTTTAGTTCCAATGCTTTGATTCTTCAAACTCCAATGCTCTAATACCAATTGTTGGAGAATTCCTCTCCTATTCGCAGCAGAAAGTGTAGAAGACCTTCTGAGGATCAAGACTTTTGCCAATAGCTGAACCTTCAAATGCAAACTGGTACCAACTGAAAAGTGCAATGAACTTGAAACTTTGGTCACTCAAACTAGACACCTAGAGATTTCAAATGAGCTATGAAACACTTAATTTGGAGTAGTTTTGGGTTGGCAAATCTTTGCCTCAAAATAGGCTACCTGTTCACTCAGTTAGGCTGAAAATTGGACTTCACTAAAAACAAATTAACTCACAGACCATAAAGAAATTCATAAAATTGTTCTAGATAGAGGACGTAATCCAGATAAGCTTTTCAATGAATGTTTAAACTCTAAAAGTGGATACATATATTGAGAGATATGACTCTCACAAGTAGACTACCCAAAAATGGGTATGCCGCTGGACATACTCTATGAGAGTGAACTGAACGAAATGACTCAAACCAAATGAACTAGCTACAAGGGGACTTACATGCCTTCTTCCTCTATTCTTGAGTATCCTCCCTTGCCTCTTTTATAGCCAAGTGACCAAAAACTCTCATGATGAGTTTGAGAGCTCTTCTCCATAACTTCTCCACTACTTTGGACAGCCACTCCTCTTACAGTTCAATTTTTGGATTTGATTCTCTTTTGATTGATTCTCTTTTGGCCTCCACTACTTGCTAAAGTAAATGCTTCCATTTTGCATTTTTGTATTTTCCTTCTCCTTGAAGAAAATATTTTTTGCAAAAATATATACGACCTTACTTCTTTATTTTTAACATTTTTGATCCTCTATCTCATATTTCTTAAAATTTTCAAGGACCCTCAAGCAAAGATTCCTCCTCATTTGGTGAGGATTCTCTCTTCTTTCTTATCTTTCATTCACTCTTGGTGTTTACCTGTGTGGTTAACCTCACCTCATTCATAAGATCTTCTCGTCTTTGAGGGTGAGCTTCTATTTCACATAGGAATTCTTCTTCTGAGGCACAAAAAGGGTCCTTAATGATTGACTCTAGATCTCAGTCACTTGCTTCCTCAAGTACATTAGTGTTGGACTCACATTTTTCAAGAATTGAATTACACATAAGTGGTTCTATAGTGAAGACTGAAATGTCATAGCCATCTTCATCACAATGTAGTGTCCATTGTTCTTCATTGATGGCTACATCCATAGTGGCAAGAATGTCAGCCCAACCATGAGGTTCAAACTCTTCATCTGGAAATACTATAGGTGCATAGCTTGAGTGTCGAATTGATCTATGAGTTTTTCTCACATCTACCTCTCTAGCTTTTTCTCTTTTATCTTCTTCTTCTTCTGCAACTTTACACATCCATAAGTGGGTGTCTTCATGCATCCATGATGATCTTGATCCTATGGATTGGAGTGACTAAGTATCATCTGTGGCTCTATGTATGGGATTCCATTGGATAGGGGGCATGTCTCTATGAGAGTAGTCATTGAGATTGACTTTGGTTGTAACTCCTACATGTTGAAAATACAATGAATTGGTTCCCTAATCCTATAATACTTGCAACTGCCTCATGAATGGTCTTCCCAAAATCATCTCATAGGCCTGATTTTTGTTAAATTAATAGATGGAAAATGTATGCTTGAACTCTACACCACAAGTAGTGAGAGTTATCCCTTCTAGTAATCCTACAGGTTTCTCTATGTGACCATAAGTCATCTATAATTTCATTCTTATTGGCTTGAGTATCAGTTTGCCCCAATGCTTCCATAGGGAACTCATAACAATTGCAACTCTTGCCCCTAAGTCCAAGATAGCCTTGGTTGTGTAACCCTGTGAGTGATAGGTAGATAGGTATTTCATTCTTCTCCCTCACTCATATCTCTGATCTTATCCAAGGGTATTTCTGGTACTATTCAATGTGATCCTACTTGAGAATGAGTTTTCACTACATCTGGCACTTCATTTTCTAGGTGTCTCCATAATTTTGGCTTAACCTTGAGTAGCTCCTCTAAAGTGAGATTGCAATGCACTTTAGTATTCTTTACTACCTCCATTTTCCTAGGTATGAATGAGTCTTCATTCCTTATCATGACCGTGGGTGCTCTCATACATGTAGACTTGGCCTTCCATGGGCCTGTGAAATGGGGTAATTCTTGCAAAGAATTAGACTCATAGTCTAACTGGTCACTAGGCTATTCATCTTCTTGCTCTCCATAGATGGAAGCAATGTCTTGTGGGAATTGGTCATGTAAGTCAACCACAAGCTCAATGGGAGGAGGATTTTCAATTTTCTTTGCCCATTTCTCTTGTTGAATTTCTCTTAGGAATTCTTGGGAATTTCGATTCATAGAAGAAGAGGTATTTGTTTCTGTGGAACTAGGCACATAAGGTTCCTCATGAGGAATGCTCATTTTCTTTCACTTGCCTTGTCCTTACCTTGGGAGGTGGCTTCCTTTCTAGATTTTGCAATTAAACTCTTCAATCTTTCTAACACTCCATCAAAATGCAACTCCGTCTTAGCTGAACTAGAGCAATTGAAGAGGTGATTGGATTCAAACATGGTCTGAGCCAATTCTATCATCTTAGCACAAAGCTTTGTTCTTTCTATCTCTAGATCGGCTCTTGGGTAACATTTCTCATGCTCTAATATGTTTGGAACTTCTTGGATTCTAGCTTGATATTCTTTAAGCATCATGTCTAGGTCTTCGAGAGTGGGATTTGCTAAGACAGATCCTACTCTAGGTGGTGGTGGGGTTGTATGAGGTGTATTAGAAGGTGGTGGGTTGGAAGGTGACGTGGATGGTGGTGGTGATGTTTGAGGGTTTGAGATGAAATTCCAATTATCTTTGCTTTTGTTTCTCTTTGGCTCTCCTAATTCACTCATCTTTTTTTACCATTGTCTTTTCATTCGCTCTCAGCTATCTTTCCAAGATCTTGTCCTTTTCTTTGTTAGAATCTTAGTCACACTAACCTTAGAACTCTTTTCTTGGCCTAAGCCTTGGTTTTGTTGTAATGCCTCAGCTCTCATGACCGCTTGCACTAGGGTAGTGGAAGTTAAACTTCGAGTAGAATCTTCTAGTAGACCAATCACATTAATGGGAGTGATCTTTGATGCATTGTGTGGGTTCTTTGAGCAGTCTCGTAAGAGGTTCTCTTTCCCACAATCTTGACAGAAACCTTGAATTGTCACTTACTTGAATTATTAGTGATTGGGGTTCCACGAGTGCAGGTATAGAGTGATCACAAATGAACTGATCACCTTGGCATCTCTACCATTGTCCTCTAGGTGTGGAGTCTGATTTATCTAGGTTGGGACCGAGAATTAGGATTTGTGTACATGACATTAGCATATTCTCGCTCCCCACTAGATTCACTAGGGTCTTCATAATAGTATGTTTCATTATGCTCAAGTGACTGCATATATTTAGGTTGTGGGCTTTCAACATGAGTCGAGTCAAAACTGTGATCGTTTAGATCACTCTCGAAAGCAATGGTGATACTAGCACTAAGGCTCAGTTTCTTCAGTGATTGCATACTCCACTAGAATCACATTTGTTGGAGGTGAAGGTTGTTGTACTAACACTGGTTGAGGTCCTTTTTGCACTTGGCAGGGTGAGTGATAGGATTCCTAGGGCCTACCATATTTCTATGGGTACTCATTCTGCTATCTCCCTTGTTGTGGGTATGCCTGTGGATAATTTTGTCTAACCATTTGCTTCTTATAAGGACAGTCTTGTATGGTGTGGATAGTTTACCTCCTTTCTGTATTGCCGTATTGGTTGTTCAAGTCTGCCTGGGGTTGAGCCATAATTGGGCACACATTAGCCATGTGGTCTCCTCCACAGGTGTAGCATCTTTTCACTGGGAAAATCTAGGTATCTATTTGTCGAAGACTCCTAGTTTTTGAGCTACCTTCTCTATAAGTTCCTCAATAGATGTGTATTGTTCGGAGGTCAGGCTAGTAGAGCTATCTGAATCTTTACATATTTTTGAAAGCTCTAATTCCTCCCCTAGATTATTCTCAATGTCTGTACACATTTGTACACACTCTTCTATGGATCTACATAAGATCCCAATTTGGTACTTAACAATCCATCTAAGAATATGGCCACTTGTTTGGCTGGAGAGGGTAACTCTGACATTGGGCATCTCTCTAGGTATTGTCAAAACCTTCTTCCTGCAAGTCTAACCATTTCTTGAGGTTTCTGTTTGAAGCTATGTATCACCAAGGATGTATTGTGTCTGATGCCACACTTAGAAAACTCTATGATGAAGGCTTCTAGCAGTTGGTGTATGTTTTTTGAATTGCCTCTTGTGTAGTGGTTGAAACCATGTAAGAGCAGTGTTCTTGAGTCTTTGAACAAAAGTGTTGTATTTTGTGGATAGGTCATCAGCTTTCTTTGCTCTCAATACTTGCCTAAATTCCATCACATGATCATAAGGGTCTCTTGTACCATCGAAAAAATTCTTCATAGACTTGACAAGTTGTGTAGGCCTTAAGATCCTCGTGTGTTCTTTAGGTCTTGGCAAAGGGAATCCATTTTCATTTCTTTGATTTCTTGGGTCTCTATGTGTCTCATTTTTCTATCTATCTGTCTCTGTTCTCGTTCTTTCTCTTCCTATTGGGATAGCAAAACTTACCGTGGGTCTATACCTACTCTTGTCCCTTTGAGCTCCATGAGCTTGGGATGTTCCAGCTCCTTGGTGACCAAAAGGGACATTGGATCTTGGTTTGGGAAAAACAAATTCACCTTTCAAAGTGTATGAGGCTTTTTCTATCTCGTCCTAGATATCTTCCTAGCCTAAGGTTCATATGCCTTGGTGATAATCCCAATTTTTCATAGTAAAACCTTGTTGCACGGTTCTTGTGTATAAGTCTCTTGTTCTTCTTACTTCACCTAGGCTATCACTTTATTGTCCAATGGTTTCCGTCATGAGGAACACCTAAGTTTTATTGCACGTGAAGTTTGATCGCTTGATTTATATACTTTCACCTTAGAAATTGTCATAGAACTAAATTATTTATGCTCGCACTTGAGAAATTTGGGTTCTTGTACTTGGTCGTGCTTAAGGTTGCCCTAATTAATCAAAACCTCTATCCATACTTAGCCTAAGCTAGAAATTCACAAACGAGGTTGAGAATGATCCAACCTCAAGTTGCTTATCCCTTGCTCATGCTTGAGTGCTCAAGAAACTCGTTCTCAAGCTTGCAATTGTTGGGTGTGTGTAGAAATGCGAGAGACACACGAGAAGCACACACAAAGAGCACAAACGCAGCAAGACACACGGAGAAGACGATGGCTGGAATAGCTCTCTCTATTGATCGATAAACTGAACTGAAGTAGGAGCTGAATAATATCCCTAAGTACAAAGTACCACCACATATGAGAGTACCAAGTATGTGGTAACATGGGGAAAAAACCTCTAGCTAGCACTAGAGTAAAAAGTGCCCATGTATAGGGAAAAGGTTCACATCAAAGCTACACGAGGAACACATAAGTGTAACAAACCCCCCTGGAGCGAATGA
This sequence comes from Ceratopteris richardii, assembly GCA_020310875.1. Lineage (NCBI taxonomy): Eukaryota > Viridiplantae > Streptophyta > Polypodiopsida > Polypodiales > Pteridaceae > Ceratopteris > Ceratopteris richardii. Next base: position 108,513,659 of record CM035439.1, on the reverse strand, counting down.
TGTGAACACATACAGGGAGTGACAGATCAGCCCCCACAAGGTAATAAGCCTAAAGCTTTGCGAAAAGCTTCAAACTTTTCCCGTGAAAGAGCTTTGGTGAATATGTCTACCACATTATCTTGTGTAGGCACATATACCAAATCAATATCTCCTGCATGAAGGCGCTCTCTCACATAGTGATAATGCACCTCAATATGTTTGGTCCGTGCATGAAACACTGGGTTTCGTGCAACAGCCAAAGCACTCTAACTATTTGTGAGAATATGCGTAGCAGCATCAATCTCCATGCAAAGATCCATCAATAGGCATCTCAGCCATATACACTCCACTGTAGCTGTGAAAACTGCCCTGTACTCAGCTTCACAACTCGATGTCTCCACTGTAGGTTGCTTCTTACTCAACCAAGATATGCATGAGTCTCGAAGGAAGAAGCAATTACCACTAGTGGACACGCGAGTATCATAACAACCAGCCCAATCACTATCTGTAAAAGCGTGCAAGCATGGCTGAACATCTCTGCCATAAAAGAGACCTAAGCTCAAAGTGCCTCGAAGATATCTAAACACACGTTTCACCGCTTGCCAATGCTTAGTGCCAGGGCTATGCATGAATCGACTCAACTGGGAAACTGCATACTGTATATCCGGCCTTGTGTTGCATGCATATAGAAGACATCCCACAGCCTGCTGATAAAGAGAAGTGTCAAATGCATCACTGGAATCCTCAACTCAGAATCTAAATCCTGTCTCAACTGATGTGAAAACTGGCTTGCAATCCTCAAAGTCAAAACGCTGAAGTAGTTTTTCAACATACTTTGCTTGATGCATAACAATTCCCCCCTCAAGGGATACAAACTGGATGCCAATATAGTAGCTCAAAAGACCAAGATAAGTGACATCAAAAGTATGCTGCAAATCAGCCATAAGAATGTCAAGTTTTGCATCACATGACCTAGTCAAGAGTATGTCATCAACATAAAGAACAAGCACTATAAGATCAGCCCCATTTTTGCGTACATAGAGTGTGCTTTCAATCGGACTACATGTGAAGCCAAGAGCAATCAAGTGCTTATGTATTTTGTCATACCATGCACGTGGAGCTTGCTTGAGACCATACAAAGCTTTATGCAAGCGACAAACCATATGCTCTTTCCCTTTCATAGCAAATTCAGGAGGTTGCTTCACATAGACCTCTTCTTGCAAATCTCCATTCAAGAAGGCTGTTTTTATGTCCAATTGATGCACTTTCCAACCTCGATGGGCAGCCAATGCAACCACGGTACGAATGGTAGTCATGCGTGAAGTAGGTGCAAAAGTTTCCTCATAGTCAATGCCATATTGTTGCGCATATCTTTTGGCAACCAATCTAGCTTTGTAGCAATCAATGCTACCATGAGATTTTCTCTTAATCTTGTAAACCCACTTTGTACCAATGGCATTCTTTCCTTTTGGCAATTCACATAACTCCCAAGTACCATTCCTATGTATGGAATCCATTTCTGATTGCATAGCACTCATCCATTGTGGATCGTCACATGCATCTTCAAAAGAAAGTGGCTCTTCATTACATGCTGTAGCAATAAGAGAATAATCCACAAAATTACTTGGTGCATGGTGAGAGCTTGACCTTGTTCTACCAAGTAAAGGTGCACTCAATTGGCTGTCCTGCAAAGTTTGTTTCAGCCACTTTGGCATAGATTGTGCACTCTTGATAGACATGCGTTCATTATGTAAAACATCTTCAATATGTACATCATGCGTGGGCTGAATTTCAAACTCAGTTTCAACCATATTTTGTCGCATATGTTCAGCCATATGTGGCTCGAAATTTCCAACAGTTTTGACATTTTTTGGCTGAATTTTTTCAGCCATGTTTGGCTGAAAATTATCCACATTTTCAGCCCTATTTGGCTGGAATTTTTCAGCCCTTTGAACCTCAGTTGGCTAGTCTACATGACCATAGTCAAGCGCACCATTTTGGAACAAAGGCATAAGTGTATCGAACACATCTTGTGAGCTAACTGTTGGCAGTTTTTTGCATTCAAGTAGAGGGAAAGCTAAATTTTTAGCAAATACCACATCTCGACTCACAATAATTGTGTTCGTCAATGGATGGTACAACCGATATCCCTTACTTTCAGCACTATAACCAACAAATATACATTTCTTTACCTTGTCATCAAGTTTGTGACGTTGTTGTGATGGCACAAGAGCATATGCCAAACAACCAAACACACGCATATGACTAACCATAGGCTTATGAACATTCCAAGCCTCATAAGGAGTGATAACTCTCAATGCTTTTGTAGGGCAGCGATTCAACACATAATTTGCACACATGACCGCTTCCAACCAAAACTTATGAGGAAGATGCCTTCCTTTAACCATACATCGTGCCATTTCAAGTAAAGTTCTATTTTTATGCTCGGCAACACCATTTTGTTGAGGTGTATATGGCACCGTACATTGGTGTGAAATACCTCTTTCACGAAGAAAAGCATTAAACTCATGTGACATGTACTCACCACCACGATCCGTGCGTAGAGTCAAAAGCTTTTGTGAAGAAAAAGTTTCAGCCATAGCTAAAAATGCTTTGAAGCAAGAAAATACCTCATTCTTTGCTTTCATAGGATACACCCATGTATGGCGAGTAGCATCATCAATGAAGGTAACAAAATATACATGCTTCCCAAAAGATGGAGTCTTGACCGGACCACATACATCACTATGAACAAGTTGCAATTTTCTTGTAGTGTGTGTGTGACTATCTTTTGGAAAAGAAGCACGATGCATTTTTCCAAGAATGCAACCTTCATATGCATGCTTTTCAATGGACTCAAGTGTAGGCAAGCCAATAACCATGTCCTTCTTTTGCAAGTAGAGCAAACTATTGAAGTTTAAATGACCAAAACGAGCATGCCAAAGCTCTATTTTATCCATGGAAGAAGTATGAGCAACCAAGGCATTCGAGGCAGCCCTCTTGTATGTATCCATGCGATACAAACCATCACATAATGTACCAGACATCACGATAACATCGCCATTGCTGAAATCATGAACCATACACTTATCATCAACAAAGTGTACATGAAGTCCAACTTTGGCAATCAACGGAACTGAAATTAAGTTCTTCTTGATACCGGGCACATACAATGCATTTTTCAAGAGAATCACACCTCCATTTGCAGCCGTAAGCTCAATTTCTCCTACTCCAATGATAGGATAAGAGGCATTGTTTGCACACACCACATGTCCTCCTTTAGGTGCATCTTTCAAAGAGGCAAAAAATCTTTTTGCATGATGTTATGTGCTTTGAAGCACCACTATCAAAGAACCAATCCGAATCAGTCTCACTCACAACCATACATTTAGAATGTAAAGAAGCATCATAATGACATGTAACAACACATGCCCAAAAATCTTGAGCCATGTTAGCTTCATCATTCTTTGCATTTGCTGAATTTTCAGCAATAGACATGCCCGATTCCTTCTTCTTTTCATTGCATTTAGCAAGCTTTCTACACTCATCAATAGTATGACCAGCCTTCCGACAATATTTGCATCTCTTCTTCTTTTGCAAATCACCATCATTAGAGGAATGAGTGGAAGAGGAAGCTTGAGGCTTTGGTTTTGATGAACCAAAAGCTGAACCATACTTGCTTTTCCCCTTTTGTGAGATAGCAAGTGCTTGTGTTCCTTCAATCAAACCACTCCTATTCACTCTAGATTGCTCTTCTTGCAAAAGAAGAGACACAACCTCATCAAATGCATACATATTAGGATTTTCTTTTGCAACCAAACGAAGTGTAGTAGCAAAGCTTTGAAAAGATTTCGGTAATCCTTTCAACAACGTAGAAATGAGTGATGCATCCGGAATGATCTCATCTATGTTTGCCAATTGCTCTTTCAAGTCCTTGATGCGTATCACATACACATCCACTGACTCATTTTCAGCCATACATACATCCTCAAGTTGCTTCCTCAAGTATGCAACACGTGCTTCATTACGCACGGCATACAAAGAAGCAAGAGTGTCCCATGCCTGTCGTGATGTAGAACATGACCACATGTGTGGAACTATATGACACTTCATTGAAAGCGCAATCAAAGCATGAGCTTGAGCATCTTTTCCATCCCATCTAAGCTGCTCTTGTGTAGGTGGAGAAGGAGAAACCACTGTACTCGAAGAAGAAGCTCCATCTGTGACAGTAGACTGTGAAGTAGAAGCACCTGCCGGTCTTCGATCTACATCTGCCACTATGTTCCAAAGTTGTTTTGCAACAAGAACGTGCTTCATCATGTAAGACCAAATCGGATAGTTGGTCCCATCAAGCTTATCTTCAGCTTGAAGCATGCCAAACAAGTCATTGTTGCCCGCCATTTCACTAAGGAACAAGAATGTGACAAAATCTTCACTTCGATGAAAACTGAAATGAGTGCTGAAATTTCAGCTCGCAAACCATCACTCTAATGGCGATTCTGACTGCACGAATGGCTTCGAAATGGGGGTGCTGAAATTCACACTTCTATGCTCTGAAGTCGATTTGCACTGTTAAAGTGCGCGCGCGCCGCGATGCGAAAAACCGAAACTTGAGAAGAAGTTGAACCTGCTCTGATACCACTGTTGGGTGTGTGTAGAAGTGCGAGAGACACACGAGAAACACACACAAAGAGCACAAACGCAGCAAGACACACGGAGAAGACGATGGCTGCAATAGCTCTCTCTATTGATCGATAAACTAAACTGAAGTAGGAGCTGAATAATATCCCTAAGTACAAAGTACCACCACATATGAGAGTATCAAGTATGTGGTAACATGGGGAAAAAACCTCTAGCCAGCACTAGAGTAAAAAGTGCCCATGTATAGGGAAAAGGTTCACATCAAAGCTACATGAGGAACACATAAGTGTAATAGCAATGAGCTCTTGCTTTGGATGCTCTTCGATGCTCTCAATGGAATTGTAAAAGTCCCAAAGTTAGCTCAACATTTAAATTCAATTGTCATAAAAAACCATGTCCATCCATGTAACTCACAAACCCAATTTTGCTTTGTTTTTATAAAAATTCCATTAGAGATCCCTCTCTCACCCCTATGGAAGGTCAACTTAAAAATACCATATCTATAACTCCATGTATTAGTTTTTGTGGGATTCAAAAGGTGCTTTCCAATAAGCTCAAGATCACCAGAAATAGAGTTCATATGAAGAAGTTATGTCAAATTAGGGTTCTGAGGGTTAAAACAGGAAATCAAGTTAACAGGCAAATAGGATTTCTTGAATTATTTGTGTGGGGTCTCACTATGGTCTAATTTCTCGAGATTTATGCTCAAAATTGACCAACATTTGGAAATTAAAAACCCTAAAAATTAGCAAATTAGCTTGCCAATCGTGATCAATAGGGCTATCAATTTCAATGGACACAGATGTCCATTGTGGACTCTCAATCACGATGGACAGGTATCAATCGTGATTGATGGATACCAATCGTGATTGATGGGCTTCAATCGGGGCGATGGATAGGTGTGTCCGTAGCAATTCATGGTGTCAGTTGTGATTGATGGTGCCAATTGCGATGGATAGATTTTGTCGGGTTTTTGCATGATTTTGTGTCAGTCGTGGCCTATACATCGCAATGGATAGGTTTCTCGATGAAATGGGGTATCAAGCATGATTTTTCAGTTAGTCGTGATGGACAGGGATGGACACCTGTCTATCATGATGAACACCTATCAATCGTGACAGAGAGGTAGTCCATCATGGGTACTCAATCATGATTGATTGTTTTTTCTAGATTTTTGCATTACCTTGTGTCAATCAGGCCTCTATACATTGCGATGGACTAGATTTTCATCGAAAGCAAGTGTCAATCACGCTTTTTCACTCAATCGTGATGGAAAGAAATGTCTTTCATGATGGATGCTGTCAATCACGATTGATGGGCTATCCGTCAGGGTCTATCAATCACAATGGATAGGTAGTTAATCGCGATGGGCACTCTCAATTGCGATTGATGCTATCAATCATGATGGACACAAAAAATGCAATTTTTTTTTCAATTCTTCTAGATTCGTGATGCACAAGGTCCCTAGATTGTGTTTCTACACTTAGTTTCACCAAAAGGTTGACTTTTTTGTCAATTGCAATTGACAGAGCTCAATGCCCCAAGACGTTAGAGACATTTTTTGTACCTGTGCAAGCTGCTAGAGATGATACAGACAAAACCTGCAAGAAGTGCTCCAAAACACACAAAAAGAGTATGCACAATAGTCTCTCTCACTCTGTCTCACAAGTGAGATGCAAGAAATGAGATGGGGAAGGTGATATGACCAAAAATTGAAAATTTTGCGAAAGGTGAAGATGGACGTGGAAGATGGTGAGGATGATGATGGTGGTGATGATGGTGAAGTAAGAAAGAGAAAACTAAGGAAAAGTAGAGAAAATACCTATGACTCCAACATCACAACCATCACACACTTTTCAGATGAAATCCCTTAGGGAGGTGTACATCAAGATTTTTCTTCAAGTTCATCTCATTATTTTTGTGGTTATAATGTGATGTTTTGGTTACAAAGTGTTATAAATTGTTCATGTTTTGGTTGATTTGATTGATTATGAGATGTGATACCATGTCATTTATGTACATTTGACCCGTATATTTGTAAATAGCCCATGAAACTAACTTGTAAACCCTTGAAACCCAAGGTTTGACCCGTTAGAAAATCCAATTTGAACCCTTGAAACCCTATGTTTGACACTTAGAAACCCTAGGAATCTAGCCTATAAGTGTGAATGAACCCTTAAATTTAGAGCTTGTCCTTAATCATAGGTAATCCTTGACTTTTCCTCGATTGAAACCCTATGCTAGAACTTTAATTTTTCCATTTACCCTAAGTTTAACCTTTAATTTAACTAAGTTTGTACATAAGGTGTGAAACTAAACCTTAATCTAAAAATAAAAAGAAAATAAAAAGAAAGAAAAATAGAAAAAGAAAAATTGGAAAAATAAAAAGAAGAAAAATTCAAAATTACAAATAAAAGATGGGATTTTCCAAAGAATAAGAAAAAGAACATGGAAGAAGATTCCAAAAATAGAAAGAATCGATAGGGAGGTTAGAAGATTCTAGAGAGAAGACCAAGGGGAAACCTATAAATAGATGCCCGATGCTCATTTGGTTTTCCCTGTGGATTTTCTCTAGGTACGCTACTTTGTCTTTTCTTGTTCATTTATGCTCTACTTTCTTGTTCATGCTTTCATTAATAAGATGGGGATGCCCGGAGATGGAGGTGGTCTTCTTGTTAGTCATGTGGCCAGGCGGCTTATGAGTTTTGTTCTCAATTGTACGTTTGTGGTTCTTGAGAGATTGCATCTCCTCTATTGGATTTCTTGATTTGAATTGTAAAACACTTTGAGCCATTAGAGTTATTTCACCATAGTCGAGGGGATTGGAGGCGGTCGCAAGAGAGACAAAAAGAGAAGCCTTCGATCAAATTATGAGAGAGTGATTGGCACTAGGAATGCTTATTTAGTAATTAAGAAAGAAAGTCATTGAGAGACACAAACACAGAGAGAGAGAGAGAGAGAGAGAGAGAGAGAGAGAGAGAGAGAGAATTCTATCTTTGTTTCGAGGGCTGAAGCTCCTAGGTTTCAGTTTTTCGGCTAGTTTGCTGAAAAAGTCTTCCCCACATATACTGATCTCTCAAATATCAGAGAAGAAGGCAATGCATGTTGCACATGTTTTAAGGGATCAGATCAATTTTTCGATGAATGAGCTGCATGATGTCCTTTCGGGAAAGGATCTCAAGATTTTCCTTAAGATAGATTTTCGGGAAAGGATCAGCGGATTCTTTGACCTTGATCTATTTTGGTGCCTTGTTTCTGCTCACTGTACTGTGGCTCTACAGAAGGCATGAAGATAAGGTGGATCATACTTTAAAGAGGGGTTATGAGCATACACCAAAGTGCCTGTCCTAGCATCAATACAACACAGATTTTCGTTCTTAATATTGTTGCATGATGCAGATCTCTAATTGACAGGCTATGATCTCTGAACTCTGCAAATTGTGGATTCGAATGCATCTCTATCTGACAAATATTGATAAGACGCACACTAAGGAAGCCCCTGTATGCTAAGACCTCATCATGTTTCTGTATAGACAATCTTTGTCTCCCTTGCATCCTGACCTTCCCTTCAGAATTTCCTTCTATTGTTGACTCTGTTATCTGCTTTTAGCTTCTACAGAGGCGCACTAGACGCTGAGAGAAAAGATGCCATGAAAAAAGAACAGGAACTCCTGGGTTAAGAGTCGGCTAGTTGTTGGGATAAAGTTGAGGTAGATCAAAAGTAAATGATGGATCAAGAGAAGGGTGCATCACCTATAGAATGCGCACATAGAGCAGATGGCGCTGAAGATGTGCGCAGATGTAGAAAAGATGCTCAAACATTTGTTTGAGAGAGAGAGAGAGAGAGAGAGAGAGAGAGAGAGAGAGAGAGAGAGAGAGAGAGATGGGGCAGGTAAGTGAAGAAGCAGAACATAGAAGTGATGGAGGGCTCAGAACCGATGCGAGAGAGAGAGAGAGAGAGAGAGAGAGAGAGAGAGAGAGAGAGAGAGAGAGAGAGAGAGAGAGAGAGAGAGAGAGAGAGAGAGAGAGACGGATGATGGCGGATTCGTAGAGGATGCATGGAAGAGAGAGAGAGAGAGAGAGAGAGAGAGAGAGAGAGAGAGAGAGAGAGAGAGAGAGAGAGAGAGAGAGGATTGCGACTGCGACTGTGGACAGATGGTGACTCACGACAAAATGATATGCAGAAGATAAAGGCGGCAAATGAGTTTAGAGAGAGAGAGGGAGAGAGAGGATCGAAGTAAGCACTATAGTTCTATGGAGAGTGAAGAGAGAGGCAAATGGTGATGGAAACAATGTAGATCAATGCTTCAAATAGAGAAGCTAAAGTCGGTGATGGCAAAATTGGGCACGACAACAGAAAGTGGAATCGTGCAAAGAGAGAGAGAGAGAGAGAGAGAGAGAGAGAGAGAGAGAGAGAGAGAGAGAGAGAGGCATACTGAACTGTTGTAAATGCTCGCAAGCAAACAAACAGATCGCAACGAGAGAAAGAAATAATTGAAGTCGGTAATAAAAGCGATCAATGGTGCAGAGAGACAGAGGATACATCAACCTATCCATGATCGTTAATGGATTTTTATGACACTAAATTTTGACTCTGAATATAAAGATGTGCTTATGATCCAATAACAGTAATGGGTGTTATACCTTTTTTCCGAGAAGGTTAAGGAAGCCAAAATGATGGTAAGTGCTTGCATCATAAGCATGTGCAACCACACACTTTGTGAAGTATTGAAATCCATTCTTTTATGATCAATTGCATTGCTTGTACACCTTCTGAAAATATATTTATACTTGTGTTAAGAAATACCAATATCCACGATAATAATTCATGAAGACAATGGTACATCAATGAATTGAATTGAAAGTTCTTTTTCAAAGCCTTGAGATTGCTAGCTGATTTGAAGAAAAGGGAAAGTTGAAGTGGGCCTGAAATTCTTTCCTAAGGTGGATCATGAAGTCTTGGAAGTTCACCTTGCTAAAGCTCATGTTTTTTGGATTCTAATACCTTCGGGAAATGTGATCCTCATGGTATCATAAGGAGATTTTGAAGAGTCATATTATTGAAAAGATTGGGAATCAAGTTTGGGATGAGTTTTTTTTTTGTTTAATTTAAATAGAGAGGTGAATGAAGTCCTAATCAAGCTATTCTATAAGGATGACCTGTGATCTCATGATCCATCGAGGGATGTTGTGGTCCCTTTGTATTTGATGTTCACTAATGGAGAGGTCTCCCCCCCCCCCCCCCCCATGAAGTACAAAAAAATCTTGGGATCTAAAGAGTGACCTTAAAGGGAAGTTAGAATCGCCTTGGAATTCTTTTCCATGGATTAAGCACTTGAGCTTTATATAGTAGGTAGTGGTGATCTTTTGAAGGACCTGCGCTTTTAGAAGTTTCGGCAACAAATCTGTCATTGATGTCACATCTATCTGAAAAAAATTCTATTTCTTGTAATGCCACACGTTGTGTGTAGTGTCTGCTATCAATTCCGTGCGTTCTTAGAGGCCTATGAATCCAAATGAAATATGCTGTCTGTTTATGAAGCTTCCTTTTTAATGAAGGCAACATGCAAAAAAAGGGGGGTAACAATGGAAGGAAGTGGATGAAGGACAGCCACTTCGGAGGGTAGAAGACCAATACCATAGATTGTAGGAAAAATTCGAAGGTTAATTTTTTTTATGCCAATAGTTTCCAAGAACTTTTTCTCCTGCGGTATAGTGATAGCTTTGTGGATATTTTAAAGTGCTCATTCACCTAACAAAGAGGTTTCTCTATACTCATGCGAGAGGAAATGGATGGGAATCCGAAGCCTATAACGCAATTAAACCCCCCCCATGTTTCTCATGCAGGTTCAAATGTACTTTATATGAGGTGATGTTAACTGAATTTTACTTCATGAGTTTCATGCTAGCTTCTAGTCCTCTCTACCGACTTTGCATGGCTGAACAATGATGATGTTTGTTGACTCCTCTCTCAACATTGCTCTTATCTAGACACATAAGGATAACTCCCTGTTAATGCAGGTAGACTCCCAGGGGTGCGAGGGTGTTTGGGTCATATTTGGTGTACTTGGGGTTGTAAATGTAAGTGGGTGAGAGAGTCGAGTATGCAAGTAAGCTTTGGGTTAGGAATTTGAGAGTGAGGATCGATTTTATGAGTACTGGTGGCTAAGTTTTTGGTATATGTGTCATAGCATGAGTGAAGGACTGAATGAATGTAGGCATTAAAGTTTGTATGTTAGTTCTGTGCAAGGGGGTGAGAAAGTGAAAGAGAGTGTGTATGAGAGTAAGAGAGAAAGAGTGAGAAAGAGAGAAAGATAGAGAGAGAAAGAGTGAGAAAGAGAGAAAGAGAGGAAGATAGAGAGAGAGAGAGAGAGGAAACGTGTGAGGGAGGAGAGGAGAGAAAGTTTGATGAGGTGTGTGGATGGAAAGGTGTATGAAAGAGAATAACACGAGAAAGAGTAAGAGTGAGGGGGGGATAAGTGAGGGAGGAAGTAAGAGTGTACATGCAAGAGAGAATATGTGTGGTTATGTGTGGAAAAGAGAAGAGAAGGTGTAGGAAAAGATAAGGTAAGAGGTATTTGAAAGAGAGAGAAAGAGGGCATGAAAGTCCATGTGTTGGTATGTGTGTGTGTGTGAATATATGTGTGCGAGTGTGTCTATGTGAGTGTAAGAGTGAGTGGAAGTGCAAGAGAGCAAGAAAGAAAATGGAAAGATGTGCATGAGAAGTGTGTATGAGTAAAGAGAGAGTGAAGGGAAATCAAGAGAGGAAACCCTTTAAGATCAGGTCCCCACATGCATGTGTATTCATGCATCCATCCGCTCCTTCTATAAACACCTTTGAGCGGATTTGCGGGAAAATTGACAGAATTCAAGGAATTTGAGCAATTATACTTGCAATTATCTGCATTCTTCCTTGGGCTTAGGACTTATCATATTGGCAATTCGACTGGGGATCCCAAAGGAGAATAGATTCGAGGGCAATTGTGGACTTAGAGCAAAAGGAAGTGATAGAGTACAAGGAAATTGAGCAAAACAAAAGTGTGTGTAAGGCATTTTGCCTTAGGTTTAGAATCTAGCATTTTGGTGTGTTTCTTGGGAATTGCTTGGCACGTCTCTATAAGAGAGTGCCATAGGTTTGCCTAGCACCAGAGGTTCGCCGAGCTTGTGGACCGGGGGTAGATTGGAGTTAACGACACATGATAAAGAGTGACATGCTCCACTAGGTGTCTCTTCTGGCCCACTACACAATTCTTAATCCACTCATGAATTTCTTTGTCCATACTAGGCCAATACACCCCTAATCTTTTTAGATTTTGCAATGTTCGTTGTTTGGAGTAGTGATTTCCTAGCAACCCCTCATGAGCTTGTTGCAACCAACTAGTATGTTCATCGTCCTCAACACAACAAGCTAATACACCCTCTGTACCTTGTTTGTACATACTTCCTGCCAATATTTGATATTTTTGTGATTTTACAATTTCTTCTTTGTTTGTTTCTACATTCTTATTTGTTGGCCCGAAGGTTAGGACAGGTACCAACTTATTTGCCCATTTAGGAACAACTTCTAATTGAACAAATAAGCGTCAGGTAGTTCATCGGACACTCCTTGCGGTGTCTCTCCTGAAGTGATGGGAGAAAGCTGGTCCGCTCTAAGGTGGGTCCTACCTTTCCTGACAACAACTTCAAAGTTGTATTCCATTAGTAAGAGGAATCATCTTACTAAGTGGCCTGTATTGCAAGGTTTATTGACCAAATATAGTAAAGCTTGATGATCAGTGAAAAACTTGAACTTATTGGCCAATAGATAGTGCTTAAATTTGTTCAGGGCATATACCATGCCTAAGCCTTCTCTTTCCGTTGTGGTATAATTTCGTTCAATTGCATTTAGCTTTCTGCTAGCATATGCAATGGGTAAATCTAGATTTTCTTCATCGATGGGTTGTGCTAGCACACATCCTATTGCATGATTGGAAGCATCTACATGGACATGGAAAGGTTTATTCCAAACAGGAGTGGTCAATATTGGTCCTGAGCACAAACGTCCTCTTCAGCTCATTGAAGGACTTTTCGCATTCATTGTTCCACTCAAAGTTTGTTAGCAAGGCATAAAGAGGTTTAGCTATAATTGCATACATGTGGATGAACCTGCGATAATATCCACAGTGGCCCATGAAGGCTTGTACCTCTTTAACGTTTCTTGGCTTGGGCAATTCCGTTATGGCTCTAACTTTGTCCTCATCGATTGATATTCCATTTTTAGAAACAATGTGACCTAAGGTTTTACCTTGTCGTACCATGAACACACACTTTTCTAGGTTCAGACACACTCGATATTCTCTACACTTGTTGAAGATTTGTCTGAGCTCAGGGATGTGGTATCTTCTTTCTTGGGAATGAGCACATAAATCATCCACATATACTTCCAAGCTCTTCCGCAAGAACTCTTTGAAGACATGACACATGAGCCTTTGGAATGTTATAGGTGCATTGGTGAGACCAAATGGCATCACACAAAATGCAAAGATTCCCCACTCTATGGCGAAAGCCATTTTGTGTTGATCTTCTGGGGCAATGGCTACTTGGTTGTAACCTGAAAATCCATCAAGGAAACTATAAACTTCCTTGCCTGCAACACGCTCCAATAGATGTTCAATGATTGGAAGCGGATAACTATCTTTGATCATAGCAGCATTAACTTTTTTAAGGTTAATACACACTCGCAACTTCCCATTCTTCTTGGGCACCACTACAATGGGGGACACCCATTCAGTATGCTCAATCTCATAGATAAATCTAGCTTCAATCAACCTGTCAATCTCTTCTTATTTTAGCTGCATAAGTGTCATTATATGTGTAGGGCTTTTGTTTGGTGGGCTTGGCATCAACCGTCATGGGTATAGTATGAGAGAAAATTTTTGGATCTACTCCCTTCAAGTCTCTATAGTGCCACGCAAACACGTCCCTATATTCCCTTAATAGAGCTACAAGCTTCGCTTCTTCTTTTGCACTTAGGTCATCTCCTATGTACGTACATCACTATTCATTCCCTTCAATGATCACTACAACTTTTTTGGTCTTTTCTTTCTTGTCATATGCTTCTCCTATAATGGCCTCTCTCTTAGGCATTCGTACCAAAATTTTTCGATCCTCAACTTCATATTTCTTGAAATTTTCTGGTACTTCAAACAACGATTCCTCCTCTTCTTGTTTCACTACTTTTCTTTTCTTTTTCTTTTTACTACCTTCACTCCCATCCTTTGAATTTATAGTTTTAATGCTAGTGATAGGTTTTTCTTCTTTTTGAGTCAATACTCCCACATCTTCTAGATAGTGCTCCTTTGAGATGAAGCAACTATCCATCACAATGGACTCTAGATCATCGTCATTCTCTTCTTCTTCTATGACATCACTAGGGTCACATTCTTCCAACAAGGGCTGACACATGAACACTAAAATATCATAACCCTCCTCATCACAATGAGGTGTCCATTGTTCGTCATTGACTGCAATGCCCATGGTAGCTAAGATTTCTGCCCAACCGTGAGGTTCAAATTCCTCATCTGGAAATATCATTGGTGTATAGGCTGGGTCTGCAATTGGTCTATCTCCTGGGGAAGTTCCTTCTTTTCTAGCTTTTAGGCGCTTTTCCTCTTCCTCTGCAACCTTGCACATCCACAAGTCAGTATCTTCATGCAGCTAGGATGGGATAGGATAACTTCCAGAATGCATAGAGATTGAATCTTCTTTTGCTTTGTGGATAGGATTCCACTGTAGGAGTGGTACATCTCTAAAGGTGTAATCCTTCAAATTGACCTTGGTGGTGACCCCTAAGTGTTGTAAGTACAAGGAGTTGGTTCCCCAATCCTGTACTATTTGCAATTGTCGTAGGAAGGGTCTTCCTAGGATCATCTCATAGACATTATTTTTCTCAAAGTCACATATAGCAAATGTATGTTCAAACTCTACACCACAAATGGTTAGAGTTATCCCTTCCAACAATCCTAGAGGTCTTTCAAAATGACCGTCTGCCATTTGAAGCTTCATTCTAGTTGGTCTTAATGTGGGTTTGCCCCATCGCTTCCACAAGGAAGTGGTCGCAATAGCGACACCAGCACCTGAATCTACGATTGCTTTGGTTGTGTAACCTTGGTAGGTGATTGGAAGATAATTATTACCTTCTTCACCTTCACTCATGTCTCCTATTTTGTCTAGAGGTATCTCTGGTACTTTTTGCTTAGAGCCTCCTTTTGCCATATTGGAATCAAGTGCTAAAACCTGAGCCTTCACATGATTCCATAGCTCCGTTTTTGCTTTGGGCAGCTCTTCTACAGTGAGATGACACTGAACTTTAGTGTTCTTCACGACATCAGTGTTTCTTGGAGCCACTGAATCTTCATTTCTTACCAATATTGTTGGAGCTCTGATCTGAAGAGATTCAGATTCCCATGGGCGTGTGAATTGAGGCAACTCTTGTAAAGAATTAGATTCAAAATCTAGTCTTTCATCTTCTTGTTGCTGTGCTTGATCTCCATAGATTGATGGAATGTCTTAGGGAAATTGATCATGAAGGTCATCAATCTCAGGAATAGGAGGGGGGTTACCCTTCTCCTTGGCCCATTTCTCCTCTTGTATTTCCCACAAGAACTCTTGAGAGTACTGTTGAATTGAAAGAGGTGCTCCCTCATCTATGGAATCAGGAACATATGCTTTTCTTGGCAGTGAGCTTTCTCTTTCATTAACTGGTTGAGCCTGTGGAGGTAAAGAAACCTTGGGCTTGTTTACCAACTACTCTAATCTTTCTAATAAGCCTTGGAAATGCAAATCCGGTTTGACAGAGTTTGTTTGATTAAACTTTTGACTAGTCTCGAGCATAGCTTGAGCCACTTCTACCATTTTCATGCACATTTTTTTTTTTGCTCAATCTCTAGATCTGCTCTATGGTTTAGGTTTGCAACTGTTGGCCCTTCTTGAAATCGAGCCTGGTAGGCCTTGAACATCATGTCCAAGCCTTCTGGGGTTGGATCTGCAAGAACAGACCCTGGTTGCGATCTATTTACAGTGACTGGTGGGGTGGGATGAGGTGGTGTGGATGGAGCTTCAGCAGGTGAGGAGCTTTGAGATGCAATGTCTTCTATTTTTGTTTTGGTGTCATTCAAGTTTTCTTCTACTTCGGATAGCTTTTTGTTCCACTTGCGATTAGCTTTCTCTCTAGTATCCTTCCATGTTCTTGTTTTCCTTTTACTAGGCTCTTCTGATTCACTTGGCTCTGATTGTTCAGCCGACTTATCTTGGTTCAATGCTTATGCCCTGGTGACTGCCTGTACAGGAGCCACATTACTACTACTTGAACTTGAATCATCCACTAAGCCTACCACATTGATGGGTGTAACCTTGGGTGCACTAGAGGGATTCCTGGGACACTCTCTTGGAAGATGTTCTTTGCCGCACTCAAGGCAAAAGCCTTGCATTGTGATGTTTTGTCCTTGTCCCAGAGCTGGTTGGTGGGGACATTCACGAATGAAATGGTCGCCCTGACATCTAAAACATGGTCCTCTAGGGGCTTGTGGTCTTACTAGTCTTGCTTGGGCCCTGGGGTTGGGACTCGTGTACATGACATTGGAGTATTCTGGCTCCTAATTTTGTTCCATGTGTGGTGTCTCGTATTGATATGGAGAAGTGTCACTTTGCTCAGGTGACTCAATGTAATAAGCTTGTGGACTATCTTCATGAGAGTAGTCAGAACTATGAGCATGAGAGTCATGATCAGAGACTAGAATGGTTATTGGTACCAATGCTCTATTAGGTTTTTCCTCTGCCATTGCATACTTGACTGGAATCACATTGGTAGGAGCTGGTGGTTGGTTTCCTAGGACGGGTTGTGGCCTATATGGTGCATGATATTGCTGCTGGTATTGAGGTTGATATTGTTGTTGTGGCCTATAATATGGCTATTGATATTGATTCTAATACCTGCCCTACTGGTAAGGTTGCTGAAAATTGTTTCTGACAGCCTGCCTATTGTATGGACAATCTTGAGCCGTATGGTTCGTGTATTTTCTCTCAATAGTGCAATACAGAGCATTAGAGTTTCCTTGGGGTTGAACCATCATTGGGTAGACATTAGCCATGTGATCTCCTACGCATGCATAACATCGCTTCAATGGGGTGACCCTTGGTGTTTGTCTGTTTTGAACTCCTAGCTTTGTGGAAACCTGCTCTGTTATCTCATCTATCTCATTGGAAGTTCTAGAGGTATGACTAGTAGAACTCTCTGAGTCCTTATAGAGTTTGGACAGTCCTAACTCCTCACCCAAGTTGTCTTCTATGTCTATGCATATGCGCACACATTCTTCTATGGATCTTGGCTCTTTCAAGTACATGTATGACCTTAACTTTCTGCTTAGTAGGCTGTCTAAAAACAAGGCCACTTGTTTGGCTGCCATGGGTAATTCTGGCACAGGGCATCTTTCCAAGTACTGTCTAAACCTTCTTCCTGCAAGTCACACTATTTCTTGGGGTGTCTGCTTGAAGCTGTGGATCAAGGATGATGTGTTATGCGTGATACCACTTTTGGAAAATTTGACAATGAATTCCTCTAGCAGCTCACCTATCTCTCTATAGTTGCGACTATGCAGGGGTTTGAACCAAGCTAAGGCAGTACCCTTGAGAGTCAAACCAAATGCCTCAAACTGAGTGAACAAGTCCTCGACCTGCTCAGCTCTTAACACTTGTTTGAACTCGGCCACATGATCATAAGGATCTCCGAATCCATCAAAATAGTTCTTCATTGCCTTAACCACTTGAGAGGGTCTAAGAGTTCTTGAGTGCTCTTTGGGTCTGGGCAACGGAAAATCATGTTCATCTCTTTGATGCCTATGAGCTCTATGTCTCTCCCTTTCAGGTCTTTCGCCTTCATGTAGTGATCTGTCTCTGCCCACAGCGTTTGCAAAGCTTACCTTCGGTCTCTCTCTAATTCTTTCCCTCTGGGTTTCATGAGCCTTGGATGATCCTACTCCTTAGAGACCATGGGAAACACTGGGTCTTAGTGGAGGGAAAATTGATTCACCCTGCCAAGTGTATGCATGCCTATCCTGCTCTGTTACCAAGAATAGTTTCTCTGATGTGTGATCTAGGTAGACAACTTTACCTGGTGTCTTTGGGTCCTTGAACTCATAGATGGTGACTATTGGGTTAGGTTGATCTGGTTTGAATCTCCAAAAGGCTTCCTCTGTTTCTCTATTCAAGAACAATTCTATGCTTTTATTGTCTCGGGGAATCCACTCTGGAGTAATTACCCTAGTCAAGATTGACTTACCTCTAGGAGTCTTGGGTTCTCTTCCTAGGTCTCCTTTCTCCAGGTCTCCTAGCTCATTCTCAAGAATGATGTTTCCTAACTCATCTATCCTATCTGGTTGGCTGGTAACCACATACATGGTTGCTTCCTTATCAATGTATGCACTCTCTTCAAACTTGACCCCTAGGTGTTCGAGTCCAAAGGGTTGATCGGGATTTTTGAGTTGGACCATTGATCGTCTGAGACCATCCTCATAGATGTGAGCACCTAATTGGTTGGTCCTAATATACTCCAATTGTGTCTTATAGGGACCTTCTGGCGTTTGTAAATAAGCAGTGCCTAAACTACGTGTGGGTCTCTCCATGTTGAAGGACATTTCTGAGTCACTGGTTTCTGAACTTAGTGTGTCAGGATAACCACTTAGTTGTTGTGCCCAAGACTTCGTTGTATGGTTGACACTAGCCTCAGATGATCTATTGCTTTGTCTATCCTTGCCTAACTGTCTACCAAATCTCAGGTTCATAATCTCAAGGTTCTCTTGTGTTGCTCAAAATCCTTTGGAACTCCTTGGTTTCCTAGTCCACCTGAGGGTCAACTTCAAAATACTCCCCACGAGCTTTCCAACAAACCCAAAATCACAGCAAACGGATTTCGTATGAGAAAGGTATGCCAGTTCAAGGTTCTGGGGGTTAAAACAGGGAAACATGATCTCTCTGGAAGCTTAGAACAGGTGATACGATACCAGAATTTCACGATACGATACCTTTGTCTTACACGATACCGCTTTAGACGATACCACTTTAGATGATACGATACCACCAGGAGGATTGGGATCGCGATACCAACTTCCATGATACGATATTGGAAATGGTCACGATACGATACCTATGAGTTGCACGATACGATACCAACCTCACGATAAGACAGCAGTGTGTAAACAATACGATACCATTTGACTTGACGCGATACGATACCAAAAATCAGAGGATACAATACTAACTCTTTGCATGATACGATACTAAAGGACCGGACGATACGATACCAAAAGAGGAGACGATACGATACCAACTTTGCTTGTGATACGATACTTATGCAAGTGGCAATATGATACCACTGTCACGCGTGATATGATACTACTTGTGCTACCCGATACGATACCACTAAGCCGACACAATAGGATACTAGAAATCACACGATACGATACTAAGACAAGAGGCGATACGATACTACACGGTCAATGATACGATACCAAGACCGGCATGATACGATACCACCGGAGCGACCATGATCCCCATACCAAAACTTGAGGACACGATACCAGAATGGTATCGTGATACCTCAAGTGGGTATGCACGATACGATACCTCGACAAGTATCGCGATACACGGGAGTTCTGGTATCGCGATACCAAAACTCAACCGAACACGATACTTGGAGATTTTAACACTCAAATTCACATTTTTTTGCAAATATGAGTACCTTGTGTCCTCCTTGTCACTCCTATGTGCCTGTAGATGCAATGTCACCCTCCAAAGTCACGATACGTTACTCGCGATACCAGACGCTGTTCCTCTCATGCCGTGATACTGTCGCCCAGATTTTGGTATTTTTGAGCGTTTTTCAAGTGTTTTTCTTTAGCATTTTTGGTTCTCAACTCCCCGTACACTTCTTTCTCATAGCCACAAGTAAAAAATAAGTGAATGTACTCTCGAAAATGGAAAAAAATCTGAGAATATGAAGAGGGAAGAAGATGGTGATGGTGAGGAAGATGAAGAAGAAGACAAACTCAGAAACTGAACTAAAAACAGTGATTTTTTTACCTTCCAATGTCACTACTCTACGTCTTACTGTCACACGCTTGTCCTCCAAGCTCTCTCCCGGGCAACGGCGCCAAATTTGGTGTCAGTCTAGCACAATGTCAAGTACCAATGTGAGGAGCTTCACCTCATAAATGTCAATCCGTGGAGACGTGAGGACCGGTATGAAGACCAAGAGCAAGTGACGGCACAAGTGCATGAGGGAAAGCACACAAGCATGCACACACATACACACACACGTGCACAAAGTAAGAGGAAAGAGCGGAACAATGGATGGACTTTGATTACAAAAGGGTTCTCTTACAAAGATCAATTCTACAACAAGCTAACCTCAAAAATGAGCTCTCCGGCCCTTTTTATAGTTTTTGGAGTGGTTTTGGGCCTGTCCAGACCTAGTGTCCGTCCTAGTTAAAAAATAGGTTCTAGAGCTTATTTGGGGGCTCAAACGGAGGCTACAAATTATGAAAATTGGTAGGATGATAGTTGTAATAGTCCTCAAGCTCGAGGACTCCTTGGCTTGAACAAAATGGAGTTGCAAAAATGGAAAATGGTATTTACAATGGTTTTTAGTGATAAAAATCACTATTTTTATAGGGATTTCTTTTGAAAATTTGATAGGTGCTTCTTGGAGCTCCCTACTTGCTCCTTCTTCTTGCATCTCGACTTCCTTGATGCAATTCCATGCTTTGTCCTTGACCTTGATCTTCAACAGTAGTCCTAGTATGTTCAAACACATCACTACCTAAATATATCAATAAGCACAATTGTGGGAGGATTAGAGTTTAGCGTGGATTACCTGATAGTCCAACCAAGACTTCAGAAGCCACTTTCTCTATCTTACTTGAACCATGGCTTGTGCAAGCCAATTGTGTGCATGAGAGGCGCATGGGATTCATTATAATCAAGCCAAAGTCTGATCGGATTCAAATCCAAGTATTTCCAAATTTGACTGACAAGAAGAAGAGGCCAATGGTCGATGAAATGGAAAAGAAGGCAAAGGAGAAAGTAAGGTAGGAAATGGCACGAGTTAGGTTTTCTTTCAACATGGATAACTACAAGAATCTCTTTCGAGACGAGTTCAACTTGCAGCTCTCCAAAACCCAAAACACGAAAATGAGAGAGTATCAAAATCCATTGTTCGATAAGGATGATTCCGATCAAGAATTGTTACCATAGTTGGTAGGTATAAGAAAGGTTGAATGCTATACAATGCACATAAGTCGAAAGGAAGCCAACACCAATGATCAGCTAGAGGGAAAACTCCTAGGAAAAGGATCGAGTCTTGAATTGACCACCATAGTGGAAGCGGGACAAATGAAGGAAAAGGTCCAACCTTTGAAAGTTGAGCTTGATGGCATACGCCCGGGGATAGAACCAATGATAGAAAAGGAACCGAGTGCACAAGGAATAGATGCGAGTGTTGAGTTGGAGGAAGTAACTCCAAAGCGAGAGGGTAAAGCTCAAAAATTATTGACTAGTGGTGCATGCTTATTAGTAGGTCAAGAGGAAGCCATGCTAGACGGAGAAGAGACAATAGAAATGGGAGTCGCAAAGAAAGAGAAGAAAGTGAGCAAGGTGGATAATCGTTATGCAAGGAGGGGAAACTCTCCAAAGGGTGAGAGTCGTTCTTCAAAAATTCCTCATCAACAGTATCATCAAACGTTGATAGGGAGCCAAGACATTCATTTATCTTCTTGCACAAAGGAAGTCCATGATGCCATGAGCAAAGATATATGCAAGGAAAACCACTGTGGAAGAGGTAGATCCAACAGAGAAAAGTGGTGTGTATACCATGATGGTTCTAGTAAGGACTTAGATGATTAGAAGAAAGACCTCTTGAAGGGAAGAGATAAGGAGAACCAAGATGGTTGTGAAAAGAGAATTTCCCGACATGAAGGATTGAAGAAGGGACACACATTGGGAAGTGAGCTAGTAGAAGGCGCAATGAGTAAAGGGCCCCATGTAGAGAGCACTAATAGGAAAGGCGGCGACCTGAAGAAGGCAAGATTGGCTCATGTCAAGCATGCCAAGATTATCAGATCGAGGTTTTATGGAGATGGGTGTTACGATAGACAACATAGCGTACAAAGGATGATAGGAGAGGACGTACGATAAGGACTTTCCTTATTTGATTTGGAAAATCCTATGAGAGGTGTGTGATTCAATATGAGAACAGAGCAAGAGGGGCTTTCTCTATTTTGTCAAACAGCTTACCTTTTATTTGTAGAGATCACAGAAGCTGATAGACCAAGTGTGTCGCTACGTAGGATCATTGAGGATTAAACGATAGATGGCCGATCAAGTATATCAGAACGCTCTCTTTGACCTGGTGATATATTTTATAGATCAAGCATTGGCAAGCATGGAAATACCTATCAAGAGTCTATGGATTAGGATGTGGAGGAAGCTCATTAGTTGGTATGCTTCCTAAACTAAGATCTTGATATTGATTTTCCTTTTTCGCAGTTCGAAGCATATCTACTTTGTTGGGCTACATATGCAGAGGATTGCTACTTCTACTACGACAACTCTCAAGGTATACCTGATGAGGTAAATGGACTTAGTTGGGCTTGGGATGATCAGCTAGGCACCGATGATGAGGCTCCTCAAGAAAAGCATGACTTACCACCTAGAGAGCATTGAACACTTGCGGTGAGCGAGACGAGGTAGGAACTTTCAAGGTTTCCGTGTGACTCTATGGATGAGGAAGGGACTTAGAGGTAGGATAGGGGAATTTGGTTCGATGAGCATGTTTGCGACTAGTCAGTTGTGTCGTATATAATTGTTATGCTAGAGTAACAAAAGTGATGGATGATGGATCTATCAGCTCCACATATATGTTTTTGTATTTTTCTCATTTTTTGTTTTCATGATGTGCAGGTCGGGTGGATGCTCCTTTCTACCTCTCCCTAACTATCAGGATAGGGGAGATGGGAGAAAGTGAATATATGAATATATATATATATATATATATATATATATATATATATATATATATATATATATATATATATATATATATATATATATATATATATATATAAATATAAATATATATATATATATATATATATATATATATATATATATATATATATATATATATATATATATATATATGAAAAGAAAAATACAAGTAAAAGCATGTATATGTATCTGTGTGCACCAACATGCTATGACGTGCTAGTAGGCAGGTGGAATCATCCTGGTCGGGTGGTCAAGACCACAAGCCAATGCTAGTTTCATCATAGGCCTAAACCGCTATGTGTGTCTGTCTGTTTTGGTGCTTCGTGCCATAGCGGGCTGATAGGTAAGTGGGTCGATCTCCACCGGGTAGTCAAGACGATGAGCGGCACCCAACTTTGTTATGGGCTAACACGCATGTATATGTGTATGTGTCATGTGTATATGTCGTTGCACGCTATGTTGTGTTGTTAGATGGGTGGAACCAACCTGGTGGGGTGGTGAGGTCCATGAGTCACATCCAATTGCAACATAGACCAACTCGTGAAGTAAAAACAAAAGGAAAAAACAGAGGAAAAAATTTTCCCACTCTTGAGGAGAGAGAGAGAGAGAGGAAGAAGGTGGGGATTGCCCAAATGGGTGTGTTTTTGCATGGATATATTTATGAGATTGAGAGACTGGCTATTCATAGATTGATAAGACTGAATCCAATGTTGAGGACAACATCGCTATCATATGTGCCAAACCAGGTAGTTGTAAGCAACTTATTGGACTTGGCTTCCCCTATCTTACGGATAGGAGAAGGCTCGTAGTGGTGTGCATGTGCCTTGAGAATTCCTTGCTTGTGTCTTGGTTCATCTTGTGTGATCCGTTTTTTGGGATGTGTGTGAGGTTAGGTTTTAGACAACCCCATTTCCACACACACACACACACACACACACACACACACACACACACACACATATATATATATATATATATATATATATATATATATATATATATATATATATATATATATATATATATATATATATATATATATATATATATGTGTGTGTGTGTGTGTGTGTGTGTGTGTCGTGACTATATGATCTCTTGGATATAGATGCATGGATATTTTGTCACTTCTATGTTGTTATATTTTTTGGACCGACCTTTTTGACAAGTTGCAGATTAGAAGGACATGATGAAGGATGACCTTTATAAGGTATTTCTCGGTATGTACATGTTTTTGTTGAGTTATGTCCTCTATCTTGGTTGTCTACAGGTTGCAGGATAGTCTTGTTGATATATTTAGGCAGTGATGTGTGTGAACACACTAGGACCATCGGGGCACATTTTTCCCTCTTTAAGAGGTTTTTTCCCCCCAGCTTGTATATAAGCCTATTGCCCTAATGGGCTACTTATCTTTGTACATTCTCTAGTAATACATTGAGTATTGTGTGTTGTGATCCAAGCTTCTTCTCCTTCCTTGTGTTGTTTGCGTGCTTC
>CM035439.1:108481970-108484470 GCA_020310875.1 Ceratopteris richardii | reverse complement strand
TAGTGAAAGTTAGTTAATAGTTACTGTTTTCTTAGCACACATTTTACGATACTTCTACAAGTTAGATCTCATAGTATAGTGTAAAATTTTTCATGATTCATAGCTTATCTTGAAGCTAGTAGTCTCAACTACAAACTGATCAAAAGAGTTTTATGAAACGGGACATGTACACACAATACTATGTCTGACAGTAAAGGCATCCAAAACTGATGAAGTTTTTCTCAGACTTTAGATAGAGTTCATTCACTAAAGGAAGCTCAGGTATTACTTCCTTACTTCATTTACATTATTTGAAGTAACCAGAAACAGAATTGCAGTTGATTCCGGTAACATTCCGGTACAAGTACGTTGACATTCCGGTAACAATCCGGTGAAGTTCCGGTGATATTCCGGTAAGTTCAAAACACAGGTTTGGCACATTTAAGTGGCGAAAAGAATATCTAATAGTAAGCAAACAAAGATTTGTAAAGACTGAAGTAAATCAGATCAGAATTGAAGCCTGAAGAAAAGGAAAAGTTTTCTATAAAGTGAATTTTTAGATTTCACTAAATACAATTATAAAGTTTTTAGTTTCAAAAAGGTTGCTAAGCTAATCATGATTATAGAGGTGTTCTAATATCACTCTAGCTTAGTTCTTGTGGCGTGGTGAATTTTGCAGTTTATGTCATGTCAACAAGTGGTATCAGAGCAGAATGGTCCTCAAGAGTAAACCGAAGTGCAGATATAAGGAAAGCTAAAGAAATCTTTGTTGGAATCGTGAAAGCTGAAGTGATCAACAACAAACGGCATCAGAAAAGCATTCTGAAGTTATTCTCAAGGGTAAAAGTTTATGAAAGGTAAAATCTATTAAGGTTATATGCACGGATAGTAACAGAAACAAGAAGACCATGGTAGATCACATTTCTATTGATAAATTGGACAGAGATAATTATCTCGCATGGGTAATGAGAATGGAAGCCTTACTTATGAGTAAGGACTTAATGATATATGTGACAGGAGAAGAAAAGAAGCCTACTTTTGGAGACGACATTCAACCAAAGAAAGAAGAGTTAGAAGCCTTGAAGCTGTGGCAGAAGAAAGATGCAATGGCAAGAGCGTATATCTACAATACCATTACAGATCAACTGTTACCACATATTAGAGGTCTGGAAAAAGTGGAAGATATATGGAGTGCATTGGAAGATCATTTCCAAAACACTACCAAAGCTAGGAAGGCTAGCTTATGGTCAGAATTTACAACGTTCAAGAAAAAGCAAAGTCAAAGCATTAGTGATTATGTCACTAAGATGAAGGACTTGGCAGACAGTCTTGGATCTATTGACGAGGATATTGAAGACCAAAGGTTAATAGCACAAGTGCTTGCAGGATTGAGAGGAGATGAAAGGTGAAAACCTTTCGTACTCTCAATTGAACTTTCATTAAATCATTTTGTACCAGATTTAAATCAGTTGCTTGGAATAATGCTAACATTTGAGCAAGATTTGAAGAGAGACGGAGATAAAGGACATAGTCATGCTATGTACACAAAGAATAAGGAGAAAGGTGATAAAGATAAAGAAAAGGATGAAGAAGAGATGACTACTCAAGCAAATTATGCAAGAGGAAGAGGTAATGTCAGAAGTAAAAGTAGAGATAATACAAAAGGAAGAGGTAATCAGAATAACAACAAGAAGACTTGTTGGATCTGTGGATTAAGCAATCACTTAGCTCATGATTGCTGGCATAATTCTCAAAGATCAGGTCAGAATTAGAATAACAATAACAGAGGCAGAAGCAGAAGATATCAAAGAGGTAGACAAAGCCAAAGAGGCGGATATGGTAGAGGTGGAGCAAGAAGTTGGGAACAAAATCAGTCTTACAACACTACCTACTACAACTATGCAAATGATACACAGAATGACAATCATACAACATTGATGATGAATTTGATAAGTGTGTCAGAGAATGAAGATCTCAAGGTATTCTATATTGACTCTGGTTGTTCAAATCATTTGTCAGGAAATATAGAATTGTTATCAAAATTGGAATTAGGTATTTCAAATCATAGAGTACAAACAGGTGATAACACAAAACATAATGTGCGGTCAATTGGAAAAGTAAAGTGTAAGAATGGAGCTGACCTGCTAAAAAATTTTTTGTATGTTCCAATAATCCCAAAGAATCTGATCAGCATGGGACAGATAGTAGAAAAAGGTTTTCAAGTCAGGTTTACAAATGAAGGAGTATTTGTTGAAGATCCAGAGAATGGATACAATCAAATTGTCTATGGTAAAAAGGAAGGTAGACATTTTACTCTTAAAGTGCAAGGAAATGTTGGTCAAGCCTTGATCACACATGGTGATGAAGTATTTACAGAATTAGACCTCTAGCATAAGAGGTTAGGACACTTTAATGAAAAAGGAATCAAAACTATGGTGGAGAAACAATATGTAAGAGGATTACCAAATATGAAGAATAAACATATGATTCACAAATGTGAAGCCTGTCAAATGGGTAAAGC
>CM035439.1:108459470-108461970 GCA_020310875.1 Ceratopteris richardii | reverse complement strand
TCAAGTAATTGAATCTTTGCTTTACCTTTCCTTTGTTCCACTACTTCTTCATCATCTGCATGTACATTATATTTACCTGCATACCAAGTACCTTGCTCATCAAATGTAACATCCTTGGATACAATAAATTGCTTTGTGGATGGACTCCACAACCTGTATCCCATTTGCTTATCATCATAACCAATGAATACACACTTCTCTGCCTTAGGCTCCAACTTATGCCTCAATTGAGATGGCACATATGCATATGCCAAGCATCCAAATATTCTGCAATGATCCAAGGTAGGTTTCTTACCCCACCAAGCTTCATATGGTGTCATACCCTGCAAAGCTTTACAAGGCAATCTATTAACCAAATATGTAGCTGTATTAACAGCCTCAGCCCACAAATAATTTGGGCAATTCTTCTCTTTCATCATGGACCTTGCAAATTCAACAAGAGTCCTATTTCTTCTTTCTGCTACCCCATTTTGTTGAGGAGAGTACCTGCAAGTAACTTCTCTCTTTATACCTGCATTCCACAAATAATCATTGAACTCATTTGAAAAATACTCTCCCCCTCCATCTGACCTTAGTCTCTTCAATTTTTGACCTGTAATCCTTTCTGCATATGCATGATAGTGTTTAAATGTATTAAACACTTCTGACTTTTCCTTAATCACATAAATTGTGATCCACCTGGTAGCATCATCAACATATATGACATAATATCTTGAACCATTTATACTAAAGTCCTTTGAAGGACCCCACACATCTGTATGCACCAATTCAAGTCTCTCTAAATACATAAACCCATGCTTGGAGTAGGATTGTTTATGAGCCTTACCTAATTGACATGCCTCACATCTGTATGTCATATGTTGACCTGCAATGTTAGGCATTCCAAGCACTGAATCATTGTTAATCATTTCTTTGATACCTCTTTCATTAAAATGTCCAAGTCTTTTGTGCCAAAGATCCAATTCTGACACCTTCTGCTCTCCATATGTGAACATAGCATGTCCAACATTTCCTTGTACCTTCAATGTGAAAAGCTTTCCTTCTTTCTTTCCTGCAATAACTTGTTTATACCCTTGACTAGGGTCTTCCACATAAACTCCATCATTGGTAAACCTTACCTCATAACCTTTTTCCACAATTTGACCTACACTGATCAAATTCTTTGGAATTGTGGGAACATAAAGTACCTTACTCAGAAGAGTGCTCCCATCCTTAGCTTTGACTGAACCAATTGACTTTACCTTATGCTTTGTATTATCACCTGTCTGCACTGTATGATTAATTGCATTGTGATCTAGGTCAGTCATCAAAGCAATATTTCCACTCAAATGATTACTACATCCTGAATCAATATAAAACACTCTCATGTCCTCATGTGAGGTTTCACATGTATTCATAATGAGAGTTGAGTCCTCCTTTTGATCTGATGCATAGTTGTAGTAGGTGTTATTATAGGATTGACTTTGGAAGTTTCTTCCACCACCTCTTCCAAAAGAATTCCTACCACCTCTACCTCTGAAATTTCCTCTCTGAAATCTACCACTTCTTCCTCTTTGATTAAAGTTCTGATAATTACCATTGTTTTGATTATTGTGCCAACAATCATGAGATAGATGATTGGTCTTACCACATATCCAACAAGCTCTTGCATTATCTTTGTTGTTTCTGCCTCTTCCTCTACTTCTGCCATTTCCTCTTCCTCTTATGAAGTTTGCTTGGTTTGACGTACCTTCTTCTTCACCTGATTGTTGCTTTCCTTTGTTGGCTTTCTTCTTGTCTTTAGAATACATTGCATGACCTGCACTCTTATCAACATCTCCTTTGATATCATTCTCAAAAGTTAGCATATGACCTAACAATTGATTCAAATCAGGAGTAAAGTGATCTAATGAAAGTTCTGTAGATAAAATGAAAGGCTTCCATTTCTCATCTCCTCTTAGCCCTGTGAGTATTTGTCTTACCAATTTGTCTTCTTCAATATCTTCATCAACTGCACCTAAAGAATCTGCAATGTCCTTCATCTTTGTCACATAATCACAAATTGATTGTGAGGCCTTCTTCTTGAAGGTAGTAAACTCTGCCCATAGTGAAGCCTTCCTTGATTTGGTTGTATTTTGGAAATGCTCTTCCAAAGCATTCCAAATGTCACATGCACTTTCAAGTCCTCTAATATGAGGAAGCAAATAGTCATTGACTGCCATGTAGATGATGCTTCTTGCTTGAGCATCCTTCTTCATCCAATTCTTCAAGTCTGCAAGCTCCTCCCTAGTTGGAACACTAGGATCTCTGAATTCTGGCTTTTCTTCATCTCCTGTGATGTATCCTATCAGATCTTTGCTCATAAGGTGAGCTTCCATCCTCATAGACCATGCAGGATAGTTCTCTCTATCCAACTTTTCAATTTGGAGACTATCTCCCATCTTTACTTCACCTGTAGCTTCAAAACTTTAAACCTTTACAGATAATAAATGTACCTTTACTTCGAATGTTGCTCCTTCTG
>CM035439.1:108426164-108436164 GCA_020310875.1 Ceratopteris richardii | reverse complement strand
GTACTCTATGTACCAACCATCACCAAGAATCTAATGAGTGTAGGTCAGATTGTGGAGAAAGGATTGCAGGTCAGATTCACACAACATGGAGCATATGTGGAGGACCCAAGACATGGATTCAGAAGGATAGCCAAGGGAGAAAAATCAGGTAGATTGTTTACTTTTGAGCTAGAAGACACCAAGAACATTGCCTTGTATAATTACAAGGATCAAACACTTTCAGAGTTAGAAATATGGCACAAGAGGTTAGGTCACATAGGTGAAAGAACCCTAAAGCAAATGTGCAGGGATCAATGTGTGCTTGGGATACCTAATGTATCCAAGCAACACATGATTTACAAGTGTGGAGCATGTCAGTTTGGTAAGTCTCACAGATTGCCATATTCAAGGAAAGGTTTCATACATGAAGACTACCTAGACTTGGTGCACACAGATGTTTGGGGACCTAGCAAGGACCCTTCCATTTCAGGTTCAAGATATTATGTGTCCTTCATTGATGATTATAGCAGATGGACCATCTTATACTTTATGAAACATAAAGATGAAGTGTTTAATTGTTTCAAGAGGTATCTTGCACTTGTTGAAAACCAAACAGGAAGAAGCTTGAAG
This sequence comes from Ceratopteris richardii, assembly GCA_020310875.1. Lineage (NCBI taxonomy): Eukaryota > Viridiplantae > Streptophyta > Polypodiopsida > Polypodiales > Pteridaceae > Ceratopteris > Ceratopteris richardii. The sequence goes on along the minus strand of CM035439.1, from coordinate 108,435,555 downwards.
AGGCTAAGATCAGATGGTGGAGGAGAGTACTTCTCCAATGAGTTTGAAGATTTCTTGCAGGAAAGAGGTATCAAGAGGGAGATAACTACAAGATACTCACCTGAACAAAATGGAGTAGCTGAAAGAAGAAATAGACTCATTGTAGAAACAGCTAGGTCTATGCTTAATGAAAAGAAGTTGCCAAATTATCTTTGGGCAGAAGGTGTATCCACTGCCACCTATCTCATCAACAGGTTGCCATCCAAATCACTTGATGGCATGACACCATATGAAGCTTGGCATGGTAAGAGACCTTCTCTGGATCATTGTAAAATCTTTGGCTGTGTAGCATATGTACATATTCCCTCACAGGTAAGGGGAAAGCTAGACCCTAAGGCTGAAAAATGTATCTTCATTGGTTATGATTTGAACCAAAAGGGATACAGATTCTACAACCCAACAAACAAAGGTTTCAAGGTAAGCAGAGATGTCATCTTTGATGAGAATGACTCATGGTATGAGAATGAATGCAGGAAAGTAAGTCTACCCTATCACATGGAAGAAGATTTCCCAAAGCTCACCAAGGAGGAACCAATCCAAAAAGATGAATCAAGCTTAGATGATGATGATAGAATTAACCTTGAGGAATTCAAGGCTTGGAAGTCCAAAGGAAAGATGAAGATGAAAAAGCTAGAGGATATACCAGAATCCTCAACTCAAGCAATTAGAAGATCTCAGAGAGAAAGCAAAAGACCAATCAGATTTGGGTATGACACATCACTTGTAACTAAGCATTCTGTATATCTTGCAAAGGATTTGTTGAATGAAGAACCAGGTACCTATGAAGAAGCAATCACCAAACCAGAATGGAAAGGAGCTATGGATGAAGAAATGGAAGCTCTCAAGGAGAGTGATACTTGGGACTTGGTACCCAAGAAGGACTATATGAAGGTGATAGGATCCAGATGGATCTACAAGCTAAAGAAAAATTCAGATGGAACAATCAACAGATACAAAGCTAGGTTGGTAGCCAAGGGTTTTGCACAAACCCAAGGCATTGATTATGAGGAGACATTTTCTCCTATGGCTAAGATGCCAACTATCAGAATTTTGGTAAGTGTAGTTGCATCCAAGAATTGGAACATGTACCAATTAGATGTCAAGAATGCCTTCTTGAATGGATGGATATCTAAAGAAGTCTACATGTCACAACCACCTGGCTATGAAGATCCCAAGAAGGTAAACTATGTTTGTAAATTGAAGAAGGCTCTATATGGTTTGAAGCAGGCACCTAGAGCATGGAATTACAGGTTGACAACCTACCTCCAAGACCAAGGATTTGTGATGAGTAAAGCAGTCTTTGTTCATAAAGAGAAGTAGTACAGAGGTAATCTACTTGTGTGTTTATGTGGATGATATCATCATTACAGGTAATGATGTCAATGGGATTAGACACATCAAAGGACAGATGATGAAAGAATTCAAGATTAATGATCTTGGATTATTGAAGTACTTCTTAGGTCTTGAGTTAGTCTACACCAACTCAGGTATATATATCACTCAAAAGAAGTATGTACAGGATATGGTCAAGAAGTTTGGCTTGCAGGATGCAAAAGTCTCAACTACTCCAATGGAGGTCAACCTAAAGCTAAGTGCTCATGAAGGAGAAGAAGTCCAAGACATCACAGGATATCAAAGCATGGTAGGTAGTTTGAATTATGCTACCTTGACAAGAATTGACATAGCATATGGAGTTAGTGTGCTTAGTCAATTCATGCACAAACCAAGGGTACCTCACCTAGAGGCAGCAAAGAAGATCTTGAAGTATTTGAAGGGAACTCAGAACCATGGTTTGTACTTTCCTTATACATCAGATATTGACATTAAAGTATACTCAGATGCAGATTGGGCAGGATGCAAGGATGATAGGAGAAGCACATCAGGCTACATTTGTTTTGCAGGAGATAAACCTATTTCTTGGTCAGCCAAGAAACAACCTACAGTGGCATTGTCATCCACTGAAGCAGAGTATAGAGGGCTTGCCAATGCCACTCAAGAAGCTATCTGGTTGAAGCTTTTATATACAGAGTTAGGTCTATACACTAGACCACCAATCATTTTTGGAGATAACACTAGCTCTCTTCACCTTGCAACTAATCCAATATATCATGCTAGAACCAAACACATAGAGGTTCATTACCACTATGTGAGAGAGAAGTTGCTTAGTAAAGACATTCAATTGACATATGTGTCTACTAATATGCAATGTGCAGATTTACTCACTAAAGCATTGGATGGAAACAAGTTATGCAGATTTAAATCCATGATTGGATTGCAGGATGTGATTGAAGACTAAAAATGAAGAAGATGAAGACTTAAGCCAAAGTGTTTGTCTTGAGGGGGAGCTGTTGGTGCATTTCAAGCCTTCACACATTGGCTTGGAACCTTGGAAGATTAGCTTGGACAAATTTCATCAAGGCCTTACTTGAAGGAAAGGGCATAGGAACCCATACCTATGACTTATTATCTTTTTACCCCTTGTAAAAGTCTATATGACTTGGCATCTCATGTAATCACTTACCTGTGAAGAGAGATGGTGGATGCAATCCAAAGATGAGTAGGTGCCGCTACAACCAGCTTCACACCAGCCAACTGAGACTTCAGAGTTGATTAGTAGACCCTTTGAGCTTCCTAAATCCACCAAAATATCAGCCAAGTACTTTGGAACATGTATCCCAAAAGTTTAAGTCAAGACAGGCAAGTTGCGAAATGACTAGCTCCCAAAACTTGCTATTTTTGGACATACACCTGCTGGACAAAATGAACAGTGCTCTCAACCTGGAAGGAATTAGAAACATTCCTTTTGGGCATAGCAAATAGACTTAGCAAGCTTCCTATTCCAAGTTAAAACACTTCAAATGATGGACTGAGCACTGAGAACAAGTTTCATCAAGTTCTGGAACATTCCCACAATTCTCGGGGCTCTGCAGAGATAGACCAGTAAGCAGTAAAATGCAGATATCTCCAAAAGTATAAATCCAATGACCTTGAAAAGTTATAGGTAGAAACTAGACAGTGAGAGCTATCCAACGCACTTTAAAACACTGAAAAAGGTTCAGTAAAATTCGAGATATGACCTTCTGAAGTTACTGCTCTGAGTGAGTATAGCAGAGAACAAAACAGAGAGGTAGATGATAATAAATGTATAGATTCACATATGATTACAACCACATTGGCAATGAATCTTTGCACAATGGGAGTAGAATGATAGAGCTATGGAGTAAGCTCTTCAATCTCTACAAAATGACATGAAGTGGTCACGTACAAGGCTTGCTAATCGCCTCTTCCTTCTTGCTCCTTTTATAGCAATTCTTGGAGGGAGTTTTGAATGCGAATTCGAATGGCTCCACCTAAAAGTGATCCCCAAAGTTAGGAGAGATTCCCTCAGCTCAAAAATTCGTGATTTTGGTAGTTGGAGCCACGAATTTGCTTTTACATCATGGATGAGGTAAGCCATCCTTTTACTTTTTTCTTTTTCCATTTACAAGAGATAAAATGTACTCTTTTACAAGAGGTGTTCACATGACTACTCATGTGACTTACAAATGAGGATAATATCAAGCATATCAAGCATGTAGGCTTGGGCAAAATGCACCAACAGCTCCCCCTCAAGCCTAACATGCTTGGCCTCCAAATAAGTCTTCAATTGTCCTTGATTTCCTGCAAGCCAATCATCAACTTGAATCTACTTAACTTCGTACCATCAAGAGCTTTCGTCAACATGTCTGCACATTGCATATCTGTAGAGACATAGGATAGTTGAATATCCTTGCTCAATAGCTTCTCCCTTACATAATGGTAGTGGACTTCAATATGCTTGGTTCTAGCATGGTATACCGGATTAGCTGCTAGATGTAGTGAGCTTGTGTTGTCACCAAAAATGTGAGGTGTTGAAGAATGAAGTCCAAGATCTGTGTACAAAGATTTTAACCACATGATTTCTTGAGTTGCATTAGCCAAACCTCTATATTCAGCTTCAGTAGAAGATAATGCCACGGTTGGTTGCTTCTTCGATGACCAAGAAATGATTTTTGAACCTGCAAATGATATATACCCTGATGTGCTTCTTCTATCATCTTTAGATCCGGCCCAATCTGCATCTGAGTAGACCTTTAGCTCAATATCTGAAGTATATGAATAAAACAAACCTTCATTCATGGTCCCCTTTAGGTACTTGAGGACTCGCTTGGCTGCTTCCATATGTGGTCTTCTCGGCTTATGCATAAACTGACTCAATATGCTAACACTATAGCATATATCCACCCTTGTGAGTGTTGCATAGTTCAAACTTCCAACCAAGCTTTGATAGCTTGTGATGTCTTCAATTGGCTCTCCTTCATAAGCACTAAGCTTATGATTTTGCTCCAAAGGTGTACCTGCACACTTGGTATTTTCCATCTTGAACTTGACGAGCATGTCATGGACATACTTCCTTTGTGTGATGTATATACCTGAATCTGTGTAGATCAACTCCAATCCAAGAAAATAAGTGAGTGGTCCGAGGTCACTTATTTTGAACTCCTCCTTCATTTGACTCTTTACCTGTTTGATTCCTTCAAGATCATTGCCTGTGATAATAATATCATCAACATACACACATAAATAGATCACTTCAGATCCATTCCTCTTTATGAACAAAGAGGTATCCGCCTTGCTAGCTTTGAATCCTTGGTCCTGCAAATAAGTAACCAATCTGAAATTCCAAGCTCTTGGAGCTTGCTTCAATCCATACAAAGCTTTCTTTAGTTTGCATACATAGTTACGATGATGTGCATCCTCATATCCAGGAGGTTGTGCCATATACACTTCCTCAGAAATCCATCCATTCAAGAAAGCATTCTTTACATCAAGTTGATAAAGATTCCAATTTCTAGATGCAGCAAGACTTATGAGAACCCTAATTGTAGGCATTTTTGCAACAGGAGAGAAAGTCTCCTCATAATCAATACCATGGGTTTGAGCAAACCCTTTAGCAACTAACCTTGCTTTGTGTCTATTTATACTTCCATCTGGATTCTTCTTGATTTTGTATATCCATCGAGATCCGATTATCTTCATAGATGGCTTGTTAGGTACAAGCTCCCAAGTGTCATTCTCCTTCAAGGCTTCCATTTCTTCATCCATTGCATCTCTCCAAGCTTTCTTGCTTTGTGCTTCTTCAAATGTGGTAGGTTCTTCATTGGTTGAATCCTTTGCAATGTAGATTGAGTGCTTGGTGACCAAAGAAGTATCATAACCAAACCTCTCTGGTTTCTTCTTCTCCCTCGAAGACCTTCTAAGTGGTTGATGTGAGCTCTCGGGTCCATATGTAGCATCCTGCATCTTTGCTTTACCTTTGTTCTTCCATAGCTTTAGTCTTTCCAAGTCTTCTAGGTCAATCTCCAAATCACTTTCTTCAATCTGCTTTGGCTCCTTTGGTTGAAGTGATGGAAAATCTTCATCCAAGTCATATGGCAGCTTCACTTTCCTGTCATCATCAAACCATGATTTGTTTTCATCAAAAATTACATCTCTACTCACAGAAAATCCTTTATTGGTTGGATTGTACAATCTATATCCTTTTTGGTTTTGATCATAACCAATGAATACACACTTCTCTGCCTTGGGATCCAATTTCCCTCTTACTTGAGAAGGAATGTGAGCATAGGCTAAGCATCCAAAGATTTTACAATGCTCTAGACTAGGTCTTCTTCCATTCCACACTTCATATGGAGTGGTTCCATCTAGTGACTTAGATGGAAGTCTATTTATGAGATATGTGGCTGTCGACACAGCCTCTGCCCATAGGTAGTCGGCAATCCCTTTTCATTGAGCATGGACCTTGCAGCTTCGACAATAGCTCTGTTCCTCCTCTCTGCTACACCATTGAGTTCGGGTGTATACCTTGTAGTGACTTCCCTTTTAATGCCTCTTTCATGCAAGAAGGCATCAAATTCAGAAGAGAAGTATTCTCCTCCACCATCTGATCTGAGTCTTTTCAAAGTCCTACCTGTTTGATTTTCAACAAGAGCAATATACTTCTTAAAGCAATTAAACACTTCATCCTTGTGCTTCATGAAAAACAGAATGGTCCACCTGCTACAATCATCTATGAAAGACACATAATATCTTGAGCCTGATATAGATGGCTCCTTACTTGGACCCCACACATCCGTGTGCACTAGATCCAAAGGATTTTGATACATATATCCTTTCTTATTGAAAGGTTGTCTATGAGCCTTGCCGAGTTGACAAGCTTCACACTTATAAATCATGTGTTGCCTTGTGATATTAGGCAAACCAAGTACACTTTGGTCCCTGCAAATCTGTTTGAGTGTCCTCTCACCAATGTGAGCAAGCCTTTTGTGCCATATCTCCAACTCTGTTAGAGTTTGAGATCCATAGCTAAACAAAGCTATGTTCTTTGTATCTTCCACTTCAAAAGTGAAAAGCCTTCCTGTCTTTTCTCCTTTGGAAATCCTTCGAAACCCTTGCCTTGGGTCTTCAACATATGCTCCAAATCGATTGAATCTAACCTGCAATCCTTTTTCAACAATCTGTCCAACACTTATTAAATTTTTGGTAATTGTAGGGACATACAAGACTTTGCTTAAGAGGTTCATATTCCCATCTGATGTCTTCACATTACCTATCTTCTCCACTGAGTGCTTTGTGTCATCTCCTGTCTGCACTTCATGCTTGTTATGAGGATCTTCCAAATCAGAAAGTAAAGCCACATTTCCTGCTACATGGTTCGAGCATCCCGAATCAATGTAAAATATGTGATCATCATCCTTACCCTTCTTTGTTGATAGATTCATAATCAATAATGAATCTTCTTGACTTTGGTCCTCTGCATAGTTATTGTAATCTCTTCTTCCTCTATGGCCACTTTGATAGTTGTTGTTGTTGTTGTAATTGTTGTTGTAGTAGTTGTTGTTGTAGCCTCCATTGTACCTGCCTCTATTTGATCCATAGCCACCTCTATTGAATCCTCTTCCTCTTGAGTTCCTCGGGTTCCTGAAACATTCTTCAGTAGTATGGTTAGATAAGCCACATATGTTGCAAGGTTGAGATGATTGGAATCTCCCCCTGCCTTGCTTTCCACTTCTGCCTCTTCCTCTAGCTCGTCCTCTACCTGCAAAGTTTGCTTGGAAAGAGCTTCCTTCATCTTCATTCTTTCTATTCTTTGACTTGTCCTTGACCTTAGCTTTATCAGAATATAAGGCAGAAGTTTGATTACCTCTTGAGGACTCACCACCTTTGCTAATCTTTGCTTCATGAGTGAAGAGTTGGCCCATGAGTGTGTTGAGGTCGGGTACATGCATATCCATGTATAAATCCATGGCTGTTGTGAATGACTCCCACTTGTCGTCTGCTTTGATTCCATTCATGATTTGTCTTATGATTTGCTCCTCTTCAATTACCTCTCCAATGCTTTCAAGTTGGTCGGAAATCTCCTTCATCTTTGTGACATAATCAGTCACATTTTGCTTCGGGCTTTTCTTCATTGTTGTGAACTCCATCCACAATTGGTTCTTCCTTGCTCGAGTGTTGGAAGAGAAGAAAGAAGCAAGTGCATTCCAGGTTTCTCTTGATGTCTTGCATCCCTTGACATGAGGTAAAAGAAAATCAGAGATTGAGTTTAGAATATAGGACCTTGCAAGTGCATCCTTCGAACACCAATTCGAAAGTCCTTCCACTTCTTCATGTGATGGTTGCCCTTTGTTCCTCATGGTTGGCATTGCTTCATCTCCGGATATGAATCCATATAGATTCCTCCCTTGAAGGTAAGCCTCCATCCTTAGAGACCATGCCGGATAGTTGTTTCGATCCAATTTGTCAATTGTTGATGGAAATCCATCTCCCATGTTGCTTGACTATGCTCTGATACCACTGTGAAGAGAGATGGTGGATGCAATCCAAAGATGAGTAGGTGCCGCTACAACCAGCTTCACACCAGCCAACTGAGACTTCAGAGTTGATTAGTAGACCCTTTGAGCTTCCTAAATCCACCAAAATATCAGCCAAGTACTTTGGAACATGTATCCCAAAAGTTTAAGTCAAGACAGGCAAGTTGCGAAATGACTAGCTCCCAAAACTTGCTATTTTTTGACATACACCTGCTGGACAAAATGAACAGTGCTCTCAACCTGGAAGGAATTAGAAAAATTCCTTTTGGGCATAGCAAATAGACTTAGCAAGCTTCCTATTCCAAGTTAAAACACTTCAAATGATGGACTGAGCACTGAGAACAAGTTTCATCAAGTTCTGGAACATTCCCACAATTCTCGGGGCTCTGCAGAGATAGACCAGTAAGCAGTAAAATGCAGATATCTCCAAAAGTATAAATCCAATGACCTTGAACATTTATAGGTAGAAACTAGACAGAGAGAGCTATCCAACGCACTTTAAAACACTGAAAAAGGTTCAGTAAAACTCGAGATATGACCTTCTGAAGTTACTGCTCTGAGTGAGTATAGCAGAGAACAAAACAGAGAGGTAGATGATAATAAATGTATAGATTCACATATGATTACAACCACATTGGCAATGAATCTTTGCACAATGGGAGTAGAATGATAGAGCTATGGAGTAAGCTCTTCAATCTCTACAAAATGACATGAAGTGGTCACGTACAAGGCTTGCTAATCGCCTCTTCCTTCTTGCTCCTTTTATAGCAATTCTTGGAGGGAGTTTTGAATTCGAATTCGAATGGCTCCACCTAAAAGTGATCCCCAAAGTTAGGAGAGATTCCCTCAGCTCAAAAATTCGTGATTTTGGTAGTTGGAGCCACGAATTTGCTTTTACATCATGGATGAGGTAAGCCATCCTTTTACTTTTTTCTTTTTCCATTTACAAGAGATAAAATGTACTCTTTTACAAGAGGTGTTCACATGACTACTCATGTGACTTACAAATGAGGATAATATCAAGCATATCAAGCATGTAGGCTTGGGCAAAATGCACCAACATTACCTACCTGATTAGTCGTGGAAAAGAGAATGGTTTAGTGGAGAGAATATCTCCCTACTTTTAGAGGAGAGATTCTAGGGAGCCTTAGTTTGAATTTGAAATTCAAATCAACTTCCAATTCATATAAAAGGTGAAGAAAAACTCGCGGGTTAGCTAGTCCAATTGAGCTCACTCCCCGAGGCATTCTACTGTTGTAACTCAGTGTGTGATAGAGCGACTTCATAGCCTACACCATCACACCTCATTTAGCTATGCTTTCCATGCTAATGAGATTGTACAAACACATCAATCAATAGAAGTATACACATTCATCATATCTGTTTCTCTCTGTTATCATCTCCAAGTCTGTCAACTTCAAGAGGTCATATCTCAGGATCTACTGAACCAAATCAAGTGA
>CM035439.1:108416164-108421164 GCA_020310875.1 Ceratopteris richardii | reverse complement strand
TGTGTGTTTCTATCGATCTATCTATCTATATGTTTTTCTATCAATCTATCTATCTGTCTATCCATGTATCTATCTATCTATCTATCTATCTATCTATCTATCTATCTATCTATCTATCTATCTATCTATCTATCTATCTATCTATCTATCTATCTATCTATCTATCTATCTATCTATCTATCTATCTATCGATCTATCTATCAATCTATATATCTATCTATGTATCATATCTATCTATTTTTCCTTTTATGTATCTATCTATATCTATCTATCTATCTATCAATCTATCTATATATCTATCTATCTATCTATCTATCCATGTATCTATCTATCTATCTGTCTATCTATCTATCTATCTATCTATCTATCTATCTATCTATCTATCTATCTATCTGTCTGTCTTGATGGAGAGTGTTAATCTCCAAATGAACAACCTACTCTTGAATTTAGAACACCTCTATATCAAGAGGAAGTCAAAACCTTCACTAATTTAAGAGATCAATGACCAAATATCAATTTCTTGACTAAACTGTGAAGGAGGAAATTACTGAGAAAGTCTGCTGCATAAATCTTGCTCATTGACTGAGTAAATGTGTAAACTTTTTGATGAAACTTTGCACAAGGTGTCGCCTAAAGATTGCGCACCTTCTCCAAGTCAAATCACTCCAAGTTAGCTATGTCTAAATCTGCACTTCTGAGAAGTCGATTTGGACACCCTTAACTTCTTAACTTTAATTCTCTCAGTATAGAACCCGTTTAAGCAAATGCTTTTAGCCACGAGTAGCTTACCTTCCAACTTAAAGATTAAGTGCTTACTTGCACAAAACTTTAAACTGTGGAGTGAGAAATGATCAAATCATTAAGATCGAAATTTGCACCTATTTCAGGAACCAGTGAGTACTTTCTCACATGTAAATGTTCCTACACACAATTCTCTTAGCCTGATCACAATTAGACTCTCAAATTCTAGCCATAGATTGATTAACTATGGACTTAGACATCTCCAAAAGGAATTCACAAAAGATTTACCACACAAGGAGAAAACTCAGAAACTTCGGGCGCAAAAATTCTGTCATTTCTGAAGAAGACTACAACTCAATGAGAGAGAGACTTCAACTCACTTCTCATGTGTCTAATGACACTTACTACATCTCATTTCTCTATTCCTATGCTCATACATAGTCTCTCCTTGTCTTCTTACTTGCCCCGACATTTTTCCAAAGTATTTATAGGCAAATATGTACAAGGTTATGACTATTCAAAACTCTAAGTGATCTATGTCTTCACTAATGTACATATGTGTACAAATCATTCATCCTGTGAATGTGTCCACCTTCTTTGCTTCAAGAATTGTTCTAATCTCCATTCTTTGTCTTCAAATCTTCAATTGGTGATTGGTCTGCAGCAACAGCTCCCCCTCAATCATCAATTGAGGTTTCTCTAACCTTCTTTATGCCTGCCATGTCTTTAAACTTCTGTAACTTTGGTCCATCCAAGCTCTTTGTAAGCATATCAGCTATCTGATCTTTTGTTGAAGTATGTATGACTTCAATCTCCTTATCCATCACCTTCTCTCTTAGAAAGTGATATTGTATCTCAATGTGTTTGGTCCTGGCATGAAAAACAGGATTAGCAGCTAGATATAATGAACTCATGTTATCACCATAAATGATAGGTATGCTCTGTATAGTGTCAAAACTCTTCATTAGATCTTAAGCCATATCACTTCTTTTGCAGCTTCAACCATGCCTTTGTACTCTACTTCTGTAGATGACAAAGCAACTGTATGTTGCTTCTTTGAGCACCAGGAGATTAACTTATCTCCCACATAACACATGTATCCATAGGTTGACCTTCTATCATCTGGATTACCTGCCCAATCTGCATCACTATAGATCTTGATATTTGTATCTGATGTAAAACCATAATACAAACCTTCTTTGAGTGTACCCTTAATGTACCTCAACACTCTTTGACCTGCAATCCAATGCTCTTTGAGTTGAGATAATACCCGAACTGCATATGATAAATCAGGTCTAGTTAATGTAGCATAAATAAGACTACCAACCAAACTCTGATATTGCTTCATGTCCTTGAACTCTTCACCTCCAAATCTGCTTAATTTTTGATTCACCTCCATTGGAGTAGGTGCAACCCTGCAATCATCCATTTTAAACTTGATTAACAAGTTTCTCAAATACCTTTCTTGAGTCACATACACTCCATGTTGAGTGTATGAAATCTCCATGCCCAAGAAATATGACAAGTCTCCCAAATCACTGATTTTGAACTCTTTCTCCATTTGCTTCTTTAAACTTTGTATGCCTTTCTCATCTGTACCTGTAAGTATGATATCATCAACATATATGCACATGTAAATAAACCCATCATCACTTGCTTTGACAAGCAAGCTACTATCAGCTTTTGATACTTGAAATCCAAGTTCTTTTAGGAACTTTACAAGTCTATAGTTCCATGCCCTTGGGGCCTGCTTCAAGCCATATAAAGCTCTCTTGAGCTTACACACATAATCTGGATATCTTCCATCTCTGAATCCTTGAGGTTGCTCCATGAAAACTTCATCTGAAATGTAACCATTCAAAAAAGCATTCTTCACATCTAATTGACACAATTTCCAACCTTTGCATGCAGCAATTGCTATAAGTGTCCTGATGGTTGTCATCTTTGCCACAGGACTATAAGTATCATCATAGTCAACACCATATGTCTAAGCAAACCCTTTGACAACAAGTCTAGCTTTGTACCTAGACACACTTCCATCTGCAAATCTTTTTGTCTTATAAACCCACTTACATCCAATGATCTTCTGGCTATTTGGCTTTGGAACCAAATCCCATGTTTGATTCTCCTATAATGCATCATATTCTTCCTGCATAGCTTTCTCCCAATTTTCTTTACCTTTTGCCTCTTCATATGTAGAAGGGTCTTCATCTGCTTTAATCATGTAAGCATAATCTTTGGTAGCCAAAAATGAAGTATCATAGCTATACCTTGTAGGTTGCCATTTGTTCCTTGTAGACCTCCTAAGTTCTCCACTTCTTGAGGTTTCTGGTTCTTCATATTCAGGATCAAATCTTGGTGTTTCTTCCACTTCAACCTGCACTTCATTATTCTCTTGCTCATCAAATATCTGAACCTTTGATTTACCTTTCCTTTGGCTCACAATTTCTTCATCATCTATATTAATATTGATAGTACCTGCATACCAAGTACCTTGCTCATCAAATGTAACATCTTTTGATACAAGAAAATGTTTTGTGGATGGATTCCACAACCTCTATCCCATCTGCTTATCATCATAACCAATAAACACATATTTTTCAGCTTTAGGTTCCAATTTGTGCCTTAATTGTGATGGCACATATGCATAGGCCAAACATCCAAATACTTTGCAATGGTCTAGTGTAGGTCTCTTACCCCACCATGCCTCATATGGTGTCATACCCTGCAAGGCTTTACAAGGTAGCCTATTGACCAAATAAGTAGCTGTGTTTACAGCCTCAGCCCACAAATAATTTGGGCAATTTTTCTCCTTCATCATGGACCTTGCAAACTCAACAAGAGTCCTATTCCTCCTTTCTGCTACACCATTTTGTTGAGGAGAGTACCTGCAAGTAACCTCTCTTTTTATACCTGCATTCCACAAGTAATCACTGAACTCATTAGAGAAATACTCTCCCCCTCCATCTGACCTTAGTCTCTTCAATTTATGTCCTGTAATTCTCTCTGCATACATATGATAATGTTTGAAAGTATTGAATACTTCTGACTTATCTTTGATCACATAGATAGTGATCCATCTGGTAGCATCATCAACATAAATCACATAATACCTTGAGCCATTGATACTGAAGTCCTTTGATGGTCCCCACACATCTGTGTGTACCAACTCAAGTTTCTCTGAATACATAAACCCATGCTTAGAATAGGGTTGCTTATGAGCCTTACCTAATTGACATGCCTCATATCTGTATGTCATATGTTGACCTGCAACATTAGGCAATCCAAGCACTGAACCATTATTAATCATGTCTTTAATACCTCTTTCATTGAAATGTCCAAGTCTCTTGTGCGAAAGATCTAACTCAGAGATCTTATGTCCTCCATAAGTGAACAAGGCATGACCAACATTACCTTGAATCTTCAATGTGAACAATCTTCCTTCTTTCTTCCCTGAAACAATTTGTTTATACCCATTGCTAGGGTCTTACACAAACACTCCTTCATTAGTGAACCTTACTTCATAACCTTTTTCCACAATTTGTCCTGCACTTATCAAATTCTTAGGAATTGTAGGAACATACAAGACCTTACTCAATAAGGTGCTACCATCCTTGGCCTTCACTGATCCAATTGACTTCACATTGTGCTTTGTGTTGTCACCTGTTTGAACAACATGATTAGATACCTTATTCTCCAAATCAGTCATCAAGGCTATATTACCACTACGGTGATTGCTACACCCTGAATCAATGTAGAAGACTCTTTGATCTTCACTCTGCCTGTCACAAGTTGCATTCATTATCAATGTTGAATCTTCCTTTTGATCTGAAGCATAATTGTAGTAGGTGTTTTTATATTGTTGACTTTGGAAACCTGTACCTGCATTTCTTCCAAAGTAACCCCTACTACCTCTGCCTCTGAAATTACCTCTTTGATTTCTGCCACCTCTTCCTCTTGAATTATAGTTTTGATTGTATCCTCCATTACTTTGATTATTATGCCAACAATCATTAGCTAAATGATTTGTCTTACCACAAATCCAACATGCTTTGACTCCATCTTTGTTGTTCCTGCCTCTTCGTCTACCTTTGCCACCTCCTCTACCTCTTAGGAAGTTGGCTTGACTAGTTGTACCTTCATCTTCACCTGATTGTTGCTTTCCTTTGTTAACTTTCTTCTTGTCGTTTGAGTACATTGCATGACCTGTACTTTTGTCACCATCTCCTTTAACATCCTGCTCAAATGTTACCATATGA
>CM035439.1:108141164-108406164 GCA_020310875.1 Ceratopteris richardii | reverse complement strand
CTCCTTCCTTCATCAGCTACTACAGGCGGACGTAGGAATAGATGAGAGAGACAGAGAGAGAGAGAATATAGCAGAGATAGAGAAGGCGATAGAGAAGCGCAGGGAGATGAGATGAGAGAGAGAGAGAGTCTTTGCTAGCAGGGATTCTTGCATGGAATGGATATGGTGAAACCATGTGATCTCTACTTTCTACTTTACATCTCTAGCCACCTAGTTCTCTCTGTCTGTAGCAGATAATGATTGGCACTTTCTTCTTTTTTATTCCATCTATGGAATAACAATCGGGTAATTTATCAAATCTTCCATTTTTTGCATCCCTACCTCATAGTGTCCAAGTTTCATGGTCTGTTTCTTGCTCGAGATGTCCGAAATCGAGCTCACTTTTCATGACCCTGTCGTAGATGGAGATCGGCCTCCTCTTAAATATGCTTCTTGACACTGAGAGGTGTGACCACACACTCCTTGTGGTCGGTACCAAATCATCATGATCTTCATGGTCCGATCTGTCTTTGAACAGTGACTTGTGTTCTTGATAGTAGAACTCCGATATGACATTGTTCGGATAGTTCGTAGCTGTTGTTTCATTAAACTCATTCACGCATGCGTTGGGTATGCCATTGAAGTAATCATGAGTAGCAATAAAGCTCTTCTCAAGCACTCCCACACAATTGTCTCTTACATAGAATCCACCATCTATACCTCCATGCAAAGTATTCCTTTTCTATTTACAGTCCCCAGCGTTCAACGAGACACTCTTTCGGCTGATTAGATCATTGGATCAAAGAAATTCTTGTTTAGTTTCATAAAATTCTGAAGTGTACTTACTGCTATATATGTCAGCATTTTGGACTTTCTCGCTCTCTAATTGAAGGGAATTAAGGTGACATATTTTATCATGCCATGCCTCCTCTTCTGGAGAGGCACTGGTTGCATATGTGTAAGATTTACCTACTCCAAAAGACCCTTCTAGAACAAGTAGATGCTTTTGTGCACATGCTTTACCCATTGTAGGAAAACGATCTAGACATTGACATTTGGTTTGTATGCAATTAAGAGCATAGGAGATTTGGTTTTCAGATTCTAGATAGCGATCTCTGTCGTGCAGGGCCCCTTATATCAATTATACTGATGAGGATGATAATTTGCATCATTTTAAATCACACAATATCAATGATGGGGTTGGATGCAGGCGACCATGATGTTTACTAAGATTTGATTATGCGAGATAATGATCGGAACAATGTAGAGAGAGAGATAGGGAGAGAGAGAGAGAGAGAGAGTAGGTCCATTGTTTTGATGTCTATGTATGCATGTGTGTGCATGAGTGTGTGTGTGTGCATGTACATTATGCATGTTTAGGTATGCATGTGTGCATGACAGAAATGCATGTGCATATGTAATGTAAATACGGATGCATATGTCTATGAAATGTATGCATATATATTAGAAATGTATGCATGTATGTTAGGAGTATATGCATGCATGAATGATAAAGCATGAGTTGCATGTGTATGAGTGTTATGCATGTGTATACATGTGAGCATAAGTTAGTTGTGCTTGTGTATGCATGTAATATGTGTGTGTGTATGCATGAGTGATAAGTGAAGCATGTGCATAAGTGAAAGATGTGCACATGTATGCATGTATGTTAGAATAAGATGCAAGTGTATACATGTTAATGTATGTTTTCATGTATTCAAGTATATGTTTGTATTTTTTCATGTGCATGTGTGCATAAGTATGATGTTCACAAATGCATATGCATGAAAGTTAGGATGTGTAATACATGTATGCATGAGTATATGCATATGTGCATGTGTATATATAGAGCATGTGCATATGCAATGTAAGTGTGCATATGTATGTGTAATGCATGTAAACTTGTGTATGTATGCATAAATGCATATGCATAAGTGTATGATTTTAACAAGTAAGTGAGTGATGTATGTATGCATGTGAGTGAGCTCATCGAAATCACTAATTTTGAACTCCTCTTGCATACACCTTTTAATCCTTTCTATAATATTCACGTAGTCTCTTGTCATAATTATGTCATCTACATATACACATAAATAGATAACTTAATTATGATCATTCTTTATGAACAAATAAGGGTATGCATTTCTTGACCTAATCCCTTCATATTGTAGATAGGTTACTAATCTCAACTCCAAGATCTATGAGTTTGTTTTAATCCATACATTTCCTTTTTGAGCCTACATACATAAGACGTGTAATTAGGGTTTTCAAACCCTAGGGGTTGTGACATGTATACCCCTTCACTAATAAAACCATTGAGAAGACCTTTCTTCACATTAACTTGAAGTAGCTTCCAATTTCTAGTAGTTGTATACTAAGCAATGTCCTGATGGTGGTCATCTTGGCAAATCGTGACAAGGTCTCATCATAATATATCCCCGAATTTTGAGCATATCCTTTATCAAGTAATCTAGCATTATACATATAAACTGATCGATTTGAACTTCTTTCCAACTTATAGACCCATCAATAACCTATTATCTTTTGATTGGTTTGCATTCGAATGAAGTCCCATGTGTCCATCCCTCAAAGCTTCTATTTCTTCTTTCAAAAATTTCTCTCAATTAGGTTTACCCTTGCTTCTTCATATGTTAAAGGTTCCTCTAAAATTAAGTCTTTGTCCAAATAAATAGAATGCTTTGTTATAAATATGGAGTCATATCCATACCTTTTGTTGGAAGAGATGGATGGATACCTCTAGAAAGTGAGGTGGCACTGCTGAAACCTACTTTGTAACTGCCCTAAATCACTTCAGAGTTTGATAGTAGGCCCTTTTAGCTTGCAAATGACACCAAGAAAGTACCTATGTACTTTGGAGTTGATGGTTGAAACAATTGAATCAAAATAGACTACTTCATGAATAGCTAGTCTCACAAGACTTGCTATTTTGGTCTATACACCTGGTAGTTCTTTTGTTCACTACTCAAAATACAATAACAACTGATGAAATTCCTTTTGAAGGAATTAGATTAGCTTAGAAATCTAATGATTACAAGTTGAATTATCAAAAAAAGATAAACTATGCTCTAAGAAATCAATCTAGCAATACAATGCTTACCCCTGATTTTTTAGGGACTGAACAATAGATGACTATTGAGGAGTTCGAGGGCAATTTCTCCCAAATGCATTAAACAAATTCTTTGATATTTCGATAGCATAAATTAGACTTTAAGCGGTTCCAACAAGCTATAGAGCTTGCAAAATGGTTGAGAACTGACTGAGATATGACCACAAAAAATGCATTGTTCTGATTAGTCATAGCAAAGAAGTAGAGAGAGATGATCAATGATGTATATCTATTATAAAACGTGATTGTACAAAATCATTGGCATTGTAACGATGCCCAATGATGCTGGACTAAGTCAGCTATGATGTAAATCACTTAGCTTCTACAAAATGATAAAAAATAAGCTCGCGAAGAGGCATACTATCGTGATATTTTCAATGTCTCTTTTATAAGAAGCTTTTCTCCAAGTATTAATTTGAATTCAAACTTGGTTTCACCTAAAAGTGACTCATCTAAATTAGGAGATATTCTCTCATTTGAAGCTCATAGCTAATATGCTTCGGAACTCCACGAGATATAAGGCTCTTAAGAGATTCTCAATGATTTAACCTTTTACAAATGGTAAATGATCAAATGATTGCAAGTAATAGTTCACATGCTTCATCAAGTAGTTGCACATATAGTCTTCCATGCTAAGCCGAATGTGAAGGCTTGGACATTTGCACCAATAGCTCCCCCTCAAGCCAAACATTTTGGGTTGCACGTCTTCATGAATCTTCTTGAATGTACTGCAGTCCAATCATGGTTTTAAACCTACAAATTTTAGTACCATCAAGTGCTTTGATTAACAAATCTACATATTGCATATTTGTAGATACATATGCAAGTTGAATCTCTTTGCTTAATAGCTTCTCGCTAACATAGTGATAATGTACTTCTATATGCTTGGTTCTTGCATGATAAATGGGATTGGCTACAAGATGCAAGGAACTTGTGTTGTCACCAAAGATCATAGGTGAATGAGTGTGAAGTCCCAAATCTGAGTAAAGGAATCTAATCCAAATGGCTTCTTGTGTAGCACTTGCTAATCCCCTGTATTCAGCCTCTATTGAAGATAGAGCAATAGTAGGTTGCTTTGTTGAAGACCATGAGATGGGCTTATCACCTACAAAAGATAAATATCCAGAAGTACTTCTGTCATCCTTACAACCTGCCCAATCTACATCTGAGTATAGCTTAATGTCCAAATCTGATGTGTACGGGAAGTAAAGACCTTGTTTTTTAGTTCCTTTGAGATACTTCGGAATTCTTTTGGCAGCTTCCAAGTGAGGTGCTCTAGGTTTCACTTACTCCGTAACATATATCAATCTTGGTCAATGTTGCATAGTTAAGACTTCCAACTATGCTTTGGTAACCTACAATGTCTTCAAGCAAATCACGTTCGTGAGCATTCAATTTATGATTTACCTCCATAGGGGTGCTAGCTACCTTTTTGTTCTCCAAGTGAAATTTCTTCAACATGTCCTGCACATATTTCCTTTGAGTGATGTATATACCATAGTTAGTGTAGACAAACTCAAGTCCAAAAAAATATTTCAGAAACCCTAGGTCACTGAGCTTAAACTCCTGCATCATTTGATTATTAATTTGTTTGATGCCATTCTAGATTTATACCTGTTTAGGGATCCATCTGAGTTCCTTTTGATTTTTTAAATCCACCTAGAACCAATTACCTTCAATGATGCTTTCTTGGATACTAGCTCCCAAGTGTCATTGTCCTGAAGTGCTTCTATTTCTTCATCCATAGCCTCCTTCCATTCTGATTTCGTACTTGCTTCTTCATATGAAGAAGGTTCTTCAAGTGATGAATCCTTAGCAAGATAAATGGGATGCTTAGTAACTAATGAAGTATCATACCCATATCTGATGGGCTTCTTACTCTCTCTCTTTTGATCTTCTTACTGCTTGGTTGGATGACTCAAGTATGTCCTCCAACCTCTTCATCTTGACCTTGCCCTTTGATTCCCATGCTTTGAATTCTTCCAAGTTTATCTTATCCTCATCATCTGATTTGATGTCTTCAATTGTGATTGGCTCCTCCTTGGTGAGGCATCGAAATACTTCTTCCAATTCATATGGCCATTTGACCTTCCTGCATTCACTTTCAAGCCAAGAATCATTCTCATCAAACACAACATCTGTATTGACCATAAATCCTTTGTTGGATGGATTATAAAACTTGTACTCTTTCTGATTTAAATCATACCCTATGAATATGCTTTTCTCTGCCTTAGGGTCTACCTTACCTCTAATTTGAGATGGAACATGCAGATAAGCAACACAAACAAATATTTAGCAATGTTCAAGTGATGGTCTCCTACCATGCCATGCCTCATAGGGGGTCATCCCATCAAGGGATCTAGAAGATAACCTATTCATAAGGTAAGTGGTAGTAGAAACACTCTTTGCCCACAAATAATTAGGCAAAATATTTTCATTAAGCATTGATCTAGCTGCTTCCACAATCAATGTGTTCCTCCTCTCTACTACTTCATTTTGCTCAAGAGTATACCTAGTAGTAATCTCCGTTTTGATACCTCTATCCTACAAAAATGCATCAAATTCATTGGAGAAGTACTCATCTCCTCCATCTGACCTTATCCTCTTTAGGCTTTATCTTGTTTGATTTTCAACAAGTGCAAGATACCTCTTGAAGCAACTAAACACTTCAACTTTATGTTTCATGAAATATAAGATAGTCCACCTACTGAAATCATCTATAAATGACACATAGTACCTTGAGCCTAAAATTGAAGGATCCTTGCTTGGTCCCCATAGATCTGTTTGGACAAGTTCCAAATAATCTTCATGCATATATCCTTTCTTTGTAAAGGTTAACATGTTGTGATTTACCAAACTAACAAGCACCACATTTATAAATCATGTGTTGCTCGGATACATTACATATCCCAAGTACACATTGATCTCTACACATCTGCTTCAAGGTTACCTGATCAATGTGCCCTAATCCTTTGTGCCATATCTCTAACTCTTACAAGGTTTGATCCTTCTAATTATAAAGTGCAATGTTTCTAGTGTCCTCAAGCTCAAATGTAAATAATATACCTATTTTCTCTCCCTTGGAAATTCTCTTGAAACAATGTTGGGGATCCTCCATAAAAGCTCCATATTTTTTGAACCTAACCTGTAAACCCTTTTCCACTATCTTTCCAACACTCGTTAAATTCTTTGTGATGGTAGCTACATAAAGAACTCTCCTCAACAAATTCCTATTACCATCAGAAGTTTTGACATTTCCTACCTTGACAAATGAATGCTTGGTATTTAGCAATGCTCAAGTGATGGTCTCCTACCATGCCATGCCTCATAGGGGGTCATCCCATCAAGGGATTTAGAAGGTAACCTATTAATAAGGTAAGTGGTAGTAGAAACACTCTTTGCCCACAAATAATTAGGCAAAATAGTTTCATTAAGCATTGATCTAGCTGCCTCCACAATCAATGTGCTCCTCCTCTCTACTACTCCATTTTTCTCAATGTTGGATCAAGTCTATGACAATCCTAAGTATTGGCTAGAGTCCCACAAAGTCATAGAAGAAGACTTAAAATCAAGACAATGTAAAGTTCACTTGTGAACTACCTCTTGTAACTTTTGAAGACTTTACTTAATGTAAAAGTGAAAGAATCTTAAGTGGTTGAGTCCACTTGATCAAAAAGGGAAAGAGGTGCACGAATTCCTGATTTGTGATAGATAGAGAATCAAATCAATCATTAATTGATTGGAGAGTGATTGAGAAAAGTTAGCCTCCCAAGCTCAACTATAAATAGATGGCAGCTTTAGTCATGGTTAGAGAGACCTCACAGAAGACCTCAAAGAGCTGAGCTTTATGCTATATCAAGGTGTGCTTCTAAGACACACATATGCATCAGTAAGTCCATTGTATTGTACAATCAATATACTCTCATTTTCATGATCATTTTGAGTTCATATTTCCATGTTGTTGTGAAGTGTACTACTCACTCCCATATCTCTCAATTTTCTCAATCAGATTGCAGAGATCGTTTCTTTGAGCTTGGTGCATACTTTTTAGTGGTGTAACTTGGTAAAGCTAGCTCTATAATTCTAATATATGCTCACCAAGTTTCATTTCATTTGGGTGTTTCAATCTTTACTCATGTTCAGTTGAAGTCAACCCTATCTGTTCATTTTCACTTCTCTGTCAGGTACCCGACTTTTTTACTCATCTTGTTAGAGGTGTTTCTTAGTGTGTACTTACCCAAACTCAATGATTTAAAGATTCTGGGATTCCACATATTGTGTAGTATAAGCATAAAAAATTTCATAATCATTGGACTCTTAAATCGTGAGTTATATTCATTTTTTTGCTCACTAGTCTCATTATTGTAGCAGCCCGTGAAGATCGGGATGATGTCATCACTTGTTAAACATCATTCTCAGTGTGTGGCTCATTATTTTTTATGCAATTACTCTTGAAAGTTAGATCTTTAAGTTAAGTAGAGTTCCCCGAAAGGAATTAAGCTAATTACTGTTGTGCTCAGAGAATTATGCAAAACACTGGATAGGTGTATGAACCAAAATAGCAAGTTCTTCACGTGTGAGCTAACTTCAACTTATCTGTTTTGATCTATCTTTTTGAGAGTGATCTTCCAAGGTACATAGGGTGTCTAATACATCCATTGTCAAGCTAAAAGCACCCACCACATACTCGTGGAGTTCATTTGGCTGGTGTAGATCAAGGATTTTGTAACACCTCCTCATCTTCAAGCACATACCTATCCATCTCTTCATAGTGGTATCAGAGCAAGGTTGGACAACATGGCAAATGGATTTCCTTCATCAATCAACAAATTGGATAGAGGTAATTACTCAGCTTGGTCACTAAGGATGGAATCTTATCTCCAAGGTAGAAGTTTATATGGTTATGTGGCAGGAGATGAAGTTATGCCAAGTTTCACGAACAAAGTCAAGCAACACAAGAAGAGCAAGAAAGATTGAGCACATGGTGCTCCAAGCATGCACTTGCAAGGTCTTATCTCCTCAACTCTATCTCAGATTTTTTGTTGCCTCACATTAGATGTTGTAAGACATCTCAGGAAGTGTGGGATGCACTTGAAGCCTTCTTCTCTTCAAGTACCAAAGCTAGGATGCATCAACTATGGTTGGATTTCACAACTCTCAAGAAAGCTCCCAAACAAAATGTGACTTATTTTGTCACAAAGCTCAAGGACATAGCAGATCAGTTGGGAAGCATTGGAGAGGTAATAGATGAAGAGCAAATTGTAAGCAGGTCATCAATGGCTTGAAGGCAGATGACAAGTGGGAAGCATTCACCACAGCTATGGATTTGTACATGGACATGCATGTACCTGATTTCAATGCACTCATTGGACAACTACTTACTCAAGAGGCAAAGCTTATCAAAAATGGAGAAAGCTCTAAAGGTAATCAATCTTCAGCCTTATATACTGATAAAAGCAAGTCTAAAGAAAACAAAGGAAAGTCAAAGAAAGTGGACGATGAAGCAGGAACATATCAAGCTAACTATGAAGGTAGAGGAAGATATGGCAAAGGTAGAGGAAGAGGAGCTAGACAAGGCAGGGGGAGATCCCAAGACTCCAACTCATGTTCTATTTGTGAATTAACTAATCATACAACTGAAAATTGCTTTAGGAATTCTAGGAAACAAAGAGGCAGAGGATACAATAGAGGAAGTTATGGCTACTCAAGAGGAAGGTTCAACAATTATCATGGCAACTACAACCGCTACAATCATTCAAACTATCAAGGAGGCTACAAAGGAAGGAGATACTTCAATAACTACACAAAAGACTCAAACAAAGAGCATTCATTATTGATCATGAACATGGCTATGCCACAAGGTAAATCTGATGAGCATGTTTTCTACATAGATTCAGGTTGTTCAAATCATGTGGCAGGAAATGTGGAACTCCTATCAGATTTAGAAGATCCAAGGAATGAGCATGAGGTACAAACAGGAGATGATACAAGACACCTTGTGGAGAAAATAGGAAATGTCAAAGCACCTGATGGAAACATCAACCTACTCAGTAAGGTACTCTATGTCCCTACCATTACAAAGAAATTGATAATTGTTGGGAAGATAGTAGAGAAAGGGTTGCAAGTCAGGTTCACAAAAGCAAGAGCATTTGTTGAAGATCCAAGTCAAGGATTCAGAAGAATTGCAAAAGGTGAAAAGATAGGTAGATTCTTCACATTTGAATTACAAGACACAGAAACATTGCTCTCTTTAATTATGGTAGTCAGACACTCACATAATTGGAAGTATGGCACAAAAGGTTAGCACATATTGGTGAAATATCATTAAAGATTGGAAAGTCTCACAGGTTACCATTCATGAAGAAAGGTTATATGCATGCAGATCTCTTGGATTCCGTTCATACAAATGTATGGGGACCTAGCAAGGAAGCTTCAATATGAGGATCAAGGTATTATGTCTCCTTTATTGATGATTGCAGCAGATGGACTATCCTATTCTTTATGAAACACAAAGATGAAGTTTTTTCATGTCTCAAAAGATATTTGGCTCTTGTGGAGAATCAAACAAGTAAATCAATAAAAAGGCTAAGGTCAGATGGAGGGGGAGAATACTTCTCCCATGAGTTTAATTCTTTTCTTCAAGAAAGAGGAATCAAAAGAGAGGTAACTACAAGGTACACTCCTGAGCAAAATGGAGTGGCAGAAAGGAGGAATAGGGTAATTGTTGAAGCTGCAAGGTCCATGTTAAATGAAAAGCCTTTGCCTAATTATCTATGGGCTAAGGCTGTATCTACAGTCACTGACTTGATTAATAGATTGCCTTCAAAATCCCTTGATGGGATGACTCCATATGAGTCTTGGAATGGAAGAAGACCTAGCTTAGATCATTGTAAAATTTTTGGATGTATTGCTTTTGCTCATGTTCCTTCACATGCTAGAGGCAAGATGGATCCAAAGGCAGAAATGTGTGTATTTATTGGATATGACAACAATCAAAAGGGTTACAGGTTATACAACCCTACCAACAAAGGATTCTTGGTAAACAAAGATGTAGTTTTTGATGAGAACAATTCATGGTATGAAGATTCGTACAGGAAGGTCAAATTGCCATATGACCTTGAAAAAGATTTCCCAAAGCTTGATAGAGAACATCAACCAAAGATTGAAGAACAAGATACTTCAGAAGATGATGAAGAAACTTAGATGGAAAAAATCAAAGCATGGAAGTCTAAAGGTAAAGCAAAATTGCAAGAACTTGGACATGAGGCAGAATCATCACAACATGGCCTAAGAAGATCTATAAGGGAAAGAAAAAAACCAGAAAGGTATGGGTTTGACACCTCATTAGTAACTAAACATTCTATTTACATAGCACAGGACATAAATCAAGAGGAGCCATCATCCTTTGAAGAGGCCAAAGCAAAATCAGAATGGAAGCATGCAATAAAGAAAGAGATTGAAGCACTTGAGGAAAACAACACTTGGGATTTGGTACCCAAGACTTCATCCATGAAGGTAATAGGCTCAAGATGGGTCTATAAACTCAAGAACAATTCTGATGGTTTTGTTAACAGGTATAAGGCAAGGCTTGTAGCAAAAGGCTTTGCACAAACTCAGGGAATTGATTATGAGGAGACCTTCTCTCCTCTGGCAAAGGTGCCTACTATTAGGGTTTTGCTTAGTATTGCCTCTTCCAAGAATTGGAAGATACTTCAACTAGATGTAAAGAATGCATTCTTGAATGGTTGGATAACAAAAGAGGTATATATGGCATAACCACTTGATTTTGACAATCAAGTTTACCCTGATTATGTGTGTAAACTTAACAAAGCATTGTATGGTCTCAAGGAAGCTCCAAGAGCTTGGAATTTCAGGCTTGTTTCATTCTGGCACGACAAAGGCTTTCAACCAAGCAAGGCAGATCCTTCACTCTTTATCAAAAAGAGTAATTCTGAGGTCATCTACTTATGTGTATACGTAGATGATATTATATTGATAGGGAATGATGCAGATGGTATGAAGAAGATCAGAGATCAGATGAGAGAAGAATTCAAGATAAGTGATTTAGGATCACTTACTTACTTCCTAGGTTTGGAAGTTGTCTACAAAGATCATGGTTCATTTCTCACTCAAAGGAAGTATATCAAGGATATGTTAGCAAAATTCAAGATGGAGGATTGTAAAATTGCAGGTACTCCAATGGAGGTCAACCATAAATTGAGCTCACATGAAGGTGAACTCATAGAGGATATCACATCATATCAAAGCCTTGTGGGTAGTCTCAACTATGCCACATTGACAAGGGTAGATATATGCTATAGTGTGAGTGTGCTAAGTCAATTCATGCACACACCAAGGAAACCACACATGGATGCTGCTAAGAGGATACTCAAATATCTCAAAGGAACCATAAATGAAGGACTTTATTATCCTTATGTATCTGATTTAGGGTTGAAGCTATTTTCTGATGTAGATTGGGCTTGCTCCTAAGAAGATAGAAGGATCACTTCAGGTTATTAGTGATATAACTTGCTAACGTTAGCTCTATACGTCTACTCTATGCTCACTAATTTTCATTTCATTTCGGTGTTTCAATCTTCAGTTATGCTTAGTTGAAGTCAACCCTATCTGTTCATTTTCACTTCTCTCTCAGGTACCCGACTTTTTTACTCATCTTGTCAGAGCTGTTTGGTAGTGTATACTTACCCAAATTCAATGATTTAAAGCTTCTTGGATTTCACATGCTGTGTAGTATAAGCATAAAAATTTTCATAATAATTTGATTCTTAATTCTTGAGTTATTTTCATTTTTCTGCTCACTAGTCTCAGTACTGTAGCAGCCCATGAAAATCGGGATGATGTCATCACTTGTTAAACATCATTCTCAGTGTTTGGTTCATTACTTTTTATGAGATTAATCTTTAAAGTTAGCTCTTTAAGTTAACTAGAATTCCTTAAAAGGAATTAAGCTAATTATTGCTGTGCTTAGAGAATTATGCAAAACACTGGATAGATGTATGAACCAACATAGCAAGTTCTTCACCTCTTAGCTAACTCCAATTTATCTGTTTTGATATATCTTTTTGAGAGTGATCATCCAAGGTACATATGGTGTCTAATACATCCATTTGCAATCCAATAGGGCCCACCACATACTCCTAGAGTTCATTTGGCCAGTGTAGATCAAGGATTTTGCAACACCTCTTCATCTTCAAGCACATACCTATCCATCTCTTCACACTCAAGAGTATACCAAGTAGTAGTCTCCCTTTTGATACCTTTGTCCTACAAAAATGCATCAAATTCATTGGAGAAGTACTCACATCCTCCATCTCACCTTATCCTCTTTAGGCTTTATCCTGTTTGATTTTTCACACACACTATCGACATGCCCTTTTTCTCTAATGTATGCAACTCATCTTTAAGTTGCAATTTCCATGCCTTTGTATTGGTCTCATACAATGTGACCAAACTATTTCAAGCCTCTTTCAAAGTCTTGGCATTGTGTATGTGCCCAATCATGCTATCTTATATGCTAACACATAGCCAATACATTACCTTTCATGCTCCTTGATTCCATTCCTAATATTCTCTTAATTGGTCTATAGTCCGATTCCTCTCTAGTAACTACGGAGCATTTTTGTTGTCTCCTTTGATTTCATTCTAGTATCCTTTTCCCATCAAGAAATTCTTCATTTTGAATATCCAAGCATGGAATTATAATAATGAGCTCATCTTTGATTGGTGGTAGTCCTAACTTTTCAGGGATGTGTAGAGCTAGATGTTGAGACCTTAAAATTGCAATTGCTCAAAATTTACAAACTTAAATGCTACAAACATTTGTGCACATTAACGAGAAACTATTGCCTTTCCAATGAATCCTCATGGATAACGTTTGGATCACGGTGGAGGAGAAAGTAGCTCCTACAAGCGGACGATGTAAAGATTGAGAAATAGCAAAGTTGAAGATCAAAATGTATATGTATATGAATCCACTATTCTCTAGATTATTTGTTTCCGCATAAAAAGAGAAGAATTTGGCCCTAGAACCATACAAAACCTCATAAATGCATGTACATTTTAAGATGGTGTAATATGGTTTTCATAAAATGATAGGAAAAGCGAACTCTAAACAATTCAAGCTTGCTTACTTTACTATATCGTTGCCGCATCCCTTCAAAGTGAATCTCATCTCAAGCTATTCCTTCTAAAATTTGAGGATTAGACCACTAATAGATATAAACATGCATATCAACACTTCAACATCCTCACCATTTTTTTCGATTCAAAATTGGAATTCAACACTAACAGGAAACTTTAACAGGACTTGGAGCCCTCCAAAAGCAAAATACATTCACATTGCCATTTCACATTACATGTGCCTTCTTTTATGCAAGTTTGGTCATTAAAAAGGAACTGTAGTTTTTCTTAGCATAGAATTCTTGGATATCAATTAGGCTAACGATCATAGACTTACAAAATAGGCCATAAAATGCTGATTGAAATTTAGAGAAGCCGAAACACCTACAAATGCAAGATGTGGCAATGAACAAAACCACTCTTGACTTGAAAACACATACGACTCCACTTGTATGCCATTGGAAAAAAGCATGCATGATGCATGAATACTTGCAACATAGTTTTTCTCAAGCTATGGTTTTAAATCCTCTTCGGATTATCTTTGAAACATGCGTGTGCTATCTCTTACCTTACTTAAAGTAGAAGGACAAGAGAATAATCCCAATGGAAATATATTCTCTCCAACCCTCAACAGGCTTGTGAACGCAATCCTCCATACATACATAAACTTCCACTTTTTTTGTGGATGGAGAACTCCTTCAGCACTTTGACTTCGCTTCTCCATAATGAAAGTAGTCACCTACCCTTCTCTTCGCTTGAGCTACTTTCATCTATGGCTTCTTTGCTCTGTAGCTTACGCCCACTTTCTCAATAAGTCTAAATCCCGTCTTTATCTTTTCTCTCCACAATCCTTGATATATCTTAATCCTTTAGTTGTTTCTATATAAGTGCCTTATTTGTGTCCCTCGTTTTGCATCGATCATCTTAAAGATTAGCACAAATCCATGCTAGAGTACTAGTCTGCACACAGATAATGCATGTAAGTTCAGTTCAAAAAGCATGCAGTGTAATGTAGATGCGTTCCCATGAGCAAGCCATCAGCATTGCATTCTTCTGAATAATAATAGTGCTTTCTATCGTTCCTCTGCATAGATGCCAACTTTGCATGTAAACTGTTGCCTCATTTCCCAACTCTCAACTCTGATCCATGGGAAAAACCTATTTCTCCACCTATTGGTCTAAAAGACTTTAAGAATTCATCCATGCTTTCTCTCATGTACAACCTTGAGAGCCCTCCTTTCGACCTCACTTTCCTCTCCATGGTAGTACTTCTCTTCTTTCAATGTTTAAAATGGATATGACGTCTCACCCTCGGGGAGTCGCTTGGCCACGTCATCCATGTATTCAACGGTGCAGCAGATTAGAGTGGCCCTTTAGACAATCCACTAAGGCATTCCCCCAACCAAGCTGGATATGCAAAGCGATAGTGTCCAATGAGTCAAACATTCCAGATCTTCGGCATCCCTCTCAATTTTGACCGTGGCAACATATTCGATAGATTTGGGTGCCCAAGACCTTGGTGACCACGCAGTCCAAGTCTCGCCACCTGTGGGCACCTAAAAAGTGTGTATCGTATGCTTGAGCTTTAGTCAGCTCGAAGAAAACCTTTTCTGAGAGTACTAGGACACCCTACACACCTTCATTTGTAGATTCCACTTCATCTCTCGCCCCCCCCCCTCGTGTGGTACAGAAATGGATTCCCAAGCCATCATTAATCATGATAACTCTCAATCAAACCCACCCAACTGCCAACTTCGTGAAGCTAAACACTCATTGACAACTCCACTCATACCCAACTCAACAAACTCATATCACCACCATCCTTGTAACTTGCACTAACTTTGTAGGCAATAATCATTCAACATCAATTGTAAAGCCATGAACCTCACACACTACCACTCATAGTCAAAGCACACACTTCTCACAATTCACCTCTCACATCGTTAAAATGACGCACATCGCACATGAAGCATGTTGGTGGTGGAAAGGAATGGAGATCTCATCTTCTTAGGATCTTAATTATTTCCCATGACTAATGTGTTTTCCTCTTCACTCTAGCTTAGGTTTGCTACACAACCTTTCATCATGCAAGTGGAAGGTTCCACAAGTGCAAAGCTCCAATGACCTATAGTCGACTTCTCAGCTCTTCCATTTGAGAGTCTGCCAACATCAATACCACCGGACGTGCACGCTTTCACAGGACCTAGGCCCATTGAAGACCCTCCCCAACGATAGACGAAAAGAGTAAGCAGCAAGGCACATTGGTTCAAGGGCTCACCCGACCACTAGGAGAAGTAGAGCTCATCTATGAAGCCAATCTAACTTACGGTGCAAATGTGTGGAGGTGCTATCAATTCTTCTCACAAGAGTTTGAGAACCTTCAGAATAGTGAAGACCTTCTACCCATATGGTAGAGAGTAGGGTTCGCAAAGTACTTCAGTGCACCACTCCCTAAACCCAAATTTTATTGATGTTACTATTTAGTTGCTTCTATGAAAGAGCAAGTGTGCAAGGAGTTGGATGCTCTCTTTGTATTACCATCCTTGGTCAATGGTCCCCCCTTCAAGAAGTTCACCTTGTCTTTGGACTTAATGAGGACCGCTCTTAAGAGTCATGGAGACCATATGCCCATAGAGAAAGAGTGCCTTATCCTAGAACCTATGAAGCAAAGTGATGTAGACAAATGGCCAACAATCTCAGCCATCACCCCTCAACTGACCACTCTATTGAGAATATGCCTCCAACATTTTGCCTTTCCCGCACATGAGTGCTTTACCATCCCCGACAAACGTCTATGGTTTGGAATGTGCCTTGCCACTACCAAGCCTCAAACAATTGATATTGCTACTTATATCCAGGACCATATTTTATTGGCAGGACATCCGTGAGAGAAGAAAAAGGTTGTCCATGGATGTTGTGCCCTTACACGCATTATCTACATGTGTCTAGCTTATGATATCACTATCGAGAGACCCCTCCGAGCACTGCACTTACAACAATACAAAGGTTCTAAGAAAACCATGCGACCTCTCAATGCTCACAGAGTCAAGCACATGTGTGGCACAATCCTCTACTAACAAGTTTTGGAATCGCCATCACCACAGCTCACACCCAAAACGTCCCCTCAACGACCTCCAACTCAACCACAACCAATTGTTCAACACATTCGAGTTTGCTTGAATCGATCTGGTACACTCTGTGAGGTTTCATAGGCAATGACCATTGTTGCTACCACCATAACGGTTACTGCCACCACTACTGTTGAAGCTCTCGTGGCGACTTCTACATTTGTCTCTAACTCTTTTATCTTCGTGGTTACTAGTTTGGGCACTAAAGATATCCACACAACATTTGATTTTCATATCCCAATGTGTTGTCCATCAAAATTCAATTTTTGAACACATGTTGTCTCTCAAGAATTTGAATGCCCTACTTACCCCAAAACACTCTCAAAGGGAGAGAATGCTTATTTTGAAGACGGCCACCACGAACGTATGGTGATAGATGAAGGAGATGCTAACAATGAAGCAAGCGAGGAAGAAGCACATCAGTTAGAAGTACAAGCCAAAGCTCTAAGGGAAGCTAGTATGTATGAAGAAGAGATGGTCAAAGCAGCCGCATACACCATAGCCATTCGATGGCTCCATAGAACTATGAATAAGGTTCAGGAAAGGACCAAAGTGACTGAAGAACAAAGCCAAGCTATCCTATAGCGGGAGTTGGTCAATGCTGACTTTGAGGAAACTTTCATCTCAACCATGCATGAATCGGTTCAGACAGTAGGTGTGCCAAAAGCCTTAGGATATTTGCTATGGAAGCCCCTACCAAGGTTTGACCCTTGGTGGGTTTGAATTCTTAGACACCAAGCACATATATTCGTGTCCCGAACGAGCCTATCAGATCAGCACCCCTTGTGGGGTCCTCTGCTATTGACCTAACCGTGAGTGAAGACACTTCCCATGTATATAGCCTTAGTGAAACCCTACCTTCTCACCCGACACCAGCCCCATCCTCCCTTGACATTGTAGATAGTCTTGATGTTTGTATTCCTTCCCCCATTTTTGTTTGGCCCCCAGTATCCAGTCTTATTATGACTACTACTCCCTTTCCCCCTATTTCCATTTCACCTAATCCTGACGCCACCTACCATTTCCCCTCCCCCTCATTTTCCCTCATATACCACTAACCCATTATACTCCTTTACCATTTCTACACCCCCGACCTCATTCTATTCATCTTTCACATCCTTTTTGCACCCACAATCCCCACCTTTTCCATTTGTATGACCCTCTCAAGAACTCCGCCCACAAGCCCCCTTCTTATGGCCACCAAGCACACCACCTCACTCACCTCTCACCACTCAATTGCACCCCCACCCTGCACCATTGCACCAACATCACTCTTTCACATTTCTATCATTGAAGGTGCCACCAACGACATGGACATCTCACCCACTACTTCACCAGATGCACAATTTCATGCATCACCCACATCATGCAACACAGTTCACATGTTACCTATTCACACATCTCTTCCGTCACTTGCCACGGCATCCACCATCCCTACCCCAACTCCCATTCCCATTGCATTAGAAACCACCCCGCATGTGTCATTTCCCACCTTTGCATCATCATCATCATCCACTCTTGATGCTACCATCCAACAAATGATATAGTGTCTTCAACAGATTAATGTAGAGTATTCATCTAGGGCAACAACATTTGGCCCTCCAACAGACTACAGAGGATTTGCAGAAACGCTTAGATCCACTCACTTTACAAAACTAGGACCTCAATATGAAGTATAAGAACTTGGAAACAGAGGATCATAAGCAACAAAAAACTCTTGAAGCTCAAGTACAAGAACATGTCAAAGAAGTCGAATGGCAGTTAGATGTTTATTTGATGCACAATGCTCAATTGTCGTGAAATATGGTGCTCCGTTGATGGCATCTCAATGCAGCCACAAAGGAAAATCAACACCTCCAACAATAGAACCGAGAGAACTTTGAAGCCACCTTGGATAATCCAGAGATGCCAGTTAGCCCCTCTCGTTTTCAAGCCGTTCCTCTGGAGTCAATGCAGATTCTCTTAGAAGACCACGCACGGGTACTTGAGGATTATGATTCCCTACAAGAAGAATGCCATACACTCAAAGAGACAAACAAAAACTTATTGCTCAAAGATTCATTAGGGCCTACTGTTGTACAGGAAGTCATATCACCTGCTCTCTTACACAAACAGAATGTGCTACATATGAAAGTACAAGAATTACAGACCCAAGTATCCAACATGAAGGAACCTTCTCCATCGGATTCACCACCCGACCTAGCAAAACCTAATGAGATGATACCCATCCCACTTGACGACATATTTGAAGAAGAATATGTACATTTGACCATTGTTGGAGGATGCTCATCACCCAAAGGACGTGATACATATGAATTACCTCCTTCAGCTTGGTTAAAGACAGTCGAAGAACTTGGCAAGACACATTCAACATGAGTTGATGGGCAATTACATGTGATGGCCAACATTGAAGAGGTTATTTTGAAATCACCATATATTGCTGCTATCACCCCCCGTAGACACATCATGACAAGTGAGCTACAGTATAAACCGTATTTCCTCCTACTCGAAGAATATAATTTTCAAATTGAAAGCATCACTCAGATGCGCCCCACGCACGCCATGTAGTTCCTCTTGAAGATGTTCCATTGGAAGTAGAATGCGGCCACATACATCAACCAACATGGCATGTGGAAT
Source organism: Ceratopteris richardii (assembly GCA_020310875.1). Classification (NCBI taxonomy): domain Eukaryota; kingdom Viridiplantae; phylum Streptophyta; class Polypodiopsida; order Polypodiales; family Pteridaceae; genus Ceratopteris; species Ceratopteris richardii. The sequence goes on along the minus strand of CM035439.1, from coordinate 108,387,153 downwards.
TACTCCAAAAATACCCCAAAATGATGCACATGTGGATGCATGCACCTACGCATTTGAAGTACAAACCATGCTATGGACCAATTCCTCGAAGACACACCTGGAAGGCATTTGCTATTAAAGTTCAGAACAATCACCAATGTAGAGACTGGCTCAATTATCCTTATCTCTCACCTCCCAGGAATAACACTCCGACTCTCAGCTAAATAGTGTTCTCATTTTTTTTCCTATTGATTCTCCTACTTTGCTGGCTTCAACTATTTTTTCGGGGGTTTCTGGTTGCATTTATCTTTGTGCTTGGGCTCTGGTTACCGCCCGGATGGGTATGTACTGGGGTATGGAACCTTTGGTGTGTTGCACAATTCTTATCACGTTAATGGGTGTCACTTTCTGAGAGGTATTAACAGGGTTCTTAGGGCAATCTCTTATAAAGTGGTCCTTTCCACATTCAGGACAAAAGCCTTGAATACTGAAGTATTGTGACTACACTGCAGTTGTGGCATATGGAAAATCTTGTATGAAGTGGTCTCCTTGGCATTTAAAGCATGGTCCTTTGGGTACCTATGGTCTTAGTTGTCTAGCCTGTGGTCTCAGGTTGGGGTTTGTATACATGACTTGAGCATAATCCGGCTCCTACTTTTGCTCATACAGAGGATTCTCATAGTAAGGGTCTAAGTTTTCTAGTGATTCCGTATAGTAGGCTGGTGGGCTATCCACATGGGTCATTGTTTGTGATCCAAGGGGTTGTGGGTACTAATGCCACCTCTGGCATGGCATGTTTCACAAAAACTACATTTGCAAGGGGTGGAGGTTGTTGTCCTAGGACAGGTTGAGGTCTAGGCTCTCCTTGATATGTCATTTGATAATGGGGGAGGGGGGGGGGGGGCTCGATAATATTGTTGTGGCTGGTACTAACCTTGGTATCTACCTGGCTGATATTGCTATGGTTAACTCTACCTAACCGCGTGTTTATTATATGGACAATCCTGAGTCGTGTCGTTAGTGTATGTACGCTCTATGATATAGTACAATCCATCGAGATTTTCCATGGGATGCATTGCATGTGGGTACATGTTTGCCATATGGTCACCTCCATAAGTATAACACCTTCAAGGGGGGGCTAATGGTATAACCATTCTTGGCCTAGGATCATGGGTTCTATTAGGTCATCCTCATCGCAAACCAATAGTTTTACTGTGAAGGTCACATCCTCGATGGAGATTGGTAACTCGACCTCGCCTATGCAAGGGGTTTCTAATCCTCCTAATCCTATGAGATAGGACTCATGAGGCTTCACTTCATACTCTCTACAAAGAGAGAGTTGAATTGTATTCATCATTACACCAGAGTCGATTAAAGCCTTACATTGCATGCGCATGGGGTCCTATCGTAGAGTGATGTTAACAAATGGTCTCCTATCAATAATACTCGGGATATCCCTTCCTCCAACTTGACACATAGCTAGTAGATATCGTGGAGCGTCCACTGATTTAGGTTCTCTACCTATTCCTCTCATTCATAGTCACAACCACTTAATGTGTTCCAATGCTTCTGCTTGGGCATCATCTCTAATTTGTTCCTCCTCTTCCTTTCGCTTCTTGGCAAGAGTTAGTCTTTTAATCATGCCTATAGTTAAGGGTTCTTGATATAATTAAGTCGGCATCTGCTTATATAATTAGGAATTACTTCACCTTTGAGAGTCACTAGTTGAACAACTCTGATAGTAGATATCCTATTGATGATCATGGTTCCATATCCTCGTTCCTCTCATTTGGGGGCATGTTGTTTTAAGGTGTAAACTAGCACCAAATTGCCTACTCATAATCCTTTATCTTTGATATGAGCACAAAAGTAGGCTTTTTGTTTCTTCTTAGCGGCATAATTCTTGCTACTGCTCAGAATCTCATCTCTCTCAATCATTCTAAGTCAAGCATTCTTGAGGAAAGTTCATGATCTATCCACTAATACTTCTGAGCAATTTTGAGTGTGGGTATCAAAAAGTCTAAAGGCAACACATCATTCTGACCAAACACCAACTCAAATGGTGTGGCATTAAGTACTACTTTATAGGCTATGCAATAAGCCCATAAGGCTTGGTGGGTACGTATCATATTTGTGTTGATATATTTAGGTAGTGATGTGTGTGAACACACTAGGACCGTCGGGGCACTTTTTTCCCTCTTTAGGAGGTTTTTTCCCCCCAGCTTGTATATACGCCTATTGCCGTAATGGGCTACTTATCTTTGTACAGTCTCTAGTAATACATTCAGTATTGTGTGTTGTGCTCCAAGCTTCTTCTTCTTCCTTGTGTTGTTCGCGTGCTTTTGCAGACGTCTAACTCCAACAATTGGTATCAGAGCAGGTTGTCACTACATCTAGGGCACCGTTGACACTCCTCCATTTGCAGTCTTAGAATCGCACGAATTTTGGTAAGCATACTCAGTGTGTTTCTGAGATCAAAGCTGCTTTGCTTCATGGTGCCAAAATCGTGATCTGACATCGTTTGGGCCTCCGAATGCACTATCGCACTGCTTGTGCATGTTATTTTGTCCTTTTGTGCCAATGGTATATACCAATTTTTGTTCGCTAGTATAAGCGTCTCAAAGTCTGCTACAAGTATAGTGGAATTCGTATGGGCAGTTCTGTTCAACTTTTTGAGATACAGTCAATTTTCTACATCAAGGTATTTTAGTCAGCGGCCATGGCTGAAAGCAGTGATGTATTCCGTATGTTGGCTGTTGAGGATAAGTTGGATGGTACCAACTACCCGTTATGGGCTTATATGATACGATATGTGTTGGCTGCAAAAAGACTGTGGAACGTTGTATAGGGTGTCGAAAAACGTCCTGTCACACCTGCAACTGTTACATATGCAGGTACTGAAGCTGATGCAGAAGGTGTCAAAGATGATGATATTCTGCATATTCCTGTTCGTGCTGTAGTTTCTGCTGCACCTACTGTAGAGCAAATTCGCTGGGATGGCAGATATGCCCATGCACATGCATTGATAGCTTTGTCTATCAAACGTGCCATTATTCCTCACATTCGCTCTTGCAAAACACCTAGAGATGCTTGGGATACACTTACCACAGTGTACCAAGCTAGGAATGAGGCTCGTGTTGCTTACCTCCGAAAACAGTTGGAGAGTGAGCACATGAATGAAGGTGATTCTATGGACAATTTCCTAACAAAGTTCAAAGACTTGAAGGAACAATTGATTTCTGCTAATGAGGTTATACCAGATAGCTCACTTGTGCAGACCGTTTTGAATGGTCTTGCTGATTCATATCAGAGTTTTACTTATACTCTTGGGTTGATGATGAAAGGCAATCCAAATGCCTTATCATTTCAGGATTTAGTCTCTGTTCTGTTGTAGGAAGATCAGTCTAGGCAGAACAGGTCCAGTATGCGAGTTGCAGATCAAGCTTTCCTGGATAGTTAGAAGGGCAAAGGAAAATGGAGCTCTTCAACTAGTAAGTAGAAATTTGCTAATTTTGGATATTCGAAGAAGGAAGATAAAGATGAGAAGAAATCAGAAAAGAAAAAATTGCTTTGTAAGTACTATAAATGGAATGATCATATCATAAAGAACTGTCCAAAACTGGCCGCTAAGGAGGCAAAGAAGAAAGAGGCTGGAATGGTTGTTGCAGAGGCCTCTACACCAAAAACAGATTCTGCAAACTTTGTGCAGGAAGATTGGGCATTTACTACTGTCTGCAGTTTTGACCCATCTTCTCATGAGCAGTGCATGTCTGCAGTAGACTCAGATGTTTGGTATTTTGATAGTGGGGCAACCAAACATATTACCTCACAGCGTAGTTTCTTCTCTTCACTCGAGCATGCCCCTACAGGGAATACTGTTACATGCACCAACAACTCCTCTTATCCTGTTATGGGAGTTTGACTATTGCTGATGGTAGTTCTTTCACTTTGTCATATGCTTTATTTGTGCGAGGGATCAAGAAGGACCTGTTATCGATTTCTGCATTAGCCAAGATTGGTTTGGCTGTGAAATTTGTTGATGACAGGTGTACAATTCATGATCTGTCAAATGGCGATGTGATTATTGCTTCTGGCATTTTATGTCGTGGGTTGTATAAGCTCATAGACTATGAAAGATCTGTAAATGATTTGGCATGTGGAGTAAATGATTCTCAGGCTATGTCAGATGCAAAGCTTTGGCATGGATGCTTTGGTCATCTGAATTTTGCTAGTTTGTTACACATGTAGAAATCTGAAATGGTGTCCTCTTTGCCCAAACTTGAGGCACCTGGAAAACATGTTTGTGAAGGGTGTATTTTGGGCAAAATGCAGCGTTCTTCCTTTCCAAAAGATGGTTCAATTCGGGCTACTTAGAAATTGCAGCTTGTACATAGTGATGTCTGTGGTCCTATGCAGACACCTTCTTTTGGGAATTATCTTTACTTCCTGACTTTCATTGATGATTTTTCCAGAAATGCATGGGTATATCCATTGAAGGCAAAGTCCGAAGTGTTCATGCACTTCAAACAGTTTTTGGTTTTGGCTGAAAATCTGTCAGCATGTAAAATGGGCACCCTCCGTTCTGATCGAGGGGGGGAATATATGTCTTCTGATTTTAATGCATTTCAAGCTGAACGTGGGATAAAACACTAGTGTATAGTGCCATATACACCTCAACAAAATGGAGTTGCTGAACGAAAGAACACGTCACTCATGGAGATGGCGAGGTGTATGATCAAGAGCCAGGCTTTACCACATAGTTTCTGGCTTGAGGTTGTCATGTGTGCTGCATATGTACTAAATAGGTGTCCCACTGAAGCGTTGTAGTTGATCACTCCATATGAGGCTTGGCATGATTGCAAGCCATCTGTTGCTCATATGTGTTTTTTTGGTTGTTTGGCATATGCATTAGTGCCTGAGCAACATCGTAGAAAGATGGATGATAAAGCAGTAAAATGTATTTTTGTTGGATATAATTCTGAAAGTAAAGGCTATCGTCTAATCATCCACAGACTAAATGCATTCTGGTTAGCCGTGATGTTGTTTTTGTGGAAGATGTTATTCAACCATTGCTTTCATGTACTAAGGAGACATCAGCTACCTCCAAAGATATGTATGATACTTTGCTACCTCTTTTTATAGGTGGATACTCTAGGAGTCATCAAAATAGGGGAAAAAATCAAAGTGAGAAGTTCAAGATCCTTCCATCTAGGGAGGCCATTAAAGTACGTAGAGATTTGCTTTTGAGAATGACCAACAATTTGAAGACTTGTCTACTAGAGACACCAAACAATGTTGATTGATTAAGAATTCTAGGGTGCTTCTTGTGATGGCCTTGAAAGAAATTTTTGAGTGGTCTATTCTAGAGCTAGAGGCAATGCAAAAGGTGTTAAGGCATTACCAAAAGGTCACAATATAGTTATTATCATTTTGTACAAAAGAATTGGTGTCATCTGCAAAGAGCCTGAATAAAATCGCGTTCTACCTATGGGAAAATAACAACCGCTAGATCAACCCAAGCTGATCTTGATGGTTAATCATGCACCTAAGTTCATGAGTGGAAATGGCAAATAAAAGAGGAGAAAAGGGTCAGCCCTATCAAATAGACCTCTTTGATAAATCACATGCTAGAGTTGGTCAATTATGTTAATATGCATAGAGTTTTTTTACCAACAACATTGAGATAATCTTGATGAATCTAGGCCTACATCCCAAATCCTTTAAGGAATGTAGGATTAAATCCAACTCCAGGTGATCCTAAGCCTTTTTAAAATCAATCTTAATGAAAAGAACATCTTGGGACAATTACTTAGCAACATATAGGCCTTCTCACACAAGATGGATCAACCCTTGATCCGCATTGATCAAATATCAAAGATGACGTGCAATCAAACTTTGCAAAGATCTTTTGCCCAATTTGTAGAATCTTGTTCTGATTGTAGTCACCTTTGCAACTGGTGAGAATGTTTCCTCATAGTCTATACCATGAGTTTGTGAGCATTCTTTGGTAGCTAATCTTTCCTTCTACCTGCAAACTGATCCATTTGAATTTCTTTTAACTTTATATACCCAGCTGCAACCAATTACCTTGTGATTCAGTAACATTGGAGTGAAATCCCAAGTATCCATTTCCTTCAATGCATCTATTTCTTCTTTCATGGCATTTTCCCTATTAGGGTTTCCCTTTGCCTCTTCATAGGTTGATGGTTCTTCTAAAATTGAATCTTTTGCCAAGTAGATGGAATTCTTTGTAAAAAATATGGAATCATATCCATACCTTTCTGGTTGTTTCTTCTCTCTTACTCATCTTTTAGGAGCTTGCTTGGAGCATTCTCCAATATGTTGTATCTTTGCTTTGCCTCTTGACTTCCATAGATTGTAATCTCTCTTTCATCTTGGTCATCGTTTGTATCACTTCTTGGATCCTAGACCTGTGTATCATGCTTGCTTCCTAATTGATGAGAATCAGAATCAAGATTATATGGTACAATTACCTTTTGTTTATCTTCATCATACCAAGACCAGTGTTCTTCAAACACAACATCTCTAATTGTATGAATTGCTTGGTTGGAGGATTATAGAACTTGTAACCCATCTGAGTTAAATCATGTCCAATAAACACTACCTTTGTTGCCCTTTCATCTAGCTTACCTCTTATTTGTGATGGGACATGAACGCAAGCTAAACAACCAAAAACCTTGCAATGTCCAAGACTAGGTTTTCTTCCATGCCATGCTTGATAAGAAGTCATACCTTGAAGTGCTTTGGATGGTGTCCAACCAATGTCTTGTTTCATCTCTCTACAATTCCATTTAGTTGAGGAGAGTACCTTGTATTCAATTCCCTTTCGATACCTTTGTCTTGCAAGAACTCATCAAACTCTTTGGAGAAGTATTCTCCCCCTCCATCAGATCTAAGCTTCTTGAGTGATCTACCTATACCATTCTCCACATGTGCTAGATACTTTTTGAAGCAATCAAACACTTCATTCTTACTTTTGATGAAGTATAGAATAGTCCATCTACTATGGCCATCAATAAATGAGACATAATACCTTGATCTTGCCAATGAAGGCTCTTGACTTGGTCCCGATACATCTGTATGTACTAAGTCCAGTAAGTTGTTGTGGATGTAGCCTTTGTGGTTGAATGGTTATCTTTGTGCCTTCCCAATCTAACATGTCGCACACCTATTGGTCATGTGTTGCTTTGATATGTTCGGCAATCCTAGAACACTTTGATCCCTGCATATATCCTTCAAGATTTTTTCATTCACATGAGGCTCTTATGCCACACTTCAAGATCACTTAGGGTTTGAGACCCAAAGTTGAATAGAGCTATGTTCCTAGTTTCTCCTACTTCAAAAGTAAAGAGCCTACCATGTTTCTCACCTTTAGCTATCTTCTTGAAGCCTTGACATGGATCTTCCACAAAAGCTCCATGTTGGGTGAACCTAACTTGCAAGCCTTTTTCAACTATTTGGCCTACACATTAGGTTTTTAGTGATAGTGGATACATAGAGAACCTTACTCAGAATGTTTATCCTGCCATTGGAAGCTTTGACATTACCAATCTTCTCCACATTGTGCTCTGTGTCATCCCCTTTCTGAACTTAATGTCTATGCTTTGGACTTTTGAAATGAGATGGAAGAGCAATCTTGCCTCCAACATGATTTGAACATCCAAAATCTATGTAGAGCAAATGATCATCTTCTTTACCTTCTTTGTGGCTTAGATTCATAAGAAGAAATGAGTCATCGTGTGTTTGATCTTCTGAATAATTATTGAAGTCCCTTTTATTATAGCCTCTATCGTTATTGTTAAAGTTTTGTCCACCTCTACCTCTATTACTGCCATATCCACCTCTTCCACTTCCTTTTTGGGTCTTCCCATTGAACCAATAATTCTGAGTGGTGTGGTTGGTCTTATTATAGATGGCACAAGGTTGAATATTCTGATCTTTGGCTTTATCATGCTTTGGTCCTTTCTTCTTCCCTTTCCACTTGCTCTTGCTTGCATAGTTGGATTGGGAAGTCTCCTCTTCATGTTCTTTCTTCTTCTTGCCGTTCAGCTTCTTATCCTTCTTATCTGCTTATAGAGGACTAGTTGAATTACCATGATAGGAGCTACCTTCCTTTATGCCATTTTTGGCCTCTTGATTGAAGAGTTGTCCTAGCAATATGGTAAAGTTTGGAGTTTGCATATCCATGATGAGATCATGAGCCGTCGTGAAGGATTGCCACTGCTTATCACTTCGAATCCCATTGAGAATTTGTCCCATGATACCCTCTTCTTCAATCAACTCTCCAACAGATGCTAACTGATCTAGAACCTCCTTGACCTTGGTAACAAACTCCATGATTTTTCATTTAGGTGTCTTCATCATTTGGTTGAACTCGTTCCAAATATGATTCTTTCTTGCTTTGGTTCTAGCTAAAAAGAAAGTCTCGAGGGCATCCCAAGTCTCTTGAGATGTCTTGCATCATCTAATATGTGGTAATAGAAAGTCATAGATTGAATTTACTATGTACAACCTTACTTGAGCATCCCTTGTGCACCAATGTGTGAGCTTATCTATCTCCTCTTGTGTAGGTCCTCCTCTGGATCTTGGAATAGGCATAGCTTCATCACTTGCTATAATTCCATAAAATTTTCTACCTTGCAAATAGGACTCCATTCTGATTTGCCAAGCCACATAATTGTGTCGATCAAGCTTCTTGATCATTGAGGGAAAGCCGTCACTCATCTTGATCTAGCTCTGATACCACTAAAAGAACTTGGAGAAGCTTGTAGGAGGTAGAAAAGTGAGTTTCAAAGCCACGAAGTTTGGTCTAGCCAACTGTCACAAGACCAGCCCTTGAGCTTATGGAGACTAAAATAGACCTTATAGGCATGCGATAAGTGCAATACAATGCACTATGTACTCTGAGCATCAAGGAGAAAGAGTCGATACAAAACAGATAGATTTGCACATCGACTAGCTCAAAAAACTTACTATCTATGGAAGAGACAATGAAGTTCAAATGCTCATAGCAAACATCATGATTACACTTAGAAAAATCATTTTATGGGAGTGATACACATAGGGTTGAGTGTATAGAATTTACAAGAATATAAGGAATAAGCAAAATATGCTATTGGAATGAATCACACACTCAACAATGGTACCTCCTATTTTTCAGGAATAGGTAGATATTGACCCCGAGATAGAGAAATTGAGATTTCTCCCAATCTACTAAAGAAAATGCTATAAAAATTTATATGCATAGATTAACAAATAAATTTCCAATTAGCCATCTCTCATCCCAATTGGAGCTCTATAGAGAGAGCAATAGCCTCTGCAAGATTACTATTGGTGAAGAAGATGATGAAGAAAAATGAAGGAGCAAGACAATGATCGTCACAAGTGTATGTATATTGCTTCCATGTATTGTTCAGGTGTTTTGAAGTCTTTATATAGACTTTAGAAGTGATCCGCGACTTCTACAAGTGAATTCTGAATTCAAAATGAAGGTGGGAATGTTTGTTGGAGGGAATCAATTCACTTTCCTACAATCTAAGAAAAGTGAAGATCTAGTTTGATCTACTTTTAGGTGATTGATTGATTGATTGAATGCAACTCAACCACGACTAATTCATGGAATTTGGGCTCTCTGTTTCTCCTTTTACATGCATAAAGCTCTAGGCTTTTATAATGGTAAAAGATCCATGAGAAATATTTCAAAAAGATACAATAGGTGAACATAACAAAACGAACTCTCCAATAGATATTCCTTCGACATAATCCAAGCCATAGTTTTTTATGTAGATCAAGTCCACCTCAAGCATAGTGTAAGATTCATGTTCCAACAGTATGCATGTTTGAGATATTCCACTCAATTGAATGAAGTGCAAGTTTTTGTTATGTGCATGGCTGAATATTGAAGCTTATATGTATGCTTGATGATAGCATTATATGCTTATGCAATTAAGATGCTTATGTATGCATGCTTATGATGTTTATGAATGACAATGTTGGACAACCATGCTTAGGCTGAATACAAGTTGAATTCAGAGTTGAGAATTGATGTATAACATGCAAGAGTGTATGCACATGTGTTCAAGGTGAATATATGAACATGTTTGATAATGTGTGGATGAGTAAAAGGGTATTTTATAAAGCCTTTACATGCTGAAAATTTTCAGGTCTTGTAGCCATATTAATTGGCATAAAGTGGGCTAACGATATGCTCAAATGATTATTTATTTGCATACATGCTTATGTGGGTTTTTTGGAATGATATTTATACTTTAAGGGTTGGTCATGTTTAGCCATAAATGAGTTGAAAGAACATATGTTTGAATGTCATGAAGATTGGTAAGATGCAAGGCTGTTATGTATTAAGTTTGTGGATGTATCTCCTTGTGGATAAAACCCATTGAGGAAAATGGAAAAAGAAAATGTGTATGCTCTTGTTATGATAATGAAATGCATTTGATTCTTGAGTTCAAATAAATCAATTGAATGCAATCCTCCTATTTGCACAAGCCAAAGAAAATATTGGAAAAGATTGGATGAAGCAAGGACACAAAGCTTGGAGCCAAATTGAAGAAAGTGGCCCAAGCTAAAAGGGTGTCAAACACTTTGAAGGTTTGAAGAATTAAAAATTGGAGCAAAAAGATGACGGTGGTCAAATCAAGGATGTCCATAAGAAGAGTGCAAGGAGTAGAAGACTCCAAAGGAGGGCTTCCATAAAGTGTTGAAAACTCAACAAGGACATGAAGACACTCCCCAATGTTCAAGGAGCACAAGCAAGTGCCAAGATAGAAGAAAGAGTCACTCATGATAAGTGTGACATGTTGGCTGAAGAAAATGAAGTTAAAGAAGTCCATTTGCAAAGGTAAGGGCTGATGTAAAGAGTAAGAAAAATCCACATTGTGTGGTGGTAGGTTCCAAGCATAAACCAAGTGAATGTGTAGTCAAAGGATGAGACCAGTAAGAGGACCAAAAGGAGTGGCAAGCCTAAATAAAAGTAAGTAAGATCATTCCAAGAGAATGGAAAGCCTAAGTAAAGGCAAGTAAGACCATTCCAAGAGAATGGAAAGCCTATGAAAGGCAACTAAGACCACCAAAGAGGAGTTGCAAGTCTATGTAAAGGCAAGTAACACATCCCAAGATGAATCGCACGCCTTTTTTAGGTGCAGGAAGCACCATAGACCATGTGAAGGTGTAGTGAGAGGTTGGCTAGTAAGACCACCAAAACGACTGGCAAGCCTATGGGAAAGTAAGACCATCCCAAGAGGAGTGGCAAGCCTATATGAACGCAAGTAAGACCATCCCGAGAGGAATTTCAAGCCTATGTAATGGCAAGTAAGACCATCCCACGAAGAATGGAAAGCCTTGTTAGGTGCAAGAAGCATCAAAGACTAAGGGACTAGTGAAAGGTTAAGGCAAGTAAGATCACCAAGGAGAGTGGCAAGCCTATGGAAAGTATGAACATTCCAAGAGGAGTGGCAAGCCAATGTAAAGGCAAGTAAGACCATCCCAAGAGGAATGGAAAGCCTTCTTAGGTCCAAGTGGCACCATTGTTCACATTGAAGATTTCTTGCATTGTTTTGATGGTGATGAAGAAAGCTTGGAAGATGTGGAAGGTATGAATGCTTCACATGAAGAGGAAAGCATGAACGAGCTCCTCTATGATCAGTCCATTGTTGATTTTGTAGGTATAAAATCAGCCATGAAGCATGAAGAAAAGATTATGAAGCAAGGGGGAGTTGTCTTGCATGGATTGGAAGATCCAAGACAAGTCCAAACAAGAGAAAGTGTAGCCAGGAGAATTGGTCTCTCTCAAAGAAGAGTAAGAGCATCCATCAAGATGACTTCAAAGGACTATGAGAAGCCACCTCTATGTAAGGAGTTTTTAGAAGGCAAGGAGCAGCCATAATGCACAGAAGAGGTCATGAAGACAAGCTAGAGGAAGCCATGAGAACCATCATGATGTCAAGAGGAGGTGCAAAAGAAATTTTATTCATAGGCAAAGCCAAAGGTGATCCAAAATGAAAGTTTCAAAGAGATGACAACAAAAAGGAAGAGAGTGAAGCAACAAGGATATGTACATCCAAGGTGATCTCCCTCATTTTATAATCTTTTATGAAGCATTTCTTATGATAGGGATCAAAGAAGAGGTCTTGATAAGAGCCAAAGAATCAAAGATGAAGCTGAAGAAGCTTGGAAGAAAATAAAGAAGATCACCAACCTATCGAAGGAAGAGATATGAGGGAGATAGAAGCAAAGGATGAAGAGGACAAGAGTTCCAGAGTAGCATGGACTCTCAATTGAGCTTTAGGGGGGTTGTTGAAATTTATGATACTTGTGCAAGCTCAAATTGTGAGGATTGAAACACACACACCTCTCATTTTTTACCTCTTCGTCATTTATGTATTTATTGTAAGCTCAAAATGAAGCTAGGCCTTGAATATATAAAGAGTACACTCATAACCTTAAAAGAGAGTGTTTAGGTAAAAATGGAAAAGTTATTTATGGCTTGGATTTAAAGCCAAAATATGTTTAGAGAGATGGAATACCCAAAAGATTCATGAACTTATCCATATGGAGTGATTTGGAGCACCAAAAATCACCCAAGGCAATGGAAGGACAAAGGACAAGAAGCAAAAGGTCAAGAGGTGAGAGAAGATGCAAGGGTAGGTGAAGAGACAGACTCTCTTTCATATATCTCTATATATTGAAAAGTCATAGAGATGATAAGAAGAGAGTGTAAAAGCCTATTCTAGTCATTCTCTCACTAATGGATATCAGAAGCGCTCTCAACACTGTGCTACAATGCACATAGGAATTCAAGCCACATACTTTTCTATACATTGCCACATTCTGAAGGTGATATCTCTCTATGTATGTATCCATTAAATGCATGTGGTCTCTTCTTAGAAAGCTTATCTCTTATACACTGTATCTTTAATAGCTATGTTAGTTGATTCTCTAATAATGACTAGGAACATTTCTTGTGAACCTCATTTTTTGCTTAATGTGAGTTGGTAGGTAGTCTATATTTGAACAGTTAGTTGCCTAGTCATATGAAATCCAAATGGAGTGTTCTTTAGCAAAGCTAAGAGATTCTACTGTGTGTAGAGTAAATTTTGGAGCCATGGAATCTTTGAGTTGCGATTGAATTAGGTTTTAGTAAGCATGTGTCTTAGAAGGGAGTCACATTTCCACATAAAGTCAATTCCCGACCTACAGAAATTGTTTGCACTAATCATGGATCTTAAAGAAATATCACGTCTTCAAATTGGATACTTGGTTCCTTCACATATGTCACAACCTCATACATAGGTTTTTGCACCCCTCTAGAGTGTTGCTCACCCTAAGCCCCAAAAGAGAATCATCTTCAACAATCTTGTTGGCTGAGAAATGACCGCCATCTACTCTTGCATGAGCCTTTTCCAATATAGGAGGGTACTCTTCCTCATGGATGCATATTTGTAATCGATTATCTCTCCTGATTTGAAAAGTTGTTTTCCTAGAATCACATGATTATTACTTTGTTCTTCCACAACTCTCTTTCTCGCTTGACTAAGGTATGTCTATGAGTTTAAGAATTCCACTAGTGGCTTGCTCCACTAAGGTGCTATTATCAAATAGCACAATGAGGAATGCTCATAAGGTGTAGTTACTTGGAAGTTAAATTACAATTGCTTACACATTCATGTATGTCCTTTTGCGTACCTAACCAATATACTCCAAGTCCTTTTAATTCTAGTGTTGTTCCACTTACAACTTTATGTGTTTTCCATTTATTCCAATGAACATGCTTGATTAAATTATTCGTCTCTTCATCTTTGACACATATTAGAAGTACTCCATTGGAATCCTTGAAATATAAGCTACTTGAAGGTTCCTTGCCTTTTGTTAAATGGATCCTATGATTAGGTCCATGTGTAAGCAAAAGAACCAATTTTTCAGCCCATGTAGGACATACTTTAAAATTGAATAGATAGGTATCCAGTAAATCATCTTCTACTATTGTTGGGGGTTCTCCATGACTCATTCTAGATAAGTGAGCAGCTCTAATGTGGGTGTTTCCTTTCTTGGAAACTGCTTTGAAAAAAATTTGATAAGTAGTAGAAACCATCTAACTAGCCATCCAATATTGCAAGGTTTATTGACCAAGTACAATAGATCTTGGTGATCAACAAAGAACTTGAACTTGTTGGCTAATAGGTAATGTTTGAAATTCTTTACTACATAGACCATTCCTAATCCTTCTCACTCAATCATAGTGTAATTTCATTTAGTGTGGTTTAATTGTCTACTTGCATATGCTATAGGATGATCTAGTTTATCTTTGTCTGTTGGTTGTTCCAATGTGCATCAGATTTTTAAGTTAGATGCGTCAACGTGAATGTGGAGTGATTTGCTCTCATTCGGAAGTTTCAAGATGGGTGATGAACGCAATCTTCCTATTAGTCTATTCAATGCTTGTTCATATTCACATTCCACTTAAATAGAGTCATGATCCCATATGAGGTTTTTACTATAACTACATACATGTGAATGAATCAGTGATAATATCCACAATGGCCCAAAAATGCTTGTAGCTCCTTCACATTCTTAGGCCTCCAAAACTCTTGAATTACCTTAATCGTATACTGATAGATCAAAATACCATTTATAGAGACAATACATCCAAGTATTTTACCTTGCCTTACCTTAAAAATACATTTTTCTAGATTCAAGCACACTTGGTACTATCTACACTTATCAAATATCAACCTTAGTTATGGTATATCAACAAAATGTTGAGATCAATAGGTTCAAAGTTCATCCACATAGACTTTCATAATCTTTCTTTGGAGTTCCTTACAAGCATGGCACATCAATCTCTAGAAGTAAGTGGAGTGTTACTCAGGCCAAAAAGCATACCCTTAAAGGCATACACTCACCATTTATTAGAGAAATCGATTTTATGTTGGTCTTCAGTAGTGATAGCTACTTGATTGTATCCCAAAAATCCATCAAGGATGTTGTATACTTTCTTGTCTCCTACGCTTTCCAAAAGATGATCACTAATGGGTAATGGATAATTGTCTATGATAACAATAACATTAATCTTTTTTCAAGTCAATACAAACCCTAAGTCTTCCATTTCCCTTGGTACAAAAACCAAAGGAGAAACCCATTCTTTCTCAATTTCATATATGAATCCAGCTACTAACAATTTATCTATCACTTCCTTAATTTTGGTTGAGTAGAAATCATTCTACATATATATCTTTGCTTTGAAGGCTTAGTGTTAGACATCATAGGAATGATATGAGAGAAAATTGTAGGATGTACTCCCTTTAAATCCTTCTAGGTCCAAGCAAACACATCCCTATACTCTTGTACTAATTCCATCCGTTCTTGATCCTCTTTAAAGACACATCTTTTCCTATGTAAATGCATCTCCCTTTATCATTTTCTTGGGTCACTATGATCTTCTTAGTTTCTTCCTTGTTGTCATATGCTACTTCATCTTGCACCTCTCTCTTAGACATTTGAATATCAATCTTTGTCTCTTCTACTTCATACCTCTTGAAGTCTTTGGGAACTTCAAATATTCTCATAGTTCATTTTCTTCTTTACAATTTCCCATTGAGTAATTCATTTCTCCTTCTTTACAATATTATTCCTCTAAATTAAATTCAAGTTCCATTCTACTTTCTCATAATCCTCTTTTAATTCTTGTTCTATTATTTCACTTTCATCTGCTTCTTGGAGTACTACCATGTATAGGCTTAAATCATATCCATCTTCATCTACATGCTCATTCATGGTTTACAATTCTTTGTTTATGAATACTTCATGTTGCTAGTATTTCCATCCATCCATGGGGTTCAAATGGTTCATGAGGAAATACTTGGGCTAACTAAGCAAGATCCTCCATTGGTCATTCCCCTTCTTGACCTAGTTTCCAATTCTTTAGCCATTTTTCTTCTCTTTGGGCTGCCTTGCGAAGCCACAATTGGGTATCTTTGTTCATCTGTGATTCATCACTAGATATAACACTATGGATTGTAATATCATCTTCTTCTTTCTGCATGGAAGTCTGTTGAAGATGTGGAACATCCCTATCAAACATGTTTTGAAGATTTATTTTTGTAGTCATTCCTTGATGTTGACAATACAATGCATCTTGTCCCCAATCTTGAACTACCTTTAATTCTCACTTGAAAGGTCATCCTCGAGTCAACTCATAATTAACTACCTTTCCAAATGGACACATGGGTAAGGTGTGTTTGAATTCTACTCCACACGTAGTTAAGATTACATTTTCTACGAGCCCTAATGGTTGCTCAACATGACCATCTTCTAGCTGCTACTTCATTCTTGTTGGTCTTAATTATAGATTTTTTTGGAACACCAAGCTTTCAATATGCTTGAAGAAAAAATTCCCACTTCAACTATCATATGGATAGTGTTATGCATGTACCTTTAGAGTAGAACTTATGTGCATATTTTTCCTTTTTATTATTTATATAATCACTTATCTTCATTTATTGTGTAATGTTCAAGATATTTACCTTTGTAATAACTTAAACTTTTCCAATATTGCAAGAAAAGATTCAAATCACTTTCAACAAAATACACCGTGAAATTTGAATTGAAATTCAAATGAATTTGAGTTGTGGAATGCTACCCAAGAGTCTAAATAATGACTCAAAACATTGCAAAATTTATAAGATGCTATTTGAAGCAATAATTATACATTGGTGATCATCTTGGTTCCTCTAGATTATTTTGTACTTATTTTTCCTTATACATCATCATCTTGCAACTCAGTTGGTTCAGTATATTTAGAGAAATCTCCAGCTGAAGATCTCGGGGTCATTTTCTACACAACTTTGAAAAGTCGAGGGTACCCCCAATCACTCTCAAGCTTAATTTTCCTTCATTGGTTAGTATAAATTGGGGTTGTTATGCATTATAGCAAGCCAGCCTTATTGTAAAAGTCTCTTAAAATGAATTTCTTCAATTGCTACTATGCTGGTTGCTCTAAGTGTTTGAAGTCATAACTTCCATCCAAGAATAGAAATTTTTTTATGAGCTAGTGAAGAGGCAAGTCATCTCGTTTGCATCAACGCCTTCTTTCTAATGTTCCAAGGTACCCATTGGGTTTTATTGCACTCACGAGAAGCATATGAGGTCTATTTGTCATTTCCAAAGAGCTAGTGTAGGTCCTCTGCTAGTTTTCTAGATCACCTTCATCATCTTGCAACTCAAAGCTTCCGCGATTACAAGCTTCTCCAACTTCTTTCAGTGGTATCAATGCAACTTCAAGATCAGATATTAATGTCCATCAATGATTGAGAAGCTTGATAGAAACAACTATGCAGCTTGGCAAATCAGAATGAATGCCTATGCATAACACAAGCTTCCTTCTTGTTTGAAAAGGAGTTGGATGCACTCAAGATTATGCACTTGCCTATTTATAGCTATTAAAGGAAGTCAAGTTAGTATTTCTATTCATGGATATATGACATGAAGGCATTGCAAGATCAATAATTTTTTGATTTAGTTTAGGGCATGAAAAAACTAAAAACATGGCAACACATACATGCACACACATGCATTTGCATGCAAACACATGCAGAGCGTGATTTTTTGCTAGGTCAATGAATGCATATACTTTCCTAGTAGTTATATTACTTTCAAATGCTCAATTAACTCATGAAGAAAGAAGAACTAGTCAATTGCAATGTTATGTTGGCTACCTTGCAACTGTAGTAACTAGTCCATTCTTTCCCTATGTGATACTTAGGTATCTAATACTTAATTAAGAGTTACATTAAGTAAGTTATTTGTCTTGCTTAGTGAAAGTACGCACAAGCCAAAAGTTAATCATTCAAGTTTCTTTCCATCTTGATGAGCAAGAAAACATGATTGTTGGCAAGCTTATAATTTATGATGATTATAAGTCCAAGAGAGATATTCAAGTTTAGAAAGAAATTTTACACTTTCTTGTGTAATCTCCTATGCATCCGACTAGGATGATAACTTAAGAAACATTTCCCTAGTTCTATGAGCACTTTGAAGTAAATACTCTCACTTGATTCTATTCCAAGATGTGATAGAAATCAAATTAGAGTAATGGAACTTAATAGAAGTTGAACTCTCAAAGCTCAATAGATAGCCTCAATTGAACTTTGATGTTCAATAGATGGATATTTTGTTTGCATCTTTGGTAAGAATGCAACTTGCTAAGCAAAAACAGAAACTTTGAAAGAACTCTTCTTTTTAGAAACCTAATTGATAGTTATGAAAAGATGATGATCATATGTTCATTATAAGATAATTGTACTTTAAACTATGCAATCACAGTGGATTGTCAAAATATGTTTGAAGTACTCTAGTAATGTTAAAAGATCAACCAATAATAATAATTTTTGTTTCGAACTCAAGAATAAGAATACATATCACACAAATGAAAGTTCAAGTTAGACTCTCATAGGGAAACCATATCCTTAATGTGGTATTTGTCCTTTAGTTTGATACTCACGAAATGAACATAGTTGAAGCAACAAAGGTTTTGAATATTTTCTAAAATTCTAGAATTCCTTTCAAAGTTCCTTTCAACAATGCAAAAGATTCTAAGATGAATCATTTACTCATGTTGTTGATTCATAAGAAGGAATCTCAAGTATCAGAAGAATAAATTTCTCCCTAGTAGTAAGCATGGAATTATTAAAGTAAGCTAGACTACAAGTAGTTCCCAAGAAGTCCCAAACTGGGGGTATTGGTATTTAAAGTCCAATGGTTGATATCACCTAAAGGTGTATCACCATTGATAAGATTATTATTTTTAGAATCTCAAAGGAATTAGCACATGCTTGGGCTTGATTTGAGGGATGCATCTCTAAAATCCCATGGGTAAGTGAAGAAGTCCTCGATAGTTGAAGGGATCTTAACAATAAAGACTAAGTCTTTACTCTTATCGCGAGGTCAAACAGACTTGATTAAGCTTGACAAGGTTTGTCCAAGAGCTTGTATTTAGAATTGCTTCAAAGTTTTCCCAAATATTCACAATCAAACTCTTTTTACAAATTCTTCACTCATGTTCCATTAATCCAATGGAAAATATGAAAAGAGGAAGTTGTTCCAAGTATGAATAGAGTAAAATGTTCCAAGTATGTAGTCTGTAGCCATGATGATGATAATTAAGTTTGTGGAAGCTACAATGTAATATTCACCTATCCTTGAAGGATTTTGTTAAAGGTGAAGTCTAAAAGCATGAGTGGATGCTTAGGTGATATGTGTGAACACTCTAGGACTGTTGGAGCATCTTTTTCCCTCTTTAGGAGGTTTTTTCCCCCGGCTTGTATATATGCCTATTGACCTAACATGCTACTTATCTTTGTACATTCTAGTGGTAATATATTCTATATTCTGTGTTGTGCTCCAAGCTCCTTCTTCTTCCTTGTTCTATTTGCATGCTTGTGTAGACATCTAACTCCAATAATTGGAATCAGAGTAGGTCACCACTTCATCTAGGGCCTCATCGACACCTCTCCGGTTGTAGTCTCACAATCGCACAAATTTTGGTGAGCTACTTCACTGTATGGTGCCAAAATCGCGATATGAGCTCCTTTCGGCCTCCAAATGCACTATCGCAATGCTTATGTAGGATATTTCATCTTTTTGTGCCAAAGGTATATACCAATTTTGGTTCACCAGTATAAGCGTCTCAAAGTGTGCTACAAGTTTAGAAAAATTCTTCTCAATAGTTTTGTTCAACTTTTTGAGATACAGTCAATTTTCTGCATCAAGTTATTTTATTCACCGACCATGGCTGAAAGCAATGATGTATTTTGTATGCTGGTTGTTGAGGATATGTTGGATGGTACCAACTACCCATTATGGGCTTATATGATGCAACATGTATTGGTTGCAAAGGGACTATGGAACATTGTGCAAGGTGTTGAAAAACGTCCTATCACACCTGCAACTGTTACAATTGCAGGTACTGAAACTGATGCAAAAGGTGTCGAAGATGCTGATATTCTCCATTTTCCCTTTCGTGCCGCAATTTCTGATGCACCTACTGCAGATAAAATTCATTGGGATGGCAGAGATGCTCAAGCACATGCACTCATAGCTTTGTCTATCAAACATGCCATTATTCCTCACATACGCTCTTGCAGAACAGCTAAGGATGCTTGGGATACACTTACCACACTGTACGAGGCTAGGAATGAGGCTCTTGTTGCTTACCTCGAAAAACAGTTGGAGAGTGAGCACATGAAAGAAGGTGATTCTATGGATAGTTTTCTGACAAAGATCAAGGATTTGAAAGAACAACTAATTTTTGTTGATAAAGTTATACCAGATAGCTCACATGTGTAGAGCATTCTAAATGGTCTTCCTGATTCATATCAGAGTTTTCCCTCTACTATTCCTTTGATGATGAAAGGCAATCCAAATGCCTCATGATTTGAGGAGTTAGTCTCTATTCAGGTGCAGGAAGATCAGTCTAGGCAGAACAGGTCCATCATATGTGTTGCAGAAGCAAGATTTCCTAGCTAGTTAGAAGGGCAAAGGTAAATGGAGCTCATCTACTAGCAAGCAAAACTTTGCAAATGCTACACATTAGAAGAAGGAAGACAAAGATGAGAAGAAATCAGAAAAGCAAAAATTATTTTGCAAGTACTATAAAGGAAATGATCATAACTAAACTCACTACAAAAGAGGCTGGAATGGTTGTTGCAGAGGTCTCTACTCCAAAAACAAAGTGTTCTAACCTTGTGCAGGATGAAGAATGGGTGTTTACTACTGTTTGCAGTTTTGACCCATCTTCTCATGAGCAGTGCAATATGTATAGTAGACTCAAATGTTTGGTACTTTGATAGTGGGGCGACCAAACATATAACCTCATTGTGGAGTTTCTTCTCTTTACTCAAGCCTTCCCCTATAGAGAATATTGTTACATACATCAACAACTCCTCTTATCCTATTATGGGAGTTGGTAAGATCATTTTGACTACTGCTGATGGTAGTTCTTTCACTTTTTCAGATGCTTTAGTTGTGCTAGGGATCAAGAAGAATTTGTTATCAGTTTCGGTTTTGGCCAAGATCGGCTTGGCTGTGAAATTTGTTGATGAAAGATGTATAGTTCATGATCCATCAAATGGTGATGTGATTATTGCTTCTGGCATTTTATGGCATGGCCTGTACATACTCATAGACTATGAAAGATCTGTGAATGATTTGGCATGTGCAGTACATGATTCTCACGCTATATCAGATGCAAAGCTTTGGCATGCACACTTTGGTCATCTGAATTTTGGTAGTTTGCTATGCCTGCAAAAATATAAAATGGTGTCCTCTTTGCCCAAACTTGAGGCACCCAGAAAACATGTCTGTGAAGGCTATTATTTCGGCAAAATGCAGCATTCATCCTTTCCAAAAGATGGTTCAGCTTGGGCTACTCAGAAATTGCATCTTGTTCATAGCAATGTCTGTGGTCCTATGTAGAGACCCTCTTTTGAAAATTATCTCTAGTTCGTGAATTTCATTGATGACTTTTCGAGGCATGCATGGGTATATCCATTGAAGCAAAGTCCAAAGTGTTTATGTGCTTCAAAGAGTTTTTGGGTCTGGCTGAAAATCTCTCAGCATGTAAAATGGGCACCCTCCATTCTGATCAAGGGAGGGAAAATATGTCCTCTAACTTTAATGCATTTTTGGTTGAACGTCGGATAAAACATCAATGTACAATGCTGTATACACCTCCACATAATGGAGTTACTGAACGAAAGAACAGGTCACTTATGGAGATGGTGGGGTGTATGGTCAAGAGTTAGGCTTTACCACATAGCTTCTAGCTTGAGGCTGTTATGTGTTCCACATATGTACTTAACAGGTGTCCCACTAAAGCTCTATAGTCTATCACTTCATATGAGGCTTGGCATGATCGAAAGCAATCTGTTGCTCATCTATGTGTTTTTCATTGTCTAGTATATGCATTAGTGCCTTAACAACATTGCAGAAAATTGGATGATAAAGCAATAAAATGTATTTTTGTTGGGTATAGTTCTGAAAGTAAAGGGGATCATCTATATCATCCACATACTAAACACATTCTGGTTATTCGTGATGTTTTTTATGTGGAAGATGCTATATATCTATTGCTTTCATGTACCAACGATACATTTGTTAGCTCCAAACACATGTATGATACTTTGCTGCTTCTTTTTACAGGTGGATAGTCAAGTGCTAGTCCTGATGAAGCAACTTTTGAGCCTTTGCAGCTTTCATGTGATGATTCAAATCATTCCATTTTTTATGTAGATTTACATGATGCACTTGTTGATGAGAGAGTTGATATTGAGCAGGCAAAAACTATGCCAAAATCGCTAGTGCAGACTTTGCTTGATAGCAATTTAGATGCACCTCTATCATATCGTACTCGATCAGTATCTCATAGTGCCTCTTCTTCATGAGATTGCTATGTTATGGCTGCATCTAGTCTTTGTGATGAGACTGAGCCTGTTTCATTTGATGAAGCCCAAAATTTTGAACATTGGATGGTTGCAATGCAATCTGAATATGATGTTATCATGAAAAATGGTACTTTGTCTTTATGTGACTTGCCTCCTGGCAAGAAGGCCATTGGCACTAAGTGGGTATACAAGCTAAAGCGTAAGCTTGATGGAAGAGTTGATAGGTATAAGGCTAGGCCTATTGCAATGGGTTATGCACAAGAAAGTGGCATTGATTTTGATAAGACCTTTTCACCTACTTGCCGAATGGCTATTGTTCATAGCATATGTGTACTTGCTGCTCATCATGGTTGGAATGTACATCAGTTCGATATCAAAACAACATTTCAAATTGCTGACTTGCATGAAGAAGTGTATGTTTTTCAACACTGTGGCTTTGTGTAGAAAGGGCATGAGAACTAGGTGTGTAGGTTAAAGAAGGCATTATATGGTTTAAAGCAAGCACCATGTGCTTGGTATGAAAAGATACATGCCTATCTGATTGCACATGGTTTTGAGAATAGTCCAACTAAAAGGAATTTATTTTTTAAGCATGCTAATGATCTACTTCTGATTAGTGTGGTTTATGTTGATGACATGCTGCTCATTGGCCCTCATGAGAGGCATATTGCTGATTTTAAGGCCGATTTACATGCCTCATTTGAGATATCTAGTTTGGGGCATTTGCATCACTATTTGGGCATTCCGTTTATGCATGTTGATGGTGAAATGGCTTTGTGTCAAAGAACATATATTGACACTGCAATCACATTATTGCAGTGTTTTGGCCTTGAAGACTATAAGCCTATTGCCACTCCTATGGAGATAGGTTTATGATTGAGCCTTCATGATGTTGGAGATGCATTTGATGCTGTTCTCTATCAGTAAGGTATTGGATTCCTGATTTACTTATGCATTACTTGACCAGATAATGAGTTTGTTGTCTCATAGATGAGCAGGTTTATGCATTTGCTAGGTTTCAAGCATTGGAAGGTGGTTAAGGGCACTGACTCAAGTATCAAGTTCATAGTGTAACTCAGTAATTTGAATACCTTGATACGGCTAGGATCCTTGACCAAATGCAAGTAGACCAATGGTAGAGCATAGAGATCTAAATAAAGCTAACACTATCTCCCCCTTCTAGAGATCGTTGTCCTTAGTGATCGAGGAAGGCAAGTTTTTGTGAATGAGAGCTTCTGATTTGCAAGTAGCATCCATAAGTGGATGGGTGATCCATGCTGCTAGGTACTGTATTATGGATCGATTCCATAACTACCACTCCCTCTTATCAAGGATGCAAGATGAAACATCTCGATATGTTCTATCCTCTAAAGCAAATAAACTATCCACACAATTCTCATCTTGAGAAATATATAGTCTAAGCTTGCTAGCATGAAAGAATCATCTCGCAATTATAATTTGTATGCAACATCACTAATTTTCTTGATTATTTTCAAAGTTCCACAAAATCAAGGGGATAACTTGGTTTTCTAACCCATTGTGAGTGACGAACCAAGTGGAACCTAAAAAAACAAAAAGTCAACCTCTTGAAATGTTCAAAGTGTGCAATGTCGATCTACAAATGCTTTCATCCTCTCAATGTCTTGTTGAAGATTAAAGTAAGATATTTTCAAGTTATCTTGCATATCTATAAGGAACGCTGAAGCCTCAAAGATTTCCATGGTAACCCAATGGTGGTTGGACTATGGGCAATAAACCCATAAATCACCTCAAAAGGTTCCAAATTAGTAGTTTTGTGCTTCCAATTATTATAAACAAACTTAACTAATGGGAGCAAAGTATCCCAATGTGATTTTTTCTCTGAAAAATATGCTCGTAACATATCTTCAAGTATCTGATTAACTCTTTCAATCTGATTGTCTGCTTTTGGATGCTCTCCACTACTCATGTTGAGTTGAACTTGAAGTTCATTATACATGTGTTTCTAGAATATTCCTGTAAACCTAGGATTCCTAACTAAAACTATGGTTTTAGGTAGACCATAGAGTCTAAAAATACTGTGAAAAACTAGTTTTGCAAATTCCAAAGCCACAATTGATTCCTTGGTAGGAATAAAGTGTGTTATTTGCTCAAACGATCCACGACTATACTATAGTATTTTTTTTGTGATGTCCTAGGTAAACCCATTATTAAGTCCATGGAAACGTATCCCTACAATACTGCTCTATTTCCAATGGTTGTAGCGAACTAATCATTTTGAGTATGATTTAATTCTTAGTGCATATTCTTTAATGCCTTTCTTTTCTTTCATGCCCAAACATTATTTAATGCATTCTTATCGATGCATATATTCATCCAACCTCTTATAATCAACCATCTCCTTTACAATCTATGTGGATCATTAAATGCATAGAGAAAAAAATTTCAAAATAAATGAAATGAAAAAGAAAATAAATGCGTATACTTAAATGACATTAATTTCCCTTCACGTCCAATCTCAATCAATGTACTCCTATGAATAAATATACTCATTCATTTCATTCTAAAATGACTTCTTTAGAAGGTTGTGTGCATTAATGAATACCTATAGACATGTCTTTGAAAAGAACATAATAATGAATGCACTTAATTGAATTCCTATGTGCATATAAATGCATAAATAGTTATTTATAAGGAAATCTTTTGAATGGAGGAAATTAATAAAATCTCAAATGTATCCTAATAGAAAAATAACTAATAACATTTTTTCCCTTTGCTTTTGAAGGAAATCTTTATCTATAAGGAAATCTTTTGAATGGAGGAAATTAATAAAATCTCAAATGTATCCTAATAGAAAAATAACTAATAACATTTTTTCCCTTTGCTTTTGATTCATTTTCTATGGGAATTCAAATATGAATTTCTTTTTATGATTCTAAATGAAGAGAAATATAGGAAAATTTACCCCCTATGAGATGCAAACTCAAGTTGTGACTAATTATGTGAGTGTAGGTAGGTCAGTCAGGGGGTCAAATCAGAGGGCATGCTCTCTCTTATTTCTCTCTTCCCTTCAATTCGCTTGATTCATGAAAGTGAGAATGCATAGTTGTGAATATCCCATATATTGGGTTTTTGGAAAGTTTATAGATCTATAAGAAGTGCATGAGAAGAGGCACTCCATTGTGTAGAAGAACAGAGTGAGAGCTCTTTCCTCCCATCTCATGCGGGGTTGGGCAGCCACCCTTATGGGTGATGCGTGGCCACTCTGAAGCTTCTATGTGAATGAAGTTCAAAAAGATTGGATTTACATCTACTTTCATGTCTGCGAGCTCCAAGATGTGATGGGAAAACACCTCATTTTGTTCAAGATTACCTCTCTGCACGTGCTCCAAGATGGTTGACCAACCTCAAAGACAAAATCGATTAAATCGAGCTCTTCTCTTCCAAAATCCCACATGAAAATTCCCTTGAAAATCATTGGGGATGTTGATGGCTTAGGCTCCTCTCAAGAGACTTCCTTTCTATAATTCACCACTTTCCCTTCCTCTCTCACAAGCTCTGATACCAAATGAAATTCCTCAATTAGCTATGTGCCACTCTCCTCCCAACCTCAAATAGACCTTGCCCTTAGCACATGTAGAGTCTTATCTAAGTTCTAGACACCCCTCATATGGACACTTTGAGGAGATGGCATAACCTTGAAGACTCGTGCTAGAGCCTTGGCTCCCCAAAGCTCTAGCCCTTGACCTGGCTAGGATCCTTGACCAAATGTAGGTAGACCAATGGTAGACCATGGAGGTCTAAATAAATCCAATAGATTCAAACATCTTAGGCTTTAGTGGGAGTTGACGGTGCATGAAGCAAGCCTAAATGCTTCTTTGTGTGCATTAGAACTTGACAAAAAAATTGAGGAATAACCTCATACATATGCTTGTATTAATTGATTGACTTGTAAGGTTAATATCAAAAGTTAATTTTGTCAAAATTAAGGAGCATTTATAGAGATAATCTCATTGATATATTTAGTGTCAAATTCCAGTACCATATTTGAATTCAAATTCAAAATGAATTCAAAATCAAAATGAATTCAAAATCAAAATGAATTCAAACTTCAAATTCAAAACATTATGGATCACTTTCAAGTAGATCTAACCATTAATAATATTTGAAACATGTATTTATACACAAAGATTTTAGTCGTGGATATGAGAACTGATCATCACACTCATTTGAGTGATTCATGTACTTATCAAAAATCTTGTGGAGTCCTAAGAACCTCTCATTTTATCATACCTCACTTACAACACTTTTTTCATAGCTACATTGTTCTCTGTTTGCTACTATAGTACATTAGTTGAAGTTTCTCATCTTGTCCGAGTCATTGCACTGTGTATATGGACTTCTTATTTGACCTATTGATTTCCGTATAAAACTAAGACTCTTACAAGTATGCCTAATTTTTTTTTATTTTTGTTAGAGGTATAATCATTGCGTTATGAATAGATCAAAGTGATTGTGTTTGTGCATCTTCATCATCCTTCAAGGTTCGGATCACCCCCTGACTTCTTATGTATATTGCTCTCCATAAAGTCTTTATGTATCCATGTAATAACTTTCAGTTCACTCAAATCTTCATTTGAGTGTTTGAAGAAGGTCTTGGGTCAATTCAAACCAGTTTGTTAGCTCTGAATAAAACTCTCAGTGCCTTCCTCCATAAACAAAAGGTTTTTTTCAAGGCGACAAAAACTCAAAAGTTATCTATTTGGACATAGATTTTTGAGAATCATGTTCCAAAGTACCATAATGGTACAAATTCATACATTGGAATCTTGGAGAGTCTAATAATTGTTTTTAGATTTTTTTAGGCTCATGTGGAGCACATTTTTCACGACCCTCTCATCTCTATGCATTAGCCATTACTCATCACATGAACCCCATACACACCTAAGGTATGTGTTTTACATGCTTTTTGTGTGTATTTCTTGCTTCTAGGTGCATATATGAGGGCTAATATTCTTCTTGAGCATGTTTATGAACTCCATAGATTTGTGAGATAAATTTCCATACACTTGAATGGGTAGGCATACATGGATTGAAACTTTCAAAGTTGATTCACTCCACTTGATACCAATTAGGGCTCAATCTAGTATTTCTACAACAAAAGATATCAAATCTTCATGCATTTTATGAATGGGAGTCTACTCTAGGGTCGGATGTCAGACACTTTTAACGAATGTTAATCTCTATTTTTTACTTAGCTGAAGGCACGTTGTTGGAGAAGCCCATATAAGGGCTCATAATTGGCTTATAGAACGATACAAAAGAAAAATGTTAAAAAGGGATAAAAGAATAACATAAATAGAGAGAAGGAATGAAGAACTAAATTTTGAAGGTGTTGAGAGATCGACCTAAAAAATATCACTACAAGAAATACGGGCGTATAGCGACGGTTAAGGCGACAGAATTTCGTCGCTATAAAATTGCAACTTGCATCGTAATTAGCGTCGCACGCTGACCGTCGATTAAACGACGCAGAAAACGACGGTATTTGCGACTTGTGACGTGAGGGGATTGCGACGTTCCCATAAAACATCGCTAAAACGACGCAATTTAAAAGCGTCGCATAAGCGATGCTTTTTTGCATCGCGTAGGCGATGTTAGTTGCCGTCGCATAAGCGATGGTAAAATTGTCCCCTATTCGACGACGAATAGCATCGCTTACACGACGATTTGTTGACGAACAAAAATTAAAACGTTGGAGGCTCTGCGATCGGCATTTTCACGCATCCGATCGAAGAGCTCTCCAACGTTCGCAATTGCGCTGTGCTTACGAGCTGAAGCAAGTATATCTAGAATTGTTGTTTTGCATAAGCTCTCTCTTATTGTCTCCCTCTGTCTTTGTTTCTCTCTTTCTACATCTTTCTCTCTTTGAATTCTCTCTCTCTCTAGATCTCTCTCTCTCTCTAGATCTCTCTCTCTCTCTAGATCTCTCTCTCTGTAGATCTCTCTCTCTCTCTAGATCTCTCTCTCTCTCTCTGTCTTTTCTTTCTCTCTTTATCGCAGGTTATTCAAGAAGCTAACCAAGCAAAAAGTATGGCTAACAATTGTAAGTACAATTTCTATTCTTTGTAGATAATTTGAATTGTGTTATTTTCATTACATAGCATACTCACACTTATTGATATGCACTCATACACTTATACATGATAAAGATGCACTTTCACACATATACATATATACACATGCACATACACACACATATATACACATAGATACATGTGCACATACACTTAGACATACACACATATACACATGCATATGCACAAACATTCCTACAACCACATAAAAAGACGTCCATGCATACATTATTGTATATATATATATATATATATATATATATATATATATATATATATATATATATATATATATATATATATATATATATATATATATATATATATATATATATATATATATACACACACACATATTAACATATATGCAAATACATGTATATGCACATCCACATACACATGCATGTTTCATACATATACACATGCATATACATATACATATATACATATACATATACATATACATATACATATACATATACATATACATATACATATACATATACATATACACACATATACATATACATGCATATACATGTACACACACATACATATACATGCATATACATATACACACACATACACAAGAACATGCACATACTCATACACACATATACATTTATACATGCACATGCACATACATACATATTATACACACACATACACATGCACATACATACATATACACACACATACATATACTCTTAGGTACACACATGAATGAATTATATAATTAAAGTATTAAAACACATATACACATGCACACACACATGCATATACCTACATATACACATATACATGCACATACACACACATACACATAGAGTTATACATATACATGCATATACATATACATGCATATACATATACATGCATATACATATACACACACATACACAAGAACATGCACATATTGATACATACATATACACTTATACATACACATACACATGCACATACATACATATACACACACATACACATGCACATACATACATATACACACACATACATATACACTAGCTACACACATATGAATGAATTATATAATTAAAGTATTAAAACACATATACACATGCACACACATGCACATACCTACATATACACATATACATGCACATACACACATATACACATAGAGTTATACATATACATGCATATACATATACACATACGTACATACACATGCATATGCACATACTCATACACACATATACACTTATACATGCACATGCACATATATACATATACACACACATACATAATTAAAGTATTAAAACACATGCCTAATATAAACAATAATAACAATCAATAGAACAAAACTCTTCATTACTTAATACCATACAGACAATTCAAAACATAACTGAAATAATATATATATATATATATATATATATATATATATATATATATATATATATATATATATATATATATATATATATATATATATATATATATATATATATATATATATATATATATATATATCAATGTAAATACATATAATCCAATGTCACAATCAACTAAAATCCTAATCATCATCATCATGATCATCATCATCATCAGCAATATCATGATCATTCTGATCATCCTCATCCTCATCGTCATGATCACCCTATGACGATCGAGATCGTCCCTCCTGTGTCTGTCTCTCCACCTCATCCATATTTGTCTCTCCATAATACTCCTGTATTCCATATAACAAACATAAATAAATAAAATAATAAAAACACTCATAAAAACAAAATAATTATATAAAATTTAAAAATACTCACAAAGGCATCAGGATGATCTTGCATATAATCCCTCAAACACCGATATCCAAAATGTGTAGCATACTCGATCTCCTGTTTCGTAGGATATCGGCCATAATCCTTCCGCTACAATGAAACAAATAAAAAACATTAGTTGCTTGCATTTTAACTAAAATAAAAAATATACTCACAATAACACTTATACTTACAAACGTAGCTACAAAACTATTATGGCCCATTTGGCCTAGGTGCGATGTGTGGCCCGACTCCACTCTCTTCTTTGCAGCAACCTGTTTATTCAAGAAAAAAAATACATAAATTAAATGTAAAAAATTACTAAAATATATAAAAATTATTAATATAAACTATTAATTTGTGTACCTTTTGCTGAGGAAATGACTCCTGAAGACATAGCTGTCTACGAAAAAACTGCCACGACTCAGGTGGTATGCTAGCTCGCCTCTTATTTTTTTCGACCATACAATATCTCCTGTTAATTTAATCTCAAATAGAAAAAAAAGTCAGAATACATACACATATATACACACACATACACATACCCACATACACATATACATGCAAACATATACGCATGCATATATGTATACATATACACATATACATACACATAACATAAACATACATATACATATCCACATATATACGTACACACACATGCATGCATATACACTCATTCATACAAAACACATGCATTTATCCCACAATAATATGTAGTCGTGTATATGTGAATATGTGTGTATGTGTAAATGTGTATATGTGAATATGTGTGTATGTGTAAATATGTATATGTGAATTTATTGTTTATGTAGATAATCAAATTATTAATATCAAATATCATTATTTGTAGATTCTGATCAATCAGATGGAACTCCACCACCGTCTCCTCTTCGTGCAACGACTTTATACTGTAAGTATATGAAATATTTAATTTTAAATATATTTGATGGATACATAACTTATAATTTTTTTTATGTTTCTTATTATGTGCAGATTCTGATCAATCAGAGGGTACTCCACCACCTCCTACCTATGCAACGACTTCACATGTGTCCTCCGATAGGAATTATGATGAATTTTACTATGAAGAGCATATTATATGTTGGTGTAACTCTTGTTATGGCACGTATCGATGACCACGATTGGAATGTATTGAACATGAGGTAGAGTATGGTACTTTTGAGCATGCACCATCACCTAGTCAACGTGATAATGCTTGGGTATGTATTTTCTATATATATTAATGTCATTATTTTATTTAAAAACCATATATAAAATCAAATTATTGTTGATATACAGGAATACTTTCTTGATGATGATGATGATGATGATTTTTCTCATACTGTTAATATACCTCGTACACGTCATGGACTTGCTGTTCATCAATTACAAGCAGAGGTTTCTAGAAATCCTCTACCTCCTGGTTTAGAGAATGAAACAGCTGGAGATTATCCATTGCCAGCTCGTGATCGTTCTTTAGTACAAACATATGATAGAAGAAGATATGGAGGATGGAATAAAGGACCACTTCCTTTAGATGGAGAGGTTTTCAACTTTTGGGGTAATCGTTATATGATTGCTCCATCCACTATTACTAATGCTGGTCGTGGTCTCTTTATTGTAGAGGACTTGTATGTGCCCCCGAACTCTGAAGTCACTCTTATGTCATTTTGTGGTCCTATATATGGATGGGGAGATTGGCATCGACTTTCAGGTTATGTTCAAAGCATGAGTACTTATGGAATATGCTTGAACGCAGCATCCCTTACTAATAGAAGGATTTTACATGCAGAAAATGAAAGATTATATATTGATGGAAGACCGTACACACATGGAAATATAGCAGGTTTAATAAATAGTAGTCGAGGGTTACATAATAGTTCAAGGACTAATTGCACATTTGAGGAGCGTGAAAATAGTCATGAATCACCATACATGAGTAGAGATGTATCAAGATACATAGTTGTCAATGCTATTACTACATTACATGCTGGTGATGAACTATTAGTGAATTATGGATGGCGTAGACCTCCAAGAGCACCTTTTAGCTAGAGAGAATAAAAATTTTCTATCCATATTTAATAAGTTATATACTTAATTTTATATTTGAAGTTTACTTTTTATTCATTTATGGAATACTAATGAGTTTTATTTATATGTGTAGATTCCAACGTATGATGTTGATGATATTCATCCACAGCATTCACAATTACCAGTAAGACCATGATTATCAGAAGCTTCCATGAGGAGGCTACGCAAAACTAATCCTGTGCAATATGCAAAGTTGAAAGATCTATATTCAAAAGACAATAAAGTACAAGATTTGTGTGACAATGATGAAGATGATGGCATGGCAGATTTTATTGAGGATTGGTATCAAAATGACAGTGAGAAAATTGATATTTCTAAAAATGAGAAATATCTTCGAGAGGAATGTCTAAAGCATGTATATGAAGGAAGTCGTTTGACACGACTAAGTGCGAGCTTACTTATTCTCAACCTTCAAAATCATTTTGGATGGAGTAATGTATCTGTTTCGACACTATTAAGGTATAATTTTCATTTTTTTATCTATTTATATATATATACATAAATAAATAAATAAATAAATAAATAAATATATATATATATATATATATATATATATATATATATATATATATATATATATATATATATATATATATATATATATATATATATACATGCAGGTTTTTATTCT
Source organism: Ceratopteris richardii (assembly GCA_020310875.1). Classification (NCBI taxonomy): domain Eukaryota; kingdom Viridiplantae; phylum Streptophyta; class Polypodiopsida; order Polypodiales; family Pteridaceae; genus Ceratopteris; species Ceratopteris richardii. The sequence goes on along the minus strand of CM035439.1, from coordinate 108,354,083 downwards.
TACTTTAGATAAGATAAGAAGAAGAACTTGAATTGAATGGATACGATTGTTTGGATGGTAGGATACGATTGTTTGGATGGTAGGATATGATTGTTTGGATGGTAGGATACCATTGTTTGTTTTGGAGGATATGAATGATTTGTCGATTCACACATATGTTCAGTTTGAAAGTGTGAATCGACAAATCATTCAATGAAGGTACATACTTCATGTGTCCAAAACAAACAATCGTATCCTGCCATCCAAAACAATCAAATTTTGTGTAAATATTTTGAAAGATGCATTAATAGTTTTAAAAGATGCGCGAACAAAAAGTGTCCATTCATTTCAAGTTCTTGTTCTTACCTTATCTAAAGTAAGAATAGAAACCTACATGTATATATGTATATTTATTTATTTACCTTTTTTAATATATCTTTTTTGATAAACTTACAGGTTATTATCTAAAAAGTTTTTACCAAGTCAGAATATTCTTCCTACCTAACATGATGAAATGAAGAAGATAATCAACAATCTTGGTATAGATTATCAATGTATACATGCATGTCCTAACGATTGTATTTTATATAGAGGTGAATATGCAGACTCTTTGACATGTCCCAAATGTCAATCTCCTCGATATAAGGGTGAAGAAGGTAAAATCCCAAAAAAGGTATTGAGACATTTTCCATTGGCTCCACGGATTAGACATATGTTTCAAAGCCCCGAATTATCAAAGCTTTTGACTTGGGGACATGATCACAAAAGTACTGATGGAATAATTAGAATTCCTCATGATAGTATTGCTTTTCAACATATTGATTCTACATGGCCTGAATTTGCACAAAATCCACAGAATCTAAAGTTAGGAGTTGCATTAGATGGGGTTAATCCATTCTCCATGAAATCCAGTAAATGGTCAACATGGCCAGTGGTAGTCATAAACTACAATCTTCCACCAAATCTTAGCATTAAAAAGGAACATTTAATGCTTTCACTTTTAATCCCAGGCAAAAGACAAGTTAAAGATATGAATGTATATCTTGCTCCTCTCATTGACGATCTTCAAGTGTTATGGAGAGGTATTAATGTCATTGATGTATCGAAAAGCATCAATGAAAGACATATTATGGTTCGTGGTATTGTGGCTTGGACTATTCACGATTTTCTTGGATATGGCGTATGTTCAGGTATTGATGTAAATTTTTTATTCAATATGCATGTAAATAAATATGATTTAATCTAATTATATTTTTATCATTTTTCATGATGGAGGAATATCTACTAAGGGTTATAAAACTTGTCCATATTGTGGTGATTGGTTGAGATCAACCTATAGTAAGAATCTCAACAAAAATATTTATCTTCGACATCGACGATTCTTGCCTGATGATCATCCATTAAGATCTAAAAGAGAAGCGATACATTTTAATGGAAAGCTTGAAACAGGCCAGTATCCAAAACCTATGACGCCTATGGATTGGTATAAAAAATGGACAGATGGACCTCTGATAGATCCAGAAGCAGAAATCTTGAGTGATGATTCAGATAATGAGTATGTGAATAGAGGGAAAGGAAAATTGGCACTCGCTGAGAACATATCAATATGGTATTCTTTGGAGTATTGGAAAGAGTTAAAAGTATGTCATCTTCTTGATCCTATGCATATATTCAAAAATATTGGTTATTCACTATGGCAACAACTTTTTGGACTAAAAGATACCACAACATCAAGGAATGATTTGAAAGATCAAAAATCCAAACCAAAGTTATGGCCAGTTTTTGATAGACATCGACAAGAAATGACTTATGCATCTGCTCCTTGGGTACTTACAACAAAAGAGATACAGACTATCAACAATAGAATTCAATTGATTAAGACTCCTACAGGATATGGAGCATCGTTTCAAAACATGTTTACTATGGATGATAAGAGCTTATCTGGGTTAAAGACCCATGACTGGCATAACTTTTTGAAACATATTTTACCTTTGGTTATCGATGGATGTACAACGAAAGGAGTACGAGATGTGATCTATCGTCTTGGATCACTTATAAGGTAATTATGATACTTTTATATTTAATATGTATGAATATTGGATATCTTTTATTTTTTAATTAACTTCTTTATAATTGTTTTTATGACATGTATAGGTGGATTACATTCAAAGAGATCGATAAAAATTTGATCCCACAAAAAAAACGTGAATGCAAAGAGCTACTATGTTTGATGGAAAAAGAACTTCCTACTTCATTTTTTGATATATAGGTTCATTTATTAGTCCATCTTGTAGATGAGAGAGAGATTGCAGGTGTTATCAACACTCGATGGATGTTTTGGGTCGAGCGATTTATGGGAATACTAAAAGGTTATGTGCGACAAAGAGCAAAACCAGAAGGATCCATGGCAAAGGGTTGGATGCTTGAAGAGTGCATGTATTACGTTAGTGAGTACCTTGAAAGAGTTCATGAAGAAGCTCCACGTGCATGGACCAACGAGTCTTCTTAAAAAATAACAGATGAGGTATTATCAGGTAAGGGGGTTCCATTCTTATTTACATTTCAAGAAAAAAATGATGTTTCTACTTTTGTAGCATATAATAGCAAATGCACGCAAGCATTCCTTAGCGAGTACGAGGAACTTCAAAGTCTCCGAAGTAAAAGGCGAAAAAACAAAAGATCTAGACGTAATCTCGATAATAATGAGATTATAGATATACCTTCTTTCACGGATTGGCTATATAGTCGTTTGCAACGCGCCAATGCAAATAATGAAGAAATCTCAGATGAGCAAAGAGAGTTAATGATAGGTTGTGAACGAAAGGTAATTTTATTAAAATAATATTTTATTTTTTTCATATATGTATGTTAGTTTCTATTTACTAATTGAATTTATTTTGCAGGCTCTAATGTTTACTAATATGTGGGCTTTTGGACAACATATTAGAATCAAAGCCATTGATTCTTTACGTAAAACAGAGGATTCTAGTATTGTTGCTTTTTTCAAGCAACTATCACATGCTAGCTCAAAAGACACGGACCTTATAGATAGCGAACTTGGTTACGTAGGAACTATTGTTGGTATCTACAAAATTTCATTTCGTACATTCAAACAGGTAGAAAAAAGTTTATATATTTTTTTAGAGTTAGCTATTTTTTTAAGCACCTAATAATGGGTTTTTGTTGTTATATATTTTGATAGGTCATTTTGAAGGTTGACTGGTTTCGAGCGGAGTATAAAGGTAGTAATTCTACATTAAGAAGGGAATTATCTGGGTTTTGGGCAATTGATTCTTCTAAGGTAATGCGATCTACTAAAGAACCATATATTCTTCCTAGGCATATTGAACAAGCATTTTTTTATAAAAACCCAGATGCTCATCCTTGGTGGCAAGTCATTCATGTGCAACCTAGAGGTAGGTCATTGTTTGAACAGTTTATTGTTAGAGAGATCGAAGAAAGTCCTCTTGATGATTCAGCATCAGATACTGATACATCAACATTTGAAATAGAAATTAGAATCATTATACGTGATAATGATACTAATCTTTTTGATGAAGATGATAATTCTCTACATGCTGATTCTACTGATGAGGAAGAGGAATTACCAGAAATAGATATTAATCCATCAATAGATGATGTGATTCATGAGAACATAGATTTAACAATAGAAGAAATAAATGAAATCAATAAGGATAATGAAGATGAGACTATATTGATGTCTTACCAAAATGATGGCAATAATGAAAACATATGAGCAGATTAGATAGTAAATTGTACTCTAGTTATCGATCAATAACTTGAAGCTTCTGAATGGATATCAGATAATAGGTTTTTTTTATTAACTTGAATAACGATGAATCCTATTAGAGAGATGAAATCGTGTTCTTCTAAGTTAGAACATGAAGCTCGGGGGTATGCCTAATTATTTTATATATAGCTTTATCTTTGAGGAGAAAATTTTTATCATGTATGTATGCATATGTGTGTGTATTCATGTGTATTATATGTATATGTTAGTATGCATATATATGTATTTCATGTATATGTATGTGTTTGCATGTGTGTGATATATGTATACATGTGTTAAATATGCATATGTGTATATATGCATATGCATTTATGTAAAATATTCATGTATTCATGTAATATATGCAAGTGTTTATAATTGTGTACATGTATATATGTATATGTGTCTATGTGTAAATATGTACATGTAAATATGTATGCATGTATATATATGTTTATGTGTGCATGTAGGCATGTATATGTGATGTGTACATGTATATATATGTCTATGTGTAAATGTGTACATGTAAATATGTTAGTATGTATATATATATTTATGTGTGCATTTAGGCATGTATGTGTGATGCATAATATATCTACTCCATTTTATATTTATGTATCCTATCTACATGATGTGTATATATCTTTACATGTATTATGATCCTCGTTGATTCGAGAGGCATAAGGTTGGGAGGAGACACATCTCTCTAGTAGGACGTCGGAGGTGTACATATACTTCAAACATATGGCTAAAAAGTTGAATTAGAGTTTTTAAATTAGGGATTTTGAAACCCTAATATCGAAATTAGTGTTTTCAATTTAGGATTTTTGAAATAGGATTTATTTTTTTATGCGTATGCATGTGTTGTGTATGTATGTGTATCTATATGTGCATATGCATGTGTTTTGTGTGTATATATGCATGTGTGTGTATGCGTGTATTTATACCTCTAGTCTCTCTCTCTCTCTCTCATATACATACATACATGCATAAACACACATACTCATATCCACATATATATACATAAAAGCAGTGCATACCGTGCACTGTCACGACAATGAGCCATAAGTGTCCGCATCTCTTTTAAACACCACTTAAGGGACCATCTTGTCCCAAACTCTGTCTCAAGTGAACTAAGCACATATTTCTTATCCCTCTCATTATGCTCACTACAAAAATAAAAAACATAATGTAAATAAAACATAAGATATATATTTCAATTTATATGTAAAACTTTTACTTACTTCCACGGTAAGTGGATAAAGCGCAGGTAAGAGTCGCATAGTGCCCGCATTCTTCTCTTGAACTCCAATCCATTTCCTATATACAGAATGTTCCCCTCTGGCTCTATGTCGCACTCTAATCCTAAGGTGCCTATGCATGTCCTCATAGGCAACTCTGCTCTGCTATCACGTGCTGGAGGTGGTATAGGTGTCCTGAAAATGATAGATAGAAATAAATAAAAATATGTGTTATAATATCATTAAAAAAGTTTATGAAAACAAAACATACCTATGAGCAGCTAGCTCTCTTCCTACATGTGGAGCCGCAGAAGAGCCCTCCTCTGATTGTTGGGTAAGCATCTTGATCGTATAATCCAACTCCTCATCAGAAACCTCTGCGTAATCACGCATTATGGCCCCTAGAGTATCAGACGGAACTCTTGCTCTCCTAAGACTTTTTATGAGAGTGAGTTTCACCTTTCTCTCTCTACTGGGATCCATAGTACCTAACATATAAAACAAAATGGTTAGAAATAAATATATATACGTGTACATATGTAAGTGTGTATGCATTAAGTATGTGTATGTATGCATGTGTGTGTGTATGTATGTGCGTGTATATGTGTGTATGTGTGTATGTGTGTGTATGCATCATTATGCATATATGTATCTATGTGTGTATGTGTGTGTATATGTGTGTGTGTGTATGTATGTGTATGTGTGTGTGTATGCATGTATGTATGTATGTATGCATATGCATATACATTATGTATGTATATATATGCATGTATGTGTATGTGTGTATGTCTATGTGTATATATGTTTGTATGTGTGTATGCATGTGTATGTGTGTGTATGCATCATTATGCGTGTAAGTGTCTATGTGTGTTTGTGTGTGTATATGTGTGCGTGTGTGTGTGTCTATGTGTATGTGTGTGTGTCTATGAGTGTGTATGTGTTTATGTGTATGTATGTATCTATGTGTGTGTATGTGTCTATGTGTATATGTGTATGCATGTATGTATGCATATGTGTGTGTATGCATGTGTATGTGTGTGTATGCATCATTATGTGTGTATGTGTCTATGTGTGTATGTGTGTGTATATGTGTGTGTGTATCTATGTGTATGTGTGTGTGTCTATGAGTGTTGATGTGTTTATGTGTATGTATGTATGTATGTGTATGTATGTGTCTATGTGTGTATGTGTATGCATGTATGTATGCATATGTATGTGTGTGTAAGCATGATTATGTGTGTCTATGTATGCATGTGTATGTGTGTATGCATCATTATGTGTGTATGTGTCTATGTGTGTATGTGTGTGTGTGTGTCTATGAGTGTGTATGTGTTTATGTGTATGTATGTATCTATGTGTGTGTATGTGTCTATGTGTGTATGTGTATGCATGTATGTATGCATATGTGTGTGTATGCATATGTATGTGTGTGTATGCATCATTATGTGTGTCTATGTATGCATGTGTATGTGTGTATGCATCATTACGTGTGTATGTGTCTATGTGTGTATGTGTGTGTGTATATGTGTGTGTGTCTATGTGTATGTGTGTGTGTCTATGAGTGTGTATGTGTTTATGTGTATGTATCTATGTGTATCTATGTGTATGCATGTATGTATGCATATGTGTGTGTATGCATCATTATGTGTGTATGTGTCTATGTGTGTATATGTGTGTGTGTCTATGAGTGTGTATGTGTTTATGTGTATGTATGTATCTATGTGTGTGTATGTGTCTATGTGTGTATGTGTATGCATGTATGTATGCATATGTGTGTGTATGCATATGTATGTGTGTGTATGCATCATTATGTGTGTCTATGTATGCATGTGTATGTGTGTATGCATCATTACGTTGTGGAGGTGATCGCAATCCGGGTGGATCGGGTCCAGTCGTGGCACACACAGGGTTTATGAAGCTCATGAATGTTGGAAGGTTCAAAGATGTGAAGGTGAAATTAATGTTGAGTATGGAGAAGAGAGAGATGTTGAAATAATTATGGGAATGGGAATGTAGGTGTGCAAGTTAGATTGATGACATGAATGATAAGAATGAAAGAGAACCATACACACGAATCAAATTTGGAAGGAAGAATGGTCCATTGGAGGAGCTTCTTAAACACTTCCTAATTCTAATCCATATGTATAGCCTTCTTTGGATGATATGTATGCATGATGAGAATAGATGGAATCCTTACACATAAATCAGTTTCGAAAGGAAGAATGGTCCAATATTGGAGCTTCTTATACACTTTCAGAAACTAATAAATATGTATGGATTTGTATGGATTATATGCATGCAAGTGAATTATGATGATGGATTTTACTCACAAGCTCAAAGAAACATCCTCACTGGTTCAACGCAATACTGCGGAGCCTTCTCACACATAGAAGAAATAGAAGGCATGTAAAAATACTTAAGAGACTGAGAGAGGTGACAAGAGACAAGTGACAAGTGACATGAATTAAAAGAATTTGAATTAAGTTACATGTAAAAGATCATAGTGGTACGTCATGCTAAGCAATCTACTGATCAAAGGTGGTTCCGACCCTCAAACCATGATAGTTCAACCGAATGTCACACGTAAGAAGGTGAGTTCCACTCCAGTGACCCTATGTCTGTCTAGGCTCGTAACGTCTAACTAAAGAAGTCTAAGACTCATTAAAATCAGCTCTAACTCACTCACACGCTCCACCGAGGGTGAGTCAAGATAGAGATGCTGGTTTCAAGAGCCTATCCTAGATTGGAGTTCTAACTTAAATTTGAAACTAGGTTCTATACTCATACTAGCTCACCTTGGATCCTCACTCGCTCAACCGAGGGTGATCGTCTCAAGGAAACCGTAAGCTAGCATGAGCCCTATGGATGCCTAACAATGATCCTTTAGGAGTTTGGAGGGGGGTTTATATAGTTTTTTGAATGAATTTGGGCCCTTGGATCTAGAGAAATCAACTCTCAACTCTAGGATCACTACTTTCGATTACAACCATTTGATTAATCAAATCAATGGCTTGGAATTGTTCTTTCTATCAAATCTAGTGTAAAGGAGTGAAATTTAGGCGCCCTCATTCTCCACCATTGGATCTGGGGATGATCTGGACCGTCGGATCAGTGCTGACATCAATTCGGATAAGATAAGCCACTATTTTTGGAGAAATGCTGCATTATTGATCTTTGATTGTAAAAAAGGTCTTCTTTTATGGAAAAAATTCGTGGATCCTCCTTCCTTTATGCTTTAGTGCATCTCCACCCTTGAATATGAGCTCATCTTGACCGTACAACATGGTTCAATCATATTCTGCCATGTGGCAGCCCTTCAAGCCTTTAATTTTCTTATACTAGAAAACTGCGGTGACCTTGAAAACTGGACTTTGTGCTCTTTGACCCTCCAAAAAGTCTTTGATGAAGATGAAACATTGTAGGACTATGTTTCCAAAGATCTCCTTCAGGAATATGCAGAAAAAACTCCCATCTGAATCTAACTTGTACAAGTTTGACTACATTTGGAAGCTTGCAAGGTGGCATTAAGGTATCTAGGAAGCTCGGATAGACTTGAAACTTTATACAAATATGTAGCCGCATATGGTCTTTATACATGCCAAACCATATGGCTAACATAAATTTCTATACAAGAATTTGTAGGGTCAAACTAGAAAAATTACATTTTTACAAAATGAACATAGCATATCAATGTGCTACCAAATCCATTTTCTGCTGAAATTTGGGCTATAGACTGCCTTTGACAATCTTTACAAGTATATGGATTTTCATCTAATTTGGTGACAATGAATTTTTTGCCCTAATTTCCCAACTTTGACCAGCTTTGACTAGCTTTGACCGCTACGATGGACTTTCTTGATTTCTTTGAAACTTTGTATGTGACCTTCCTTTGACATCCTTGATGCATCCTGGACTTCTCGGGGAATTCCGGCTACCTTCACCAAATATGTTTTTTGTAGGCCTTCACAAGTGAGAGAGGAGAGCAAATCTCGACGACATTCGCCCCCACTAAACCTGCGATTCCTCCGGAAGCGCCACTCTAGCATCTGTGAAAAACAAAATGTTCCAGGCATCAAATTCTTTTATAGGCAACATAAGAAAGATGGAAGGAAAATTGATTATATGCATGAATCAATAGGTAACGTGACATGAAGCAAAATTTGCATGAAAGAAAGAATTGAAACAGGCAACATGAATATGCATGAACAAATAGGCAACATATATGCAAGTGAACAAGCAACATTGGCAACAAGAAAGAAAAAAAACAAGCATCAATATGAAGTGGAAGTGGATGTATGAGTCGTTTTAAGCATCAGTTCCTCTCATCTTGAAGAAAATTTTGTACCTTTTTCATAAAGCAATCTACCTTAAATATGATTATAAACAAAGATTTAGGATTTTCAAGAGACATCTTTCATCTTTAGCTTATTTTAGATCAACTCCTTTCCTACATAAATATGAATATGCTCTTTCTCTAATAACATGCAAGGAAATCTAACTAAACTCCACTAATGCATAAATCTGCTTATATAGCCCGTGATTTATTCTACTATGCCTCTTTATCCTCCTTTAGCTTGCTCTTTTTTTTTTTTTTTCCGATGATGATGATGATGATTCGGCAACTTTATGGTTACGATCACTTTTTTGGGGTGGAAGAAAGTGTAAACTTCTTGGTAACATGTAGCTTTTTTTTTTTTCTTTTTTTTTTGACGAGGAAAAATTAAACCCCGATACAAGGTACAACCATTTTTGATGACGGAGAACAGTCGTTTAAACTCCGATACAAGGTACAACCATTTTTGATGACGGAGAACAGTCATTTAAACTCCGATACAAGTGCTGTGAGATGGACTAAGGATGTAGAAACATGCGATAGCAAGAGCTAGGATTTCAACAATTATGCTTTCGATACAGGATACATATGCATGTTTATATATGAAAGTCATGTCACCAGAATAAACCTCCAAATCTACATGCCCTATCTTTCCACAATCCTAGATTATAATCAATTTCTTAGTAGATAAGTTACTACTTAAGATACAATTTTACACAAGTAGAGAAATCATCATTTGCCTTTTTTTTGACTCAAGTGATGTGGATATGCAATGCAATGCAATGCAAAGACTGAAAAAAAACATGCATGAAACAAGCATGGAAAAAAAATAGAATGAACTTGAAAAAAAACAAAGCAACATGAACTTGAAAATTAATGTTTTTTTTTTTTATATTTTATTTTATTTTATTTTATAACATGGATACTCCTGTTTATGAATCGACCTCATTGTTGTCATCTTCTTCAATGTCCTCATCCAAAATGTACTCGTCATTATCACGCTTCTTGAATAACTTTATCCTTTTACCTGCAATCAAAGTTTTTAGTGCAACACCATTTAATTCACAAAGAGCATACGTACCATTGTTTCCAATTCATTCTCATATTTTTGCATGGTCAAATTTGCCTTGGTCTGAAAACATGTCTACTGATGATTTTTTGAGTTTGCGTATTAAACAGTTAGAACAAGGTAAATTAAGACTTGATGATGCTGTTGAAAATTTAAGAGAATCTAGAATGAAGAACAAGCATTATTTTGATAAAACTCATCGATTGCGTCCTAAGCCAATTGAAGTAGGAGATTGGGTGCTCATTTATGATAGTACATTTGACTCTCAATATGATGCACGCAAAAAGCTCACTCAACGGTGGTTTGGGCCATACATAGTATCAAAAGTCAACAAAATGTGGAGGTGATCGCAATCCGGGTGGATCGGGTCCGGTCGTGGCACACACAGGGTGTATGAAGCTAATGAATGTTGGAAGCTTTAAGGACATGAAAGTGAAATTAATGTTGAGTATGGAGAAGAGAGAGATGTTGAAATGATTATGGGAATAGGAATGTAGGAGTGCAAGTTAGATTTATGAACATGAATGATAAGAATGAAAGAGAACCATACATACGAATGAAATTTGGAAGGAAGAATGGTCCATTGAAGGAGCTTCTTAAACACTTCCTAATTCCAATCCATATGCATAGTCTTCTTTGGATGATATGTATGCATGACGAGAATAGATGGAACCCTTACACATAAACCAGTTTCGAAAGGAAGAATGGTCCAATATTGGAGCTTCTTATACACTTTCAGAAACTAATCAATATGTATGGGTATGTATGGATTATATGCATGCAAGTGAATTATGATGATAGAGTTTACTCACAAGCTCAAAGAAACATCCTCACTGGTTCAACGCAATACGGTGGAGCCTTCTCACACATAGAAGAAATAGAAGACATGTAAAAATACTTAAGAGACTGAGAGAGGAGACAAGAGACAAGTGACAAGTGACATGAATTAAAAGGATTTGAATTAAGTTACATGTAAAATATCGTCGTGGTACGTCATGCTAAGCAGTCTACTGATCAAAGGTGGTTCCGACCCTCAAACCATGACAGTTCAACCGAATGTCACACGTAAGAAGGTGAGTTCCACTCCAGTGACCCTATGTCTGTCTAGGCTCGTAACGTCTAACTAAAGAAGTCTAAGACTCATTAAAATCAGCTCTAATTCACTCACACGCTCCACCGAGGGTGAGTCAAGATAGAGATGCTGGTTTCAAGAGCCTATCCTAAATTGGAGTTCTAACTTAAATTTGAAACTAGGTTCTATACTCATACTAGCTCACCTTGGATCCTCACTCGCTCAACCGAGGGTGATCGTCTCAAGGAAACCGTAAGCTAGCATGAGCCCTATGGATGCCTAACAATGATGCTTTAGGAGTTTGGAGGGGGGTTTATATAGTTTTTTGAATGAATTTGGGCCCTTGGATCTAGAGAAATCAACTCTCAACTCTAGGATCACTACTTTCGATTACAACCATTTGATTAATCAAATCAATGGCTTGGAATTGTTCTTTCTATCAAATCTAGTGTAAAGGAGTGAAATTTAGGCGCCCTCATTCTCCACCATTGGATCTGGGGATGATCTGGACCGTCGGATCAGTGCTGACATCAATTCGGATAAGATAAGCCACTATTTTTGGAGAAATGCTGCATTATTGATCTTTGATTGTAAAAAAGGTCTTCTCATATGGAAAAAATTTGTGGATCCTCCTTCCTTTATGCTTTAGTGCATCTCCACCCTTGAATATGAGCTCATCTTGACCGTACAACATGGTTCAATCATATTCTGCCATGTGGCAGCCCTTCAAGCCTTTAATTTTCTTATACTAGAAAACTGCGGTGACCTTGAAAACTGGACTTTGTGCTCTTTGACCCTCCAAAAAGTCTTTGATGAAGATGAAACATTGTAGGACTATGTTTCCAAAGATCTCCTTCAGGAATATGCAGAAAAAACTCCCATCTGAATCTAACTTGTACAAGTTTGACTACATTTGGAAGCTTGCAAGGTGGCATTAAGGTATCTAGGAAGCTCGGATAGCCTTGAAACTTTATACAAATATGTAGCCACATATGGTCTTTATACATGCCAAACCATATGGCTAACATAAATTTCTATACAAGAATTTGTAGGGTCAAACTAGAAAAATTACATTTTTACAAAATGAACATAGCATATCAATGTGCTACCAAATCCATTTTCTGCTGAAATTTGGGCTATAGACTGCCTTTGACAATCTTTACAAGTATATGGATTTTCATCTAATTTGGTGACAATGAATTTTTTGCCCTAATTTCCCAACTTTGACCAGCTTTGACTAGCTTTGACCGCTACGATGGACTTTCTTGATTTCTTTGAAACTTTGTATGTGACCTTCCTTTGACATCCTTGATGCATCCTGGACTTCTCGGGGAATTCCGGCTACCTTCACCAAATATGTTTTTTGTAGGCCTTCACAAGTGAGAGAGGAGAGCAAATCTCGACGACATTCGCCCCCACTAAACCTGCGATTCCTCCGGAAGCGCCACTCTAGCATCTGTGAAAAACAAAATGTTCCAGGCATCAAATTCTTTTATAGGCAACATAAGAAAGATGGAAGGAAAATTGATTATATGCATGAATCAATAGGTAACGTGACATGAAGCAAAATTTGCATGAAAGAAAGAATTGAAACAGGCAACATGAATATGCATGAACAAATAGGCAACATATATGCAAGTGAACAAGCAACATTGGCAACAAGAAAGAAAAAAAACAAGCATCAATATGAAGTGGAAGTGGATGTATGAGTCGTTTTAAGCATCAGTTCCTCTCATCTTGAAGAAAATTTTTTACCTTTTTCATAAAGCAATCTACCTTAAATATGATTATAAACAAAGATTTAGGATTTTCAAGAGACATCTTTCATCTTTAGCTTATTTTAGATCAACTCCTTTCCTACATAAATATGAATATGCTCTTTCTCTAATAACATGCAAGGAAATCTAACTAAACTCCACTAATGCATAAATCTGCTTATATAGCCCGTGATTTATTCTACTATGCCTCTTTATCCTCCTTTAGCTTGCTCTTTTTTTTTTTTTTTCCGATGATGATGATGATTCGGCAACTTTATGGTTACGATCACTTTTTTGGGGTGGAAGAAAGTGTAAACTTCTTGGTAACATGTAGTTTTTTTTTTTTTTGACGAGGAAAAATTAAACCCCGATACAAGGTACAACCATTTTTGATGACGGAGAACAGTCGTTTAAACTCCGATACAAGTGCTGTGAGGTGGACTAAAGATGTAGAAACATGCAATAGAAGGAGCTAGGATTTCAACAATTATGCTTTCGATATAGGATACATATGCATGTTTATATATGAAAGTCATGTCACCAAAATAAACCTCCAAATATACATGCCCTATCTTTCCACAATCCTAGATTATAATCAATTCCTTAGTAGATAAGTTACTACTTAAGATACAATTTTACACAAGTAGAGAAATCATCATTTGCCTTTTTTTTGACTCAAGTGATGTGGATATGCAATGCAATGCAATGCAAAGACTGAAAAAAAACATGCATGAAACAAGCATGGAAAAAAAATAGAATGAACTTGAAAAAAAACAAAGCAACATGAACTTGAAAATTAATGTTTTTTTTTTTATATTTTATTTTATTTTATTTTATAACATGGATACTCCTGTTTATGAATCGGCCTCATTGTTGTCATCTTCTTCAATGTCCTCATCCAAAATGTACTCGTCATTATCACGCTTCTTGAATAACTTTATCCTTTTACCTGCAATCAAAGTTTTTAGTGCAACACCATTTAATTCACAAAGAGCATACGTACCATTGTTGTTGACTTTTGATACTATGTATGGCCCAAACCACCGTTGAGTGAGCTTTTTGCGTGCATCATATTGAGAGTCAAATGTACTATCATAATTGAGCACCCAATCTCCTACTTCAATTGGCTTAGGACGCAATCGATGAGTTTTATCAAAATAATGCTTGTTCTTCATTCTAGATTCTCTTAATTTTTCAACAGCATCATCAAGTCTTAATTTACCTTGTTCTAACTGTTTAATACGCAAACTCAAAAAATCATCAGTAGACATGTTTTCAGACCAAGGCAAATTTGACCATGCAAAAATATGAGACTGAATTGGAAACAATGGTTTTTGACAGTACATGAGTTCAGCAGGCATATATCCAGTAGTACGTGTGCATGTCATTCTATCTGCCCAAAGTGCAAAAGGTAAGAATTTAGGCCATTGTTTGATGTCACCATTACATGCTTTAGATATGGCTTTCACAATAGGTGGATGCCCTCTCTCTATTTTACCATTGGCCTCTGGGTTATATGCAGTAGTGAGAGACAAACGAATACCGTGACGCTCAAAGAACTCTTTAGCTTCTCTCGCATTTAACTCTCCACGATCGGCAACTACTTTCTCTATGTACCCAAAGCGACTTATGACATCTTCAAGCAAGAATTTGCAAACATTGTAAGTGGTCTTAGATCGTAGTGCACGTCCCTCTACATGATTAGTTAAGTCTTCTCTTGCAAGTACAATGTAACGCATTTTGTCGATACCTTTAGGCATAGTTACAAGATCTACTACCCACTTGTAGTGAATACAAGGTGGATAAGTAGGATGCAACGGATCTCTATGTTTGACTGATGAATGAAGTTGACAAGTAGAACATGTACAAACATAGCTACTAATGTCAACATACATCCTAGGCCAATAATAGGTACTTCTAATCTTTTCATATGTTCCAAAAAATCCTTTATGACCGGCCCATAATGTCTCATGCATTTCCTTCATTACTTGCAATTGAAGACCTCGTTTTCCTAGGACTCATTGTGGATTCTTAACCTTACCCTTAGCATGTCTCCAAAGATAACCATTACTTAGGAAAAAGTTATAAGCTCGTTTCCTAATGTTACGGAATCTATTCGTAGTCTAGTTAGGTAATGGTTTTAGTGTACTCAGATACTTTCCTATGTCTCTCCATTCATTTTCGTACTCAGACTCATGAAATTGCTCATACTCATATATATGTGGAACATAGTCAATTAAGTTCACATTCTTTATTAGATCACTTTCAAGATCATCATCAAATCTAGCTCTCGATAACATATCAGCAACTGAGTTTGACTTACCTGAAATATGAACTAACTCAGGATTTATGAACTTAATATATGAGATCCATCTAAGCATGGCTATATCAGGAGATGAACAATTGGCTATCATTCCAATGAGAGGCAAACAATCAGTCTCAACTTTGACATTTGCACCAATGAAATATTCTTTGTCTGTTTTCAAAGCTGTTACCATACCCCATAGTTCTCGTTTGATTTGTGGATATTTTCGTTGTGTTTCATGTAGAATTTTGGCACCAAACCTAATTGCATATCTATTCCCTTCACTATCATCTTGACCTATGACCCAACCTATACCAATAGGACTAGTATCAACAGTCAATATAATAGGTTTGTTAGCAGAATAGTCTACACGCTTAAGGATGGGAGCTTTAAGCAATAATTTCTTTAATTTACGCATAGCTTGAGTGTGTTTGTCAGTCCAAATAAATTTTCGTTTCTTCCTCAACAAGTCATAAAGACAATCAGCAACATGAGCAAAGTGAGGGATCCAAATAACATAAAAGATGCAAGCACCAAGAAATCTACGTACCTCACTCACGTTGTTACATGTTTCAGAAATCTTGCTAATGGCATCAACTTTTTGTGGGTATGGCTTTCGACCATAATGGCCACATAAATGTCCAACAATAAGTACCTCGTTGACACCAAAAACAGATTTCTCTATGGAAAATGTGAGACCTACCTCTTCAAATCGTTGAAATATTCTTTCACAATCAGAGATATGGTCAAGAACAAATTTACGACATCCTGATGAATCTAAAGTAATGTCCTTTACACGTTCCTCACTCCCTTTAATTGGAATATCATCAATGAATGGCATAGTTATATGAGGGATAAAGTCACGTAAGACCATATTCATAGCACTCATCATATGAGCCACAGAATTAGTCGCTCCTTGAGGTAAAGTACACATTCGCACTAAGCCTAAAGGAGTTTTCATTGTGGTTATGTCACCACTGTCAATTGCTAACTGGAATTGGTCATATCCAGAATATAAATCACCCATTGAATAGATAGAATGTCCTGAAAATGATTCAGCAAACTCATCTACAATGGGTCCTGTTCCTACATTCCTTATGGTGACTTTATTGACGGGTTGGAGATCTTGAATAAAACGTAGTTTCCCATTCTTTTTAGGCACAGTGAACCATCTGTTTGAGTAAGGTGCAAAAGATGGCTCTAAAATTCTCATGTTTATCTTCTCCTTAAGTAGTTTCATTAGCTCAGGTAAGTGAGCCTTTGGAACAGGTATAGGACGAAGATTCCATGGAATATGTGGAATAGTAAAGATTATCATGGGTGCAACTAGCTTAGGATCTACACAACCAATCTCATGAGGATACATAGTAAAGGCTTTTCCATGGCTACGTATGACTCTCTCAAATTTATCTCTCTCTGCTGGCAAAAGAAAGTCATCATCTCTACCAATTTTCACTTGTTTGATTGTCTCATCCGTGAATGTATGTCCTATGTTTTTCTTATCCCGAAGAATTGGATCATTTTTCACATCAATAATTTTTTCATTACTTCCTTGAGGTAACGGTTGAGCTATGGGTTTGATTTTTTTGTCTACAGTTTTGTATTTTGTTTCAACTAAGGCATCATGTGTTTGGTTAAATTTTGAGCACTTGTCAACATTGAGAGCATACTCTTGGATTAGAGCATACTCATCAAGGGAAGAAAGAAGAATAATATGGGAATTAGAATTTTGTTGAAGACATAACTCTAACTCCTCAAGAGTAGAGAAACAATGAGATGTTTCAATCACATGCTCAATGTTCTCATCATGTTCCATGATTTTGTTATTTTTATAATTTTTTTGGGTTTTTTGGATAAAAGACTTGGACAATTGACTCTTATGAAGAAAATCTAATCTAGAATGTGGAAAACAAAGTGACAAACTATTGAACAGGTTGGTTGGCTGCGAGATGTCAAACCAATATCCACTGTTGTCCCGCTCAACAATGGATTCTATCCGAAATTTTGATCATATGTAGCTCCAAACATGAATCGAGGTGCACAATCACTACAAGCATGCTCATGACCCTGAGTAACAATAGGTTTCTTTCTAATTGACAATCGATTCCTAGGATGATTCACTCCTACTGTCATGACTTGAAGTGATTGCATTCCATCCTTAGACTTAAATCTAGCATAGGTAGACCCATCATCCATGGCTTTAGTTTCCATACGACTCTCACAAATAAAGGGTTGACCTAAGAGAACTTCATAGGAGCAATTATCTTGAATAAAAAAGTGAAACTCTTCTGTGATTCCTCCTATGGATATGGGCACACTAGCACAAGCTCCATACAGGGTACCTACACCATTATCTGCAGTTCTCATACGCCATCCACAATCTTTATCTATGGGCCATCGAAACTTATCATAGACTTCTCTTGAAATCACATTGATTTCAGAGCCGGAATCTACTAATGCATTTACAGTGATAGTGTTCTTATCATTTCCTATTTTAACATGCATCTCTGATGTACCTCTAGACCAAAATGTTCTTTTAAAGTGACTTTCAGGATTGTTTTCATGAGTTTCATGGTCAGGTTGAATAGGTCCTAAGAAATTTTTATTAACATTTACTTCATCATCATCAAAGTCCTCTTCATCAGATTCATCAAAGTTTAAGGCTTCATTCATAGCTTGATCTTGATCTAGAGAATCTTGCATCTCAGTATCTAGATTAAGCGGAAACCTCTTCCTTTTAATTAGGCCGATAAAGTTATCTTTAAAAACAGGCTTTGCAATAGAGAAAACTTGTTCTAAAGACATAGTCACTTGACTCTTAAGCAAAATGTCATCTAAAATCTCCATAGGATCTATTTTTCTCTCAATTTCTGAAATCAAGATGGCTTTAGGTTTTCTCTTTGGTTTCTTTTGTTTTTGCTCAGGGTCTTGTTTTTGTTCATGTTCTCGTGTTTGGTCTTCAGCTTGTTTTGATTGTTCTTGTTTATCTAAAGGCTTTGGTTCTGTTTTTCTTTGCTTTGTCTTCTTCCCTTTTTGTTTCTCCTCTTGTTTTTGTTCATTGGGTTCTGATTCTTGTTTTTTATCTTTGGATTGTGATGTTTCTCCTTGCTCTATGATTGTTTCTATTCCCTCTGAGGTTTGTTTTCGAGTCACTCTTCTTTCACTAGGCTCAGCTTCATCTCTTTTTCGTTTTTCTTCTACATTGGATATGTGAGAAATAAGAGATTGATCTTCTATCGGTGACTCCCAAGCCGTTATTCTCCTAATCTCATCTCGTGCTCTTACTAAAGCCTCTATGGAAAAGTCAACTTCCTTTGTGGGTTTACTTGATTCCACTTGTTCATCAAGAGCTTCTAGTTTCACTCCTCTAGTTCCTACATCCGTTATGGTTATATTCTCATAGTGTTTTTTCATTCCACCCTTACCATAATTTCCTTGCAAAGGTAGCCTAGATCGATAGTCACAGATTTTCTTATCTATGTCTATTACTAGTCGTTGCTCCTTAGCAGCCTTCAATAGTTCACAATCTCTCAAAAAGTGCTCTAACGAATCACACCAAGGACACCTACGAGGGCCACGCACAAAACCATTTTGATTTTGAGGATTTTGATTAACTTGTGGTGGGAAATTTTGAAATTGAGGATTTTGTTGATAAGGTATTGCTTGAACAGGATAATTAGGATTTTGAAAATGCAATTGATGTATTTGAGGAGCTTGGGGAGCAACATGTGGTACTTGAGGTGCAAGAGGAGCTTCCATATTATACGGTTGATGATTTTGAAAATTTTGATTTTGAGGATTTTGAAAAGCTATTTGAGAAGCTTGAGGATACAGGTTTTGATACATTTGAGGATTTTGCACATGAGGATGAGGATTTTGCATTGAAGGATTATGCATTGGAGGATTATGCATTGGAGGATTATGCATTGGAGGAACTTGATATGCTTGAGTAGGAGCTACTTGTGGATTTTGATTGGTAGCTATAACATGTTGATTAGGCTCTTGAAAAGTCATTGGGTTCATTTGATTTTGGAATGTTTTGGTGTAATTAGATTGTAAAGCATCTATAGTCTTGGCCAAATTGGATTGTGTAGCAATAAGAATTTCCATTTGCTTAGTGAGAATATCCACTTGAGATAGTTCAACTACACTTTTATTTGGCTCTACTTTAAAACCTTGAGTAGGCTCCATCATTTGAGGAATAGGAGTAGAGTCAAAAAGCATAGCATGGGATTGTTCTCTAACTTGCTCCTTAGTTTGTGGAAGGCTAGCTTGAGGAAGACTAGTTTGCTCATAAAGCATGGATTGTCTTTGATGTCTATGGGCTACAGCCTCTACTACTTTACGCACTTTTTGCCAATTGTCAGTAAGACCATAGCGCTTATCTGGTTCTTCTAATCGCCGTTCAACTTCCCTACGAGTTTCAGGATGAAGAAGCTGAAGAAAATTGATCACAAGATCAGGTTCCAAAGTTATCTTATCCTCATTAGGAAGTTGTTCATAGCGTCTAATATACTCATTTTGTAAGTGAGTAATAGAGCTACTAGGCTTTGGAGAATTGACCCATCGTAAGAATCCATCTCGATTATGTTGGCTATAATCTTCAAGATAGAATTCTTTGAGCATCTCCTTTCTAAAATCACTCCAAGGAAGACTATCATATTGAGTGACACGGTTTATGATAGAGCTATCAACAATTCGTTCAAAGAATGATATCAAAAGATCTTCGGGAAGACCAAAAATCATAGATTGCTCTTCAAACAAATCTAAGTAGCTTGTGATGTTGATGCCATTGAATTTTCCCTTCTCTCTCAACATAGAAGAGACTATTCTTTGGCCTTGTTTCTCAACAATAAGGGATTTGAATCCTTCCTCCATCTTATGTGAATAAGCAAGTGATGCACGATGCTCTAGATCTCTCACAAATGCGTTTACTTCACGACGAAGATGTGCACGATACTGTGAGAAATCCAGTGCAACACTCAAGATTGATGATGATGATATGATGAGGATGAAAAATATGAAACAAAGGATATGGATCACAACCTCCCAACAAGATCAGAAGCAAATGCCACGAAGCGTTTCACGTCGGGTTCAAATGTGGAGGTGATCGCAATCCGGGTGGATCGGGTCCGGTCGTGGCACACACAGGGTGTATGAAGCTAATGAATGTTGGAAGCTTTAAGGATATGAAAGTGAAATTAATGTTGAGTATGGAGAAGAGAGAGATGTTGAAATAATTATGGGAATGGGAATATAGGTGTGCAAGTTAGATTGATGACATGAATGATAAGAATGAAAGAGAACCATACACACGAATCAAATTTGGAAGGAAGAATGGTCCATTGGAGGAGCTTCTTAAACACTTCCTAATTCTAATCCATATGTATAGCCTTCTTTGGATGATATGTATGCATGATGAGAATAGATGGAATCCTTACACATAAATCAGTTTCGAAAGGAAGAATGGTCCAATATTGGAGCTTCTTATACACTTTCAGAAACTAATAAATATGTATGGATTTGTATGGATTATATGCATGCAAGTGAATTATGATGATGGATTTTACTCACAAGCTCAAAGAAACATCCTCACTGGTTCAACGCAATACTGCGGAGCCTTCTCACACATAGAAGAAATAGAAGACATGTAAAAATACTTAAGAGACTGAGAGAGGTGACAAGAGACAAGTGACAAGTGACATGAATTAAAAGAATTTGAATTAAGTTACATGTAAAAGATCGTAGTGGTACATCATGCTAAGCAATCTACTGATCAAAGGTGGTTCCGACCCTCAAACCATGACAGTTCAACCGAATGTCACACGTAAGAAGGTGAGTTCCACTCCAGTGACCCTATGTCTGTCTAGGCTCGTAACGTCTAACTAAAGAAGTCTAAGACTCATTAAAATCAGCTCTAACTCACTCACACGCTCCACCGAGGGTGAGTCAAGATAGAGATGCTGGTTTCAAGAGCCTATCCTAGATTGGAGTTCTAACTTAAATTTGAAACTAGGTTCTATACTCATACTAGCTCACCTTGGATCCTCACTCGCTCAACCGAGGGTGATCGTCTCAAGGAAACCGTAAGCTAGCATGAGCCCTATGGATGCCTAACAATGATCCTTTAGGAGTTTGGAGGGGGGTTTATATAGTTTTTTGAATGAATTTGGGCCCTTGGATCTAGAGAAATCAACTCTCAACTCTAGGATCACTACTTTCGATTACAACCATTTGATTAATCAAATCAATGGCTTGGAATTGTTCTTTCTATCAAATCTAGTGTAAAGGAGTGAAATTTAGGCGCCCTCATTCTCCACCATTGGATCTGGGGATGATCTGGACCGTCGGATCAGTGCTGACATCAATTCGGATAAGATAAGCCACTATTTTTGGAGAAATGCTGCATTATTGATCTTTGATTGTAAAAAAGGTCTTCTTTTATGGAAAAAATTCGTGGATCCTCCTTCCTTTATGCTTTAGTGCATCTCCACCCTTGAATATGAGCTCATCTTGACCGTACAACATGGTTCAATCATATTCTGCCATGTGGCAGCCCTTCAAGCCTTTAATTTTCTTATACTAGAAAACTGCGGTGACTTTGAAAACTGGACTTTGTGCTCTTTGACCCTCCAAAAAGTCTTTGATGAAGATGAAACATTGTAGGACTATGTTTCCAAAGATCTCCTTCAGGAATATGCAGAAAAAACTCCCATCTGAATCTAACTTGTACAAGTTTGACTACATTTGGAAGCTTGCAAGGTGGCATTAAGGTATCTAGGAAGCTCGGATAGCCTTGAAACTTTATACAAATATGTAGCCACATATGGTCTTTATACATGCCAAACCATATGGCTAACATAAATTTCTATACAAGGATTTGTAGGGTCAAACTAGAAAAATTACATTTTTACAAAATGAACATAGCATATCAATGTGCTACCAAATCCATTTTCTGCTGAAATTTTGGCTATAGACTGCCTTTGACAATCTTTACAAGTATATGGATTTTCATCTAATTTGGTGACAATGAATTTTTTGCCCTAATTTCCCAACTTTGACCAGCTTTGACTAGCTTTGACCGCTACGATGGACTTTCTTGATTTCTTTGAAACTTTGTATGTGACCTTCCTTTGACATCCTTGATGCATCCTGGACTTCTCGGGGAATTCCGGCTACCTTCACCAAATATGTTTTTTGTAGGCCTTCACAAGTGAGAGAGGAGAGCAAATCTTGACGACAACGTGTGTATGTGTCTATGTGTGTATGTGTGTGTATATGTGTGTGTGTCTATGTGTATGTGTGTGTGTCTATGAGTGTGTATGTGTTTATGTGTATGTATCTATGTGTGTGTATGTGTATGCATGTATGTATGCATATGTGTGTGGATGCATATGTATGTGTGTGTATGCATCATTATGTGTGTATGTGTCTATGTGTGTATGCATTATGTACGTGTATGTAAGCATGTGCATTATGTATGCATATAAGTATGTAAGTATGCATATGCATATGCATTATGTATGCATATGCATATGCTTTATGTATGCATATGCATATGCATTATGTATGCATATGTGTGTATGTGGGTGTATGGATTATGTATGTGTATGTAAGCATGTGCATTATGTATGCATGTAAGTATGTATGTATGCATATGCATATGCAATATGTATGCATGTATGTGTATGTGTGTGTATGTCTCTCTATGTGTGTGTATGCATATATGTGTGTGAATGTGTGTGTACATGTGTTTGTATGTGTGTATGCATGTGTATGTGTGTGTATGCATCATTGTGTGTATGTGTGTGTGTCTATGTGTATGTGTGTATCTATGAGTATGTATGTGTTTGTGTGTGTGTATGTGTATGTGTGTATGTGTCTCTATGTGTGTGTATGTATCTATGCATGTGCATTATGTATGCATGTAAGTATGTATGTACATTGTATGCATATGCATATGCATTATGTATGCATATGTATGCATGTATGTGTTTATGTGTGTGTATATGTGTCTGTATGTGTGTATGCATGTGTATGTGTGTGTATGCATCATTATGTGTATATGTATCTATGTGTGTATGTGTGTGTATGTGTGTGTGTGTATGTATGTGTATGTGTGTGTGTATGCATGTATGTATGTATGTATGTATGCATATGCATTATGTATGTATATACATGCATGTGTGAGTATGTCTCTCTATGTGTGTGTATGCATATATGTGTGTATGTATGCATATATGTGTGTATGTGTGTATGTGTGTATGTGTGTGTGTATGTGTTTGTATGTGTGTATGCATCATTATGCGTGTAAGTGTCTATGTGTGTTTGTGTGTGTATATGTGTATGCATGTATGTATGCATATGTGTTTGTATGCATGTGTATGTGTGTGTATGCATCATTATGTGTGTATGTGTCTATGTGTGTATGTGTGTGTATATGTGTGTGTGTATCTATGTGTATGTGTGTGTGTCTATGAGTGTTGATGTGTTTATGTGTATGTATGTATCTATGTGTATGTATGTGTCTATGTGTGTATGTGTATGCATGTATGTATGCATATGTGTGTGTATGCATATGTATGTGTGTGTATGCATTATTATGGGTGTCTATGTATGCATGTGTCTGTGTGTATGCATCATTATGTGTGTATGTGTGTATGTGTGTATGTGTGTGTGTGTGTCTATGAGTGTGTATGTGTTTATGTGTATGTATGTATCTATGTGTGTGTATGTGTCTATGTGTGTATGTGTCTATGTGTGTATGTGTATGCATGTATGTATGCATATGTGTGTGTATGCATATGTATGTGTGTGTATGCATCATTATGTGTGTCTATGTATGCATGTGTATGTGTGTATGCATCATTACGTGTGTATGTGTCTATGTGTGTATGTGTGTGTATATGTGTGTGTGTCTATGTGTATGTGTGCGTGTCTATGAGTGTGTATGTGTTTATGTGTATGTATCTATGTGTGTGTATGTGTATGCATGTATGTATGCATGTATGTATGCATATGTGTGTGTATGCATATGTATGTGTGTGTATGCATCATTATGTGTGTATGTGTCTATGTGTGTATGTGTGTGTGTGTCTATGAGTGTGTATGTGTTTATGTGTATGTATGTATCTATGTGTGTGTATGTGTATGCATGTATGTATGCATATGTGTGTGTATGCATATGTATGTGTGTGTATGCATCATTATGTGTGTCTATGTATGCATGTGTATGTGTGTATGCATCATTACGTGTGTATGTGTCTATGTGTGTATGTGTGTGTCTATGTGTATGTGTGTGTGTCTATGAGTGTGTATGTGTTTATGTGTATGTATCTATGTGTGTGTATGTGTATGCATGTATGTATGCATATGTATGTGTGTGTATGCATCATTATGTGTGTATGTGTCTATGTGTGTATGTGTCTATGTGTGTATGCATTATGTACGTGTATGTAAGCATGTGCATTATGTATGCATATAAGTATGTAAGTATGCATATGCATATGCATTATGTATGCATATGCATTATGTATGCATATGTGTGTATGTGTGTGTATGCATTATGTATGTGTATGTAAGCATGTGCATTATGTATGCATGTAAGTATGTATGTATGCATATGCATATGAAATATGTATGCATGTATGTGTATGTGTGTGTATGTCTCTCTATGTGTGTGTATGCATATATGTGTGTGAATGTGTGTGTACATGTGTTTGTATGTGTGTATGCATGTGTATGTGTGTGTATGCATCATTATGTGTGTATGTGTGTGTATATGTGTGTGTATGTGTGTGTGTCTATGTGTATGTGTGTGTATCTATGAGTATGTATGTGTTTGTGTGTGTGTGTGTATGTGTGTATGTGTCTATGTGTGTGTGTATTGTTGAGAGTGATGGATGGATGCACTCAAGAAATGAGTTGGTGCTGCAAAACCTGCTTCACACCTGCCCTCTTTTCTCTTTAGATATGCTTAGTGGACTTGCTTAGCTTCCAAATGACACAAAGAAACCATATATGTACTTTGGAAATAGTTTGGGTAATGATCAAACCAAAACAGATAACTTGGTACTTCAAAAATCAAGAAAAACTTTCTATTCTTGTAGTGATACCTGCTCAGACTTTTACTCAGTGTGTCCAGCACACTTAAAATTGGAACAATTCCTTTTGGGAGTATTAAAGTACCTTAGTAAGCTATCAATCACAAGTGGAATCACTTCAATTGATAACCTATGCACTGAGAAATAAGTTTAGCAAACTTCTAGTTACCCCCGATTTTTTAGGAACTCTGCAGACACAGACCAGTGTGCACTTCGAAGCGGCTTTCTCCCAATTGGCTGAATGAAATCCTCTGAGATTTTGTATGCTTGTAGTAGACCTTGAGCTGGTTCCAATGAGCTATAGATCTCTTGATTTGGTTTAGTAGATCCAGAGATATGCCCTGATGAAGTTGACAGACTTGGAGAAGTTAACACAGAGAACCAGAAATGAGAAATGTGTGTATATCTATTGATTAATGAAATTGTACAAGCTCAATAGCATGACAAGCATAGCTAATTGAGGTGTAGTGGTGTAGGCTATGGAGTAGCACTAACACACACTCAGTAACAATGAAGATATGCCTCGGGGAGTGAGCTAGAATGAGTGAACTAACCGCGACTTTTCAAATGGAGTTTTTATAGGAATTGATTGTGATTTGAATTTCAAATTCAAACTTAGGCTCCCTTGAATCTCTCTTCTAAAAGTAGGGAGATATTCTCTCCACTTAACTATTCTCTTTTCCACGACTAATAAGGTAGGTGAATGACTTCAAGTGATTACAAATAAATGTCAAGTCAAATAGACTTTTACAAGGGGTAAAAGATAATAACTCATAAGTATGAGTTCCTATGCCTTATCCTTCATGTAGAGATATCCTTCAAGGATCACAAATCCATCTTCAAAGTTTCCAAGGTTCCAAGCCAATCTGTGAGGGCTTGTCTTGCACCAACAGCTCCCCCTCAAGCCAAACACTTTGGCTTAAGTCTTCTCTTTCATTCTTCAATCACTTCGTGCAATCCAATCATAGATTTGAATCTGCATAACTTGTTTCCATCCAATGCCTTTGTAAGTAAATCTGCACATTGCATATTAGTAGACACATATGTCAATTGAATCTCTTTGCTAAGTAACTTCTCTCTCACATAGTGGTAATGAACCTCTATGTGTTTGGTTCTGGCATGATAAATTGGATTTGCTGCAAGGTGAAGAGAGCTAGTGTTGTCTCCAAAGATAATAGGTGGTCTTGTGTGTAGACCTAACTCTGTATATAGAAGCTTCAACCAGATAGCTTCTTGAGTTGCATTGGCAAGCCCTCTATACTCTGCTTCAGTGGATGACAATGCCACTGTAGGTTGCTTCTTGGCTGACCAAGAAATAGGCTTATCTCCTGCAAAACAAATGTAACGTGAGGTGCTCCTCCTATCATCCTTGCATCCTGCCCAATCTGCATCTGAGTATACTTTTATGTCAATATCTGATGTATAAGGAAAATACAAACCATGACTTTGTGTTCCCTTCAAATACTTCAAGATCTTCTTTGCTGCCTCTAGGTGAGGTACCCATACTTTGGTATCCTGTAATGTCTTTGATTTCTTCTCCTTCATGAGTACTTAGCTTTTGGTTAACCTCCATTGGAGTAGTAGATACCTTAGCATCCTGCAAACCAAACTTCTTGACCATATCCTGTACATACTTCTTTTGAGTGATGTAGATACCTGAATTTGTGTAGACCAATTCAAGACCTAAGAAATACTTTAATAGTCCAAGATCACTGATCTTGAATTCTTTCATCATCTGTCCTTTGATGTGTCTAATCCCATTGACATCATTACCTGTAATGATGATGTCATCAACATAAACACATAAGTAGATTACCTCTGTACTACTTCTCTTTATGAATAGAGAAGTGTCTGCTTTGCTCATCACAAATCCTTGGTCTAGGAGGTAGGTGGTCAATCTGTAATTCCATGCTCTAGGTGCCTACTTCAAACCATACAGAGCCTTCTTTAATTTACAAACATAATGTACCTTATTTGGATCTTCATAGCCAGGTGGTTGTGACATGTAGACTTCTTCAGATATCCATCCATTCAGGAATGCATTCTTCACATCCAATTGGTACATGTTCCAACTCTTGGATGCAGCTACACTCACCAATACTCTGATAGTTGGCATCTTGGCCACAGGAGAAAATGTCTCTTCATAATCAATGCCTTGGGTTTGTGCAAAACCCTTGGCTACCAACCTAGCTTTGTACCTGTTTATTGTTCCATCTGAATTCTTCTTTAGTTTGTAGATCCATCTGGATCCTATCACCTTCATAGAGTCCTTCTTGGGTATCAAGTCCCAAGTGTCACTTTCCTTGAGAGCTTCTATCTCTTCATCCATGGCTTCTCTCCATTCTGGTTTAGTAATTGCTTCTTCATAGGTACCTGGTTCTTCATTCAACAAGTCTTTTGCAAGATATACAGAATGTTTAGTTACAAGTGATGTGTCATACCCAAATCTGATAGGCTTCTTCTTCTCTCTTTGAGATATCCTCATTGCTTGAGTAGAAGTTTCTGGCTTATCATCTAATTGCTTCATCTTCATCTTTCCTTTGGACTTCCAAGCCTTGAACTCTTCAAGGTTTATTGTATCATCATCAGAGCTTGAATCTTCTTGCTGAGTTGGTTCTTCCTTAGTAAGTTTTGGAAAATCTTCATCTATGTCATAGGGTAGACTCACTTTCCTGCATTCATTCTCATACCATGAGTCATTCTCATCAAATATGACATCTCTGCTTACCTTGAACCCTTTGTTTGTGGGGTTGTAGAATCTGTATCCCTTTTGGTTCAAATCATAACCAATGAAGATACATTTTTCAGCCTTGGGATCTAGCTTTCCTCTTACCTGTGAGGGAATATGCACATATGCTACACAACCAAAGATTTTGCAATGATCCAGAGAGGGTCTCTTACCATGCCAAGCTTCATATGGTGTCATGCCATCAAGTGATTTGGATGGCAACCTATTGATGAGATAAGTGGCAGTGGATACACTCTCTGCCCATAGGTAATTTGGCAACTTTTTCTCATTAAGCATAGACCTAGCTGTTTCTACTATAAGTCTATTCCTTCTTTCTGCTACCCCATTTTGTTCAGGTGAGTACCTTGTAGTGATCTCCCTTTTGATGCCTCTTTCCTGCAAGAAATCTTCAAACTCATTGGAGAAGTACTCTCCTCCACCATCTGACCTTAGCCTCTTCAAGCTTCTACCTGTTTGATTTTCAACAAGTGCAAGATACCTCTTGAAACAATTAAACACTTCATCCTTATGCTTCATAAAGTATAGAATGGTCCACCTGCTATAGTCATCAATGAAGGACACATAATACCTTGAACCAGAAATGGAAGGGTCCTTGCTAGGTCCCCAAACATCTGTGTGTACCAAGTCTAGGTAGTCTTCATGCATGAAACCTTTCCTTGAGTAGGGTAATCTGTGAGGCTTACCAAATTGACATGATCCACATTTGTAAATCATGTGTTGCTTGGATACATTAGGTATCCCAAGCACACATTGATCCCTGCACATTTGCTTTAGAGTTCTTTCTCCTATGTGCCCTAATCTCTTGTGCCATATCTCTAACTCTAAAAGTGTCTGATCCTTATAATTATACAAAGCAATATTTTTGGTGTCTTCTAGCTCAAATGTAAACAATCTACCTGATTTCTCCCCTTTGGCTATCCTTCTGAATCCTTGTTTTGGATCCTCCACATATGCTCCATGTGTAAATCTGACCTGCAAACCTTTCTCCACAATCTGACCAACACTCATTAAATTCTTAGTTATTGTAGGTACATAGAGTACCCTGCTTAATAGATTCTGATTACCATCACATGTCTTCACATTTCCAACTTTGACAACAGAGTGTTTAGTGTCATCACCTGTTTGTACCTGATGTTTGCCCTTGGGCTCTTCCAAATCAGAAAGTAGTGCCACATTGCCAGCTACATGGTTAGAACATCCTGAGTCAATGTAGAATAAATGATCATCATTTGTACCTATCTTGGAGGTCATATTCATGATCAATAGGGAGTCATCTTGCTCCTCTGTGTAATTGTTGTAGTCTCTTCTATTTCTGAATCCACCTTGGTAGTTTCCATTGTGGTTGTTGTTGTAGTTGTTGTTGTATCCATTGTAGCTTTGATGTTGGTTGAATCTGCCTCTCCCTTGAGAGTATCCACCTCTTGAGTAGCCTCTTCCTCTCTGATTTTTGTAGTTCTTGTAGCATTCATCTGTGGTATGATTGGACAATCCACAAATGTTGCATGGTGATGAGTTGTAGGGTCTCCCCCTACCTGACTTACCTCCTCTGCCTCTTCCTCTAGATGACCTACCTCTCCCTGCATAATTAGCTTGAGAGGTAGAGCCTTCTTCATCCTGTTTCTTCTTGCCTTTATCTTTAATC
Organism: Ceratopteris richardii; assembly: GCA_020310875.1. NCBI lineage: Eukaryota > Viridiplantae > Streptophyta > Polypodiopsida > Polypodiales > Pteridaceae > Ceratopteris > Ceratopteris richardii. The sequence goes on along the minus strand of CM035439.1, from coordinate 108,324,043 downwards.
TTCTTATCAGTATAGAGAGCAGAGGGGTTATTACCTTTTGATTGATCTCCAGCCTTTGTAAACTTTGCTTCATGTGTAAATAGTTGGCCCATGAGTGTTGTGAGATCAGGAGTATGCATGTCCATATAGAGGTCCATTGCAGTGGTGAAACTTTCCCACTTATCATCTGCCTTGAGTCCATTTGTCACTTGCCTGACTATTTGCTCCTCTTCAATTTCCTCTCCAATGCTTGCTAGTTGGTCTGCCACATCTTTGATCTTTGTCACATACTCTGAGACTGATTGCTTGGGCTGCTTCCTAAGTGTTGTGAACTCAATCCATAATTGATTCTTCCTAGCCCTTGTGTTGGAAGAAAAATAGTTTGACAAGGTTTCCCAAGTCTCTTGGGAAGTCTTACAGTTCCTTACATGAGGTAAAAGAAAGTCAGATATAGAGTTTAAGAGATAAGACCTTGCCAAAGCATCCTTTGCACACCATTGGTTGAGCCTTTCATGTTCATCCTTTGTAGGTAGTCCTCTAGTCTTGAATGAGGGCAACTCCTCATCTCCTGATATGTATCCAAATAGACTTCTCCCTTGTAGATAGGTCTTCATTCTCAATGACCAAGCCTGGTAATTATTTCTGTCCAATTTGTCAATGAATGAAGGGAAACCATCACCCATGTTTACCTTCTTTGCTCTGATACCACTGTTGAGAGTGATGGATGGATGCACTCAAGAAATGAGTTGGTGCTGCAAAACCTGCTTCACACCTGCCCTCTTTTCTCTTTAGATATGCTTAGTGGACTTGCTTAGCTTCCAAATGACACAAAGAAACCATATATGTACTTTGGAAATAGTTTGGGTAATGATCAAACCAAAACAGATAACTTGGTACTTCAAAAATCAAGAAAAACTTTCTATTCCTGTAGTGATACCTGCTCAGACTTTTACTCAGTGTGTCCAGCACACTTAAAATTGGAACAATTCCTTTTGGGAGTATTAAAGTACCTTAGTAAGCTATCAATCACAAGTGGAATCACTTCAATTGATAACCTATGCACTGAGAAATAAGTTTAGCAAACTTCTAGTTACCCCCGATTTTTTAGGAACTCTGCAGACACAGACCAGTGTGCACTTCGAAGTGGCTTTCTCCCAATTGGCTGAATGAAATCCTCTGAGATTTTGTATGCTTGTAGTAGACCTTCATCTGGTTCCAATGAGCTATAGATCTCTTGATTTGGTTCAGTAGATCCAGAGATATGCCCTGATGAAGTTGACAGACTTGGAGAAGTTAACACAGAGAACCAGAAATGAGAAATGTGTGTATATCTATTGATTAATGAAATTGTACAAGCTCAATAGCATGACAAGCATAGCTAATTGAGGTGTAGTGGTGTAGGCTATGGAGTAGCACTAACACACACTCAGTTACAATGAAGATATGCCTCGGGGAGTGAGCTAGAATGAGTGAACTAACCGCGACTTTTCAAATGGAGTTTTTATAGGAATTGATTGTGATTTGAATTTCAAATTCAAACTTAGGCTCCCTTGAATCTCTCTTCTAAAAGTAGGGAGATATTCTCTCCACTTAACTATTCTCTTTTCCACGACTAATAAGGTAGGTGAATGACTTCAAGTGATTACAAATAAATGTCAAGTCAAATAGACTTTTACAAGGGGTAAAAGATAATAACTCATAAGTATGAGTTCCTATGCCTTATCCTTCATGTAGAGATATCCTTCAAGGATCACAAATCCATCTTCAAAGTTTCCAAGGTTCCAAGCCAATGTGTGAGGGCTTGTCTTGCACCAACATGTATGTATCTATGCATGTGCATTATGTATGCATGTAAGTATGTATGTACATTGTATGCATATGCATATGCATTATGTATGCATATGTATGCATGTATGGGTTTATGTGTGTATGTCTCTCTATGTGTGTGTATGCATATATGTGTGTCTATGTGTGTATGTGTGTGTATATGTGTCTGTATGTGTGTATGCATGTTTATGTGTGTGTATGCATGTGTATGTGTGTATGTGTGCATTTGTGTGTGTCTATGTGTGTGTATGTGTGTGTGTCTATGTGTATGTGTGTGTATCTATGAGTGTGTATGTGTCTATGTGTGTGTATGTGTTTATGTGTGTATGTGTATGCATGTATGTATGCATATGCATGTGTGTGCATGTGTATGTGTGTGTATGCATCATTATGTGTGTATGTGTCTATGTGTGTATGTGTTTGTGTATATGTGTGTGTATGTGTGTGTGTCTATATGTATGTGTCGCTACGCATCTATGAGTGTGTATGTGTTTATGTGTGTGTATGTGTCTATGTGTGTGTATGTGCATATGCATTATGTATGCATATGTATGCATGTATGTGTATGTGTGTGTATGTATCTCTATGTGTGTGTGTATGCATATATGTGTGTGTATGTGTGTATGTGTGTGTGTGTATATGTGTGTCTATGTGTGTATGCATGTGTATGTGTGTGAATGCATCATTATGTGTGTATGTGTCCATGTGTGTATGTGTCCATGTGTGTATGTGTGTGTGTATATGTGTGTGTACGTGTGTGCGCGTCTGTGTGTATGTGTGTGTGTCTATGAGTGTGTATGTTTGGATGTGTGTGTGTATGAATGTGTGTCTTTGAGTGTGTATGTTTGGATGTGTAAGTGTATATGTGTGTCTATGTGTGTATGCATGTGTATGTGTGTGAATGCATCATTATGTGTGTCTATGAGTGTGTATGTATATGTGTATATGTGTGTGTATATGTGTGTCAATGTGTGTGTGTATGTGTGTGTATGCATGTGTATGTGTGTGATTGCATCATTATGTGTGTATGTGTCTATGTGTGTATGTGTCTATGTGTGTATGTGTGTGTATATGTGTGTGTATATGTGTCTATGTGTGTATGTGTCTATGTGTGTATGTGTGTGTATGTGTGTACGCGTCTATGTGTATGTGTGTGTGTCTATGAGTGTGTATGTGTTTATGTGTGTGTATGTGTCTATGTGTGTGTATGTGTCTATGTGTGCATGTGTCTATGTGTGTATGTATGCATATGTGTGTATGTGTGTATGCATTATGTATGCATATGTGTGTGTATGCATTATGTATGTGTATGTATGCATATGCATTATGTATGCATATGCATTATGTATGTGTATGTATGCATGTGAATTATGCATGCATATGTGTGTGTATGCATGTAAGTATGTATGTATGTATGCATATGCATATGCATTATGTATGCATATGTGTGTGTATGCATGTAAGTATGTATGGATGTACGCATATGCATATGCATTATGTATGCATGTATGTGTATGTGTGTGCATGTCTCTCTCTATGTGTGTGTGTATGCATATATGTGTGTGTATGTGTGTATGTGTGTGTGTATGTGTGTGTGTATGTGTGTGTGTATGTGTCTGTGTATGTGTGGGTATATGTATGTGTATATGTGTGTGCATGTGTATGCATTATGTGTGCATGTGTGTATGCAACCTTATTTGTGTATGTGTGTATATGTGTGTGTATTTGTGAGTATGTGTGTGTGTATGTGTATGTGTGTGTGTGTCTATGTGTGTATATGTGTGTGTACATATGTATGTGTATGTAAGTGTGTGTGTGTGTGCATACCTGCTTGCTGTTAGTTTGTGCGGCCCTCTCTCTTTCTCGCGCGCTCTCTCTCTCTCTCACTCTCTCTCTCTGTCTCTTCTTGCTCGCGTCCAAGTCCCGGCACAAATGTGCCGGGAGAAATCAAATTTTTTTTTTTACATTCCAGAGCGTCGCATATGCGACGCTCTGCAGTTTGCCAATGTCGCTCCCACCATCGCTATACAGCGACGAAATTAGCGACGCTCTTTAATTAACGTCGTCTAAGCGACGCTAGCATCGCTTATGCGACGAGGGTCGGGGAAAAAAAAATCGAAATTATGACCGTCACTTATGCGACGACCACATTGCATAAGTGACGCTTCCCATTTTTTTTCCAATTTGGGGGCGTCGCTATGCCCCCCTTTTTCTTGTAGTGTATAGAGATAGAGATTCATTTTCCAATCAAGCATATAAAGAAGTTGAGATGGAACTATGTTATTTACGTTGAAGCTCTTCTGATCATGTAGGACAAGCACACTACTTGCAAAAATAAAGGAAATAACCATTGCTCAAAGTTGGCATCAGGCATAAGGAAGTATGATCTCTTAGCTAGATTGAATCGTTCCATTTTTTTAAGTTTATTTTTTATAGTTGTCTCTTGGTGGTTTTCCAATACAAAGAATCCAATTATCTTGTGAAAATTTCTATCGAAAATATGGAGGAAGAAATTTACAAAGTGTGAACGGTGTTAAATAAATCCTTAGGGTAGATCATCCAATGTAGAAGCAAGCACTATGCAATGTGATTCGGGGCAAGGCCCTATTGAAAATGTGGAAAAAAGAATGGGCCATAAATTTCGTGATTCGCTAAATGAATCGGAAATCATATGAGTAATCCACGAATAAGAATTACAAATCATATGAGTAATGCACTACTAATACAAGGAAGCTGTTTTTTTATTCAGGATAATAAACTTGAATGTAAATGGACTCCTAATGAAAGGGATTAAAGGATCCTAAGCCTTATTTGTTTCTCTTTTTAACTCTCTTCTCTGCCTTCTTTTTCTATGAAGTTAAGCTATGGATCTTTGAATAAGAAGCCATTTTTTTAAACGGCCTCTCTCCCTTGTCCCAACACATTTAAAAACAGAACACACAAGAAGATTACAATCAATAAAGAGCTCTAATATGTGTAAACTCAACCTCAAAAGAATACTAAAGGTGCTCAGAGTACAAGGCATAGTGGTAAACACTCCAAAACCTTGGGTTGAAGGTCCACATTTTAAAATATAGAGATTTTCAAGTTGTTAAATATTCATAACTGGGTATAAGGAAGTTGGAGGGATCTGGAATTTTTTTTCCAAAATTTGAAATCTAAAGGAAGTGGTCTAATAAATGGGAATTAGGATATGTTGGGTTCGATTCCCATGGGGACCATGCGGAGATTTTTTTGTTCTAAGATTTCTAGAGCCTTCTAGAAGCATGTAATTTGAGTTAACTTAGATAACTCAAGTAGAATAAGGCACTTTAAAAACGTACCACTACTAGTACTTCAAAGGACTAGCACATGTGGTGTGCATGTGTATACTTGCTTAGATAAGCCTCTCTTGCCTAGATGTATGTAAGAGATGATTGGCAAATGAAGAACCTCTTCCCAATTGTGTGTATATGCTATAAGGTATTGCAAAAAGGATTCAACCATATGACATGTATATGAACGAATACAAAAGCATCAAACACTCACTTCAAACATTTATCGATTTGGTGGAATGTTCACCTTTAATGTATGTGTTCAAAATCTACAAGTTTGTGTGCCATTAAATATTCATAAGCTAAGATAAGGGAGTCCAAGGATTGTTGAACTCATATTAAAAAAATTGAGACTTAGTTGGATGACCGAATCTCAAAAAGAAAAACTATGGGTGACAATGAGCTCATCATATGTCTCTTAAACCTCATTGCGTTCGACTTTCTATACAACCATTGTTGTCAGGATTAGCCATTTGATCCTTTTGTGCATATATGATGTATATATAACTCAGTGTCTACTATCTTTCCGTGTATCCTCAATGTGCTTAGTACTTGCATGAGAAATGGGATTCAATGCAAGGATTGAAATTGATCAAGCATATTTAATTTCTCAGTGAGATTCCTAAATGTCATAAGCTCATACGTGACTTAGCTTAAACCTTTTTATTCAGCTTTATTAGATGAGAGAGCATTTCAGTTCTCATTGAATGACCCTTTAAAATATATGATCCCTATTGGTACTTGAAGGTGTGGTACTCTCGAATCTTGCATATATTGTGACAAAACAATAACACTATACGATGTTTTTTTATGGTAGCCGAGTGATGTCCTTTGATACTCACTTTTGTTGAATTTGCAATTCGCTTGCTCTCAAGCATGCCATACTTTGATTGCATACTCATCTTCCAAGTCAAATTGTTGTAGTGATCACATCTTTTTGTGTAGCCCTCTTTGCAACATGGTAGTCTGATCAAAGCCCTCTGCAACCAACATAGCATTTTTTAGGGTATAGTGGAAGGTCCAAAGTTCAAAATCTATGAATTCGCCTAAATGGAGTAAGTGGACAAAAGAACTTCAAAAGAAAAGTGACAACCTTCCTACACAGTCATTGTCCCGAGGATTCTATATAACGTGCTTCCCGGACTTGAATGATCTCCATCGTTCCCTTGTTAGCCTGTCCGCCTCGGTAACACAATCTGCCCCGATGAAGTCTACAACCTTGGTGCTCAGTCTACAACCTTGTTTGAGAATCCAGAACACACTGCTGATGTTGTTGCCACTGGAGCCCTTCGCCTCCTTGAAGCTATCAAAAGCGACACAAGGACAACAGAAAGAAAGGTAATACTTCTCCTTTTTATGCATTGATGATTAATTTGATTTCTGCTGCTTTATTATGCATGTTGTTTTCCGTTACTTTCGAAAGAATGGATGAATCAATTTCCGCTAGTTTCTTATTATTAAAGAACGACACCATCAATGCACAGAGAATAAGAACAACAATGAGATACACGGGGATAGAGAAAAGATGACACGCAGATGTAGCATGAATTAGCGCCTTGGATTTCAACAAGAATATAAAAGATACATACAGATTCTGGTTGGCATATTAGCCGCTGCATAGTTGAGCGTTTGAACGATACGTTTGCCTTTCAACCACTTACATGTATGTCACACTTAAAGTACGTTCTAATATTCATGCCTACCTGTTCGCAGGTTCGTTACTATCAAGCTGGATCTACTGAAATGTATGGAGCTAGCCCACCTCCACAGGATGAGAACACCGAATTTCACCCGATGAGTCCTTATGGAGTGTCAAAAGTTGCAGCTCATTGTACATTGTCCATTATCGAGAGGCACATGGACTTTTTGCATGCAATGGCATTTTGTTCAACCATGAGTCACCTCGACGAGCAGAGAACGTTTTTACAAGGAAGACCAGCAGGGCTGTTGCACGGATGGGGCTTCAGGAGAAGCTTGTCCTTGGAGACCCAAAAGCCTCACGTGAGTGGGGATTTGCAGGCGATTATGTGCAGGCAATGTGGCTTACGTTACAGCAAGATGAGCCTGATGATTATGTGGTTGCCATAGAGGATACACATACATACTCATAGATACACACACATACACATAGACACACAATGTGGCTTACGATTATGTAAAGAGAGTTCAAACCTTGCAAGAATGCATGAAGGAATGTATAGACCTAGAAGACAACCTAGCAGAAGATTTGAAAATACCTCAAGGTAGCTTGAAAAGTGAAGATTCGGCCAGCAGTATATCAAATCTACATAATAGCTGATTTGGTAGCAAAGAAACTGAACGTTCAAGGACAAAGGAACTACCCCAATAACCCTCTAAGAGTGGCCATGCTCAGAAGATGTATGCAGTGTGGAGGTGATCATCCCTCTCACTTGTGCACAAGGGGAGTAGTCCCACCACCTGCTTATGCTTATAATAGACCCACCGTCCCAGGACCTCTACAATATTGCAGTATAGAACAAAAATATAGCAATCACAGCACAGAAAACTGCCTTTACAATAGGCAATCGAGACCAGCACAGCCATATATGAGACCTTATGGATACCCTCAGAGAGAGCAAGGAGGTGATGCATGGAGATACCCTACTTATCAGCAGCAGGCACCAGTGCCATGACCATATGCGTATCAGGGATATACCCAACCACAACCAGTACTAGGACAACAACCGCCCCATCCTCAGAACGTTGTCCCAGTCAAGATAGCTCAACCTGAAGAAAACCTAGAGAGATCGATAGTCCCAGCCACACCATTGGCTAGTAATGAGCCATATGACTCGTCTTACGACCATAGTCAAGGAGCATATCCCAATTATGAAAGCTCTATGATAGAATATGGACAACTGTACGAACCATATGCCTATGGCATGGAAGTACGAGATAGTGCCTACGGATATGAGCAGGACTATGTGTCATTAATGTACACAGCCCCTAGAGCAACCATACCACCCCGACCCATGAACAGACCGCTTGTGCCCAGAGGACCATGTTACAGGTGTGGAGGTGATCACTATATCAGAGAATGCACATTGCCAAACCCGCCACCACCACAACGAGTCTGGGAAGGCTACTGTAGTGATTGTAGTAAGGAACACCTTTTCAGAGATTGCCCCAAGAACCCTAACAAGGGTACATCCAACGTGCAAATCAATGTGATAGAAGTTATCGAATCATCAGGGAGCGATAAGGAATACACTGTACCATTGAAGGCAATAACAAGAGCAAAAGCTAGAGAGACCCCAAAGAAACCTGAAAAACACAATCAAAGTGGCCCAGAGATGAATACACCCACACCTCAGAGAGTGGAAGACTCGGAAGAGCCTGAGAAAAGTATTGTAAGTTAAAGAACACAAAGATGGAAGAACCGGAGAGATAGGATAAAAGAAAAAAAAGTTACTACAGAAGAAGGAAAATGAGAAGAACGAACAAAACCCAAAAGAGGAACAGAAAATTGAAGAAGAAAACAAAAATGAAAAGTATAAAAAAGAAGAGGTTGGATCAGTCTTAGCAGATCCCATGCCTGAAGAATTAGCCATGTGGATTCAGGCATACAAGGCACGAATAAGAGCAGGACCAACCATCGAACAACATGAAAGAGAATATCCTAGAGGTGACCTAGAGAAAGAGAGGTTGGAGATCTGCAAAAAATTAATAGAAGTTGCTCAACAGACCTTAGAAAAACCTGCATTGCCATTACCCAATACCCGAATTTCTGAAAGAGAATTCCAAGAGTGTGTCATCACTCATGATCATGAAAAACGTGAAGGAAGTAAGACACAGAATGGCAATTATTGTGAGGATAAAAGGGAAGGATCCATTGTTCCCGAAGTAGAAGGGGAATGGCCTAAAGATTTGTGGGCAAGAGTCCAAGAAGATAGGTGGAAGAAAGTGGAAGGAATTGAACCACCCTTTGAAGAACTAGAAGCAGAAAATGAAATAGAGGGTTCAATACCTAAATTAAATTCAGAAGAAATTTTACCAATGGATCCTAGTGACAAAGGAGATGATGGAGTAAATGATTTGCCAAATTACATAGGAGAGTACAAACATAATTCAGAATTGTATTGCATTCCCTCAATAAGGAAAAAAGAACTGAACCCATGAGTCCAAACATCAGATATCATACAACATCTTAGAAAAGTCAAAATTCCTTGTACCCTAACATTAGAAGAACTGTTGAAGGTTAAACCACATTTGAAGGAGAAGTTAACCAGTCAATTGGAGATCGAGACGGAAGAAAAAGAGATATCTGATGAAGTAAACACAGTAAAGATCCCAGTGGATAAAGTAGGAGATTTTAGTGAGGGAGATGAAGGAAACACTTGCCTTCCAATTACTTATAGGGGTTATACCACCAAAGCCATCTTAGATTCAGGAGCTGGTGTAGGCATTACGACTAGAGAAATCTGGGAGAAATGGGGAAAACCAGCTTTAAGACCAACGCGTATGAAGATACAAATGGCTGGCGGACACACCGAAAGACCCTTGGGATTATTGGAACGAGTAGTTTTCACCACATGTGGAGTTGAATTTGAACACACCTTAGCAATATGTCAATTTGAAAGGGCGAGCAATTATGAAATGATACTTGGAAGACCTTTTATGAGACAGCCAAAGGTTGTGCAAGATTGGAGAAAAGATGTTGTATACTTACAACATGAAGGAACTACCACGAGAATAAATCTCCACACTTATACATATCAAGATGTTCCCCCCTTACAATGGAATCAAATTCATAAGGAGGAAGACGATCAGTCAATTCATAGTATAGGTTCTAGTGACAAATCTTGGATGAACGAGGACACTCATCTATGGATATGCAAAACTGCCGAAAAGGAAGAGGATAGGAGAAAGGGATGGCAGCAAAGGCAAGGAATAGCCAGGCCTGTACAAGATCCAGCTTACATGCCTCAAGTCTTTTTGGATGAAGAGTTTGAACCTCATGGTTGGATGGAGATTTTAGCGACCCTCGATGTATGTGTGAACGAAGAAGTAATAACTATGAATGAATGTATTGATGAGGAAGGATACGACGTTAGTCTCTATGTAGTAGTCCTTCAGGAGGCTGAAGAAGGAGAAGTGATAGAGAAAGAATGGAAGGAGGACTATGAGAGAATTGAGATGGAGCCAGAACCGATGGAACCAGAGGACAAAAATCAAAAAATAGGTACCATAGCTAACGAAAACAACCAAGAACCGAAGAATGTGAGAGAGCCTTCAATGAGTTAAAGAATCGATTGAGTTCAGCACCAATCCTTCGAGTACCTAACTGGAATAAGCCATTTCACATTCATGTGGATGCTTCCAAGTTTGCCATTGGTTGCATCTTAGCTCAGCCTACAGATACAGGAAAGCTGGACCACCCTATAGCCTATGCCAGTAGACAATTAAATCAAGCAGAACGCAATTATACCACCACTGAGAGAGAAGGCCTAGGTATGGTGTACGCAGTAAAAAAGTTTAGACATTACCTATTGGCAAACAAATTCAAATTCTTCATAGATCATCAAGCCCTATTGTACTTAGTCAATAAACCTTGCAATACAGGAAGGCTAGTACGATGGTTTTTATTGCTAATAGAATTTGATTTTGAGGTAGTAGTCAAGAAAGGAAATACCCACATAAGAGCAGATCACTTATCAAGAATGACCCATGGAGAACCACCCATAGGAGTACCAGATGATCTGCTAGATATGTATCTTTTTAACCTGGAAGTATGTCCCCAATGGGCAGAAAAGTTGATCCCTATACTCACGCATGGACCTAAAGATGGGATCACTCCAAACCGAACCCAGGACCTTTGGAAGACTAAAAACCTTCATATCATTGCAGGAAGTTTGTATCACCAAGATTCAAGTGGATTACTCATGAGATGCGTAGAAGAAGAGGAACAAGAAATATGGCTTCAGAAAGCACATGTAAATCAATGGAGAACTCATTTGAACGCAAACGAAACATGGCAAACCCTGAGGAGATTAGGTATATATTGGCCTACCATGCAGAGAGATGCACATAACTATGTATCAGCTTGCCAAACCTGTCAAGAACAAAATCCAGAAGAGAACTCTACTCTATGCCACTCCACAGTAGCACCAAGATGGAGCATGCCTCTGGTAAAATTCTTAAAGACCCAAGAATACCCAGAAGGAGCCACAATAGCAAGGAAACGTGCACTTGTAGAACAGAGCAAGGATTATGCCATTATTGGAAAACAACTTTTCAAGCGGGGAAGAGATAATCAATTACAAATGTGCATTCATGAAGACGAATATCTTGCTGTTTTAGAGATGGCACATTCAGGAGCTGCAGGAGGGCACTTCTCTGCAGATAAGACAGCAAAAATGATCCTCTTTGCTAGCATGTGGTGGCCAACTCTACATCAAGATGCCTTAACGTATGTGCAACGATGTGATACTTGTCAACGAGCAAAATATCCAATGAGAAGAGATGAAATGCCGCTGAGACCCATGATGAGTGCCAGAGCTTTCACCAAATGGGGAATAGACTTCATAGGACCTATTAGCCCACCAACGAAAGGATCCCATGCCGAATATATAATTGTAGCGACTGACTATCTGACCAAATGGGTTGAAGCCAAAGCAACCAAGAAAAATGATGCAAGAACTACGGCCAAGTTTCTCTTTGAGAACATTTTCACTAGATTTGGACTACCAATAGAAATTGTGAGTGACAGAGGTACGCACTTTGTGAATGAAGTTATAGAAGCCTTACTGAATGAATTCTTGGTAATTCATAAGAAATCAGCCCCTTATCACCCACAAGCCAATGGACAAGCCGAAAGTTCGAATAAAATCTTGTGTACAGTTCTCACAAAAATTGTTAACGATGGTAGATCTGATTGGGATAAACAATTACATCATGCTTTATGGGCATTTCGAGTAGCCTACAAAACCGCCATAGGCACTACTCCTTTTAACTTAGTATATGTGTTGGGAGTGATGGTTGGATGCACTCAAGATATTGAGTTGGTGCTGCTATACCTGCTTCACACCTGCCCTCCTTTGATTCCAGAAATGCTTAGTACACACCTTGAGCTTCCAAATGATACCAAGAAAGCATATATGTACTTTGCAAATGATATGTGTAATGACCAAATCAAAACAGATAACTTGGTACTTCAAAAACAAGAAAAACTTTCTATTTCTGTAGTGACACCTGCTTAGTCTTTCACTCAATGTGACCAGCACACTAAAAATTGATCTAATTCCTTCTGGACATATTAAATTAGCTTAACAAGCTACCATTTGCAAGTGGAATGAGATAAAATGATGGACTATACTCAGAGAAAGATTTTTAGCAAAAATATATGTACCCCCGACTTTTTAGGAACTCTGCAGACACAGACCAGTGTGCACGTCGATCAAGATTTCTCCGAGATGGCTGATCCTTTGGCCTTGAGATTTTGTAGGCATGTAGTATGCTTAGAGCTGGTTTCAATGTGCTTTGAATCACTTGATTTGGTTGAGAAACCACCGAGATATGGCTTGTAGAAGTTGGCAGACTTGGAGTAGATGACTTAGACAAAATCAGCGATAATGAATGTAAGTATTTGTATTATATCATATGAATGTACATTCCCATTGGCATTATAAACATGGCACAATGGTACTCAGAGGTGTAGGCTATGGTGTAGACCTCACACACTCAATGGATAGTACAGAACAGCCTCGAGATTAGTGAAGAACACCCGCGACTTTTGACTTGTAGCTTTTATAGGAGTTGAGTGATAATTTGAATTTGAATTCAAATCAATCTCCTAGAATCTTTCACCTAAAAGTTGATTGCGATATTCCCCCAATCAATCAACCTATTTTCCACGACTTAAAGAAGTAGATGTGATTACATAAGATTCCAAGTGATGTAGAATTTTACAAGGAGTAAAATGGTAAGAACTTATAAGCATAAGTTCCTATGGTTCTTCTCACATGTTTTAGTCTTGAAGAATAAATCCAAGCCAAGTGTGAAGGCTTGATTTGTACCAACATCTTCAAGGGTTCCAAGCCAAAGGTGAAGGCTTGAAATGCACCAACAGCTCCCCCTCAAGCCAAGCACTTTGGCTTAAGTCTTCATCTTTAGTCTTCAATCACATCCTGTAATCCAATCATGGTTTTAAATCTGCATAACTTGTTTCCATCCAATGCTTTAGTGAGTAAATCTGCACATTGCATATTAGTAGACACATAAGTCAATTGAATGTCTTTACTAAGCAACTTCTCTCTCACATAGTGGTAATGAACCTCTATGTGTTTGGTTCTAGCATGGTATATTGGATTAGCTGCAAGGTGAAGAGAGCTAGTGTTATCTCCAAAAATGATTGGTGGTCTAGTGTATAGACCTAACTCTGTATACAAGAGCTTTAACCAGATAGCTTCTTGAGTGGCATTGGCAAGCCCTCTATACTCTGCTTCAGTGGATGACAATGCCACTGTAGGTTGTTTCTTGGCTGACCAAGAAATAGGCTTATCTCCTGCAAAACAAATGTAGCCTGATGTGCTTCTCCTATCATCCTTGCATCCTGCCCAATCTGCATCTGAATAAACTTTAATGTCAATATCTGATGTATAAGGAAAGTACAAACCATGGTTCTGAGTTCCCTTCAAATACTTCAAGATCTTCTTTGTTGCCTCTAGGTGAGGTACTCTTGGTTTGTGCATGAATTGACTAAGCACACTAACTCCATATGCTATGTCAATTCTTGTCAAGGTAGCATAATTCAAACTACCTACCAAACTTTGATACCCTGTGATGTCTTGGACTTCTTCCCCTTCATGAGCACTTGCTTTAGGTTGACCTCCATTGGAGTAGTAGATACTTTAGCATCCTGCAAACCAAACTTCTTGACCATATCCTGTACATACTTCTTTTGAGTGATATATATACCTGAGTTGGTGTAGACTAACTCAAGACCTAAGAAGTACTTCAATAATCCAAGATCATTGATCTTGAATTCTTTCATCATCTGTCCTTTGATGTGTCTAATTCCATTGACATCATTACCTGTAATGATGATGTCATCAACATAAACACACAAGTAGATGTCCTCTGTACTACTTCTCTTTATGAACAAAGAAGTGTCTGCTTTACTCATCACAAATCCTTGGTCTGGGAGGTAGGTTGTCAACCTGTAATTCCATGCTCTAGGTGCCTGCTTCAATCCATATAGAGCCTTCTTCAATTTACAAACATAGTTTACCTTCTTGGGGTCTTCATAGCCAGGTGGTTGTGACATGTAGACTTCTTCAGATATCCATCCATTCAAGAAGGCATTCTTGACATCTAATTGGTACATGTTCCAATTCTTGGATGCAGCTACACTCACCAATATTATGATAGTTGGCATCTTAGCCACAGGAGAAAATGTCTCCTCATAATCAATGCCTTGGGTTTGTGCAAAACCCTTGGCTACCAACCTAGCTTTGTACCTGTTTATTGTTCCATCTGAATTTTTCTTTAGCTTATATATCCATCTGGATCCTATCACCTTCATAGAGTCCTTCTTGGGTACCAAGTCCCAAGTATCACTCTCCTTGAGAGCTTCCATTTCTTCATCCATAACTCCTTTCCACTCTGGTTTTGTGATTGCTTCTTCATAGGTACCTGGTTCTTCATTCAACAAATCCTTTGCAAGATATACAGAATGTTTAGTTACAAGTGATGTGTCATACCCAAATCTGATTGGTCTTTTGCTTTCTCTCTAAGATCTTCTAATTGCTTGAGTTGAGGATTCTGGTATATCCTTTAGCTTTTTCATCTTCATCTTTCCTTTGGACTTCCAAGCCTTGAATTCCTCAAGGTTAATTGTATCATCATCATCTGAGCTTGATTCATCTTTCTGGATTGGTTCCTCCTTGGTGAGCCTTGGGAAATCTTCCTCCATGTCATAGGGTAGACTAACTTTCCTGCATTCATTCTCATACCATGAGTCATTCTCATCAAAGATGACATCTCTGCTTACCTTGAAGCCTTTGTTTGTTGGGTTGTAGAATCTGTATCCCTTTTGGTTCAAATCATAACCAATGAAGATACATTTTTCAGCTTTAGGGTCTAGCTTTCCCCTTACCTGTGAGGGAATATGCACATATGCTACACAACCAAAGATTTTGCAATGATCCAGAGAGGGTCTCTTACCATGCCAAGCTTCATATGGTGTCATGCCATCAAGTGATTTGGATGGCAACCTGTTTATGAGATAGGTGGCAGTGGATACACTCTCTGCCCAAAGATAATTTGGCAATTTCTTTTCATTGAGCATAGACCTAGCTGTTTCTACTATGAGTCTATTCCTTCTTTCAGCTACCCCATTTTGTTCAGGTGAGTACCTTGTAGTAATCTCCCTTTTGATGCCTCTTTCGTGCAAGAAATCTTCAAATTCATTGGAGAAGTATTCTCCTCCACCATCTGACCTTAGCCTCTTCAAGCTTCTTCCTGTTTGATTTTCAACAAGTGCAAGATACCTCTTGAAACAATTAAACACTTCATCTTTATGTTTCATAAAGTATAAGATGGTCCATCTGCTATAATCATCAATGAAGGACACATAATACCTTGAACCTGAAATGGAAGGGTCCTTGCTAGGTCCCCAAACATCTGTGTGTACCAAATCTAGGTAATCTTCATGCATGAAACCTTTCCTTGAATAGGGCAACATGTGTGACTTACCAAACTGACATGCTCCACACTTGTAAATCATGTGTTGCTTGGACACATTAGGTATCCCAAGCACACATTGATCCCTGCACATTTGCTTTAGGGTTCTTTCACCTATGTGACCTAACCTCTTGTGCCATATTTCTAACTCTGAAAGTGTTTGATCCTTGTAATTATACAAAGCAATGTTCTTGGTGTCTTCTAGCTCAAAAGTAAACAATCTACCTGATTTTTCTCCAATCATCATCATCGTCACCGACACCATCACGATCATCATCATCATACCAATACCATCACCATCACCGACACCATCACGAACATCATCATCATCATTACTGCCATTGTTGTTATTGTTGTTGATAATGCTTTTATTATTTTTGACTTGTTCTTCTTGTTATTGTAATCACTACTACTTTTTTGTTTTGTTAAGCGATCACATGGTCAACAATTATAAATGAGCATGTTATGATTGAAAATTTAAAAATTGTTGTTGCGATCAGGCGGTCAACGACTATAAATGAGCATGTTATGAATGAAAAGATAAACAATTTGGTGAAATCCTTACAGAAGCTATGCGAGGATTAAAGGTTTTTTTTGCATGCTTGGTAGCTCATGCATATCTTGTTTGAGCAAGAAGCAATGTACTGTGGCCACTTCTAGTTCTAAGGCTAAGTGTAAGGAATCTTTCACATTGACTTTTAAGTGTGTGTGGCTCAGATGCCTTTTGGCTCATTTGGAAGTTGGTCAATCTTCTTCCACCACGATATTTACTAACAATGAGGGTGCATTGGCAGTTGCAAGGAACTCTATGTTCCATTCAAAAGGAGGTTCTCTTTACAGAAGCTATACGAGCATTTAATGTGCCTTAATATTACCCTATTCTTGAAATCCAAGATAATTCGAAAAATCGAATGTATTTAAAAAAGAGATGTTCCATAGTTCTTTTCGGTAGTTCTTTTCTCTACATCACAATGCACTATCGTGGAAAAGTTTGTTCCAGATGCACTTTCTCTCTCTTTCCCTTCTCTAGATCAGAATCCACCAACTCCTTGAAGCTCACTTTGTGTTTCCATCCCAGTAATTTATCCGCTTCTAAAGTTCGGCAATAATTTTCATCAATCTGCACATGGTTTTTCCAATTAAGCTCTACATGTCCAAAAGCCACCTCCAATAACTCCTCCACAATATGAAATTCCTCTGTTGCAACTACATAGTCTCCACATTGCCTCCACATAATCTTGTTGTAACATAACCCACATGAGATTCCTCTGTTGCAACTACACAGTATGGTTCATCTTGTTGTAACATAACACACATTGCCTCCACATAATCGCGTGCAAATCCCCAGTCACGTGAGGCTTTTAGGTTTCCTGAAGCCCCGTTTTGATTTGCCCAACAGCCCCTGTGATCTTCCTTGTAACAAAGTTCTCTGCTCGTCGAGGTGACTCATGGTTGAACAAAATGCCATTACATGCAAAAAGCCCATATGTCTCCCGATAATGGACAGTGTACCAATAAGCTGCAACTTTTGCTACTCCATAAGGGCTCCTCGGGTGAAATTTGGCATTCTCATCTTGTGGAGGTGGGTTAGCCCCATACATTTCAGAACATCCAGCTTGATAGTAACGAATCTGCCAACAAATTGGCATTAGTGTTGGAACCTACATTACATGCGCATAACAATTATAGATATGGTTGAAACGCTCAAGTATATGCACTCGCTAATATGCGAGTAAGAATTTGTATATAATTTTTCTATTCTTACTGAAATCCTACGCGCTATTTCATGCTTCATCTGCATATGATATCTTCTCTATCTCGTCTATCTAATTGCTACGTATGTTGTTCTTGTTGCATGTGCGTTGCTTTCGTACTTTAACAATAAGAAACCAGCAGAAACTGGTTTAATCATCCATACTTTTTTGAAAGTAACAGAAAATAGCAGGCATAATAAAGCATCAGAAACCAGATTAATTATCCATACGTAAAGAGGAGAAGTACTACCTTTCTGTTTATGGCCTTAATGTGGCTTTGCACAGCTTGAAGGAGACGAAGGGATCCAGTGGCAACAACATCAGCAGTGTATTCTAGATTCTTGAACGACACCCCAACATGAGACTGAGCATCAAGGTGGTAGACTTCATCCAGGCAGATTTTTTATCGATCCAATTCCTGAGTGAAGTTGCATCCGTGAGGTCACCATACTGCAGCTTTATTCGTGCACCTCAAGTTTCTGGATCAACATAGATGTGACGACGCCTCTCCGTATTCAAATTCGACGACCTCCGGTTGATTCCATGGACTTCATAACCCTTGTTCAGGAGAGGTTTGGTAAGGTAAGATCCATCTTGACCGGTGATGCCTGTGATCAAAGCCTTTTTCTGTAAACATTCGCCCATCGTAGCTATTATAGGGACCCGCTAACGAGAGTCAGTCTAGGGAGCTGCAAGATTTGGACAATGAAATCAAAATAATCATTCAACATCGGTTCAACGCAGAAGGGAAGCAATAACGGCAATGAATGCATAGAGACCATACAAGAAAATGTACGAAATCAAAAGTTTACTGCAGAGAAATACGCCAAGAACAAAATTGAACAGGCTATGAAAGGAACCATGGAGATCGTGCAGGTCCTAGAAGCATGTTATATAGAATCCTCGGGCCAATCGCTGTGTAGTAAGGCGATTCCAATTATGTTTAACAAGATGTATCCATGAGCTCGTTGTCATTCATAGTAATTTACACACATTACAACTCTATCTGGATTAACAAGAAATAATTGAATCTCATAATCTTTATAAAGAGAAGTTCTGCCAAAGCCTACTGTCCCTTGCTTGAAGCCTACTCTCCCTTGCTTGAGGTAATGAAAAGAACATAGTACCCATAGGACTCTCTCTATCCCACAAAGCACACAAAGCAAGAGTATATAATTTTTCTAATACTTACTGAAATCCTACGTGCTATTTCATGCTTCATCTGCGTGTGATCTCTTCTCTATCTCCATCTATCTAATTGCTATGTATGTTGTTCTTGTTCCGTGTGCGTTGCTTTCGTACTTTAACAATAAGAAACCAGCAGAAACTCGTTTAATCATCCGTACATTTCAAAGTTACAGAAAACAACAGGCATAATAAAGCATCAGAAACCAGATTAATCATACATGCGTAAAGAGGAGAACTACTACCTTTCTTTTTGTGGTCTCAACGTGGCTTTGCACAGCTTGAAGGAGAAAAAGGGTTTCCGTGGCAACAACATCAGCGGCCTGTGATCAAATCCTTTTTCTGTAAACCCTCGTCCATCGTAGCTATTATATGGACCCGCTAAGGAGACTCATGTTGGGAAAGATGGATGGATCCTCCAGAAGATTAAGTAGGTGCTGCTAATCCTGCTTTGCACCAGCCCTTAGTGACTCCAGATATGATTAGTAGACACCCTTAGCTTCCAAATGATACCAAGAAATGCTATATGTACTTTGGAAAAGGTTTGAGTAATGATTTGATCAAAACAGATGAGTTTGTGAATCACAAGGCTAGAAAACTTTCTATTTTGGTGTTGATACCTGTTCAGTCTTTCACTCAGTATGACCAGTACACTTACAATTGGCAAAATTCCTTCTAGAGGTATTCTATTAGCTTGGTAGGCTACCATTTTCAAGTAGAATCATTCAAAATGATAAAATATACTAGGAGAAATATCTTTAGCAAGTTTATGGACACCCCCGACTTTTTAGGAAGTATGCAGACAAATACCAATGAGCACTTCGACCGCGATTTCTTGAGATTGGCTGAACCAAGTCGCTTCAAAATTTGTATGCTTGTAGTATGCTTTGAGCTGGATCCACCAAGCTTTGAATCACTTGATTTGGTGAAGTAGGCACTGAGATATGCCTCTTTGCAGTTGACAGACTTGAAGTGGTACACTCAGAGAACACAGAGTTGACGAATGTGAATATATCTATTGATTGACATAATTATACAATCTCATTAGCAGAATAACCATAGCTAGATGAGGTAATGAGGTGCGTGCTAAGATGTAGCACTCATACACACTCAGATACAATGATAATTGCCTCGGGAAGTGAGCTAGAATGAGCTAAGCTACCCGCGACTTTTGATTTGCATCTTTTATAGATTTGAGTTGAATTCAAAATTCAAAACTCCTAGAATCTTTCACCTAAAAGGTAATGAGATATTCTCTCAGTCATTCAACAACTTTTTCCACGACTCTAATCAAGTAGGTGTGTACATAAGAAATGCCAAGTCTTTTAGACTTTTACAAGGAGTAAAATGATAAAAGCTTATAAGCATAAGTTCCTATGTTCCTTCCTTCAAGTGGTGTCTTCATGAAGTAATCCAAGCCAAATTGTGAAGGCTTGAATTACACCAACAACTCCCCCTCAAGCCAAACACTTTGGCTTAAGTCTTCATCTTCAATCTTCAATCACATCCTGCAATCCAATCATGGATTTGAATCTGCTTAATTTGTTTCCATCCAAAGCTTTAGTGAGTAAATCTGCACATTGCATATTAGTAGACACATAGGTCAACTGAATGTCCTTGCTTAGCAACTTCTCTCTCACATAGTGGTAATGAACCTCTATGTGTTTTGTTCTAGCATGATATATTGGATTAGCTGCAAGGTGAAGAGAGCTTGTGTTGTCTCCTAAGATAATTGGGGGCCTAGTGTATAGACCTAGCTCTATATACAAAAGTTTTAACCAAATAGCTTCTTGAGTGGCATTAGCTAGTCCTCTATATTCTGCTTTAGTGGATGACAATGCCACTGTTGGTTGTTTCTTGGCTGACCAAGAAATAGGTTTATCACCTGCAAAAGATAAATATCCTGATGTGCTCCTCCTATCATCCTTGCATCCTGCCCAATCTGCATCTGAATATACTTTAATGTCAATATCTGATGTATAAGGAAAGTACAAACCATGGTTCTGAGTTCCCTTTAGATACTTCAAGATCTTCTTTGCAGCCTCAAGGTGAGGTACCCTTGGTTTGTGCATGAATTGACTTAGC
Organism: Ceratopteris richardii; assembly: GCA_020310875.1. Classification (NCBI taxonomy): domain Eukaryota; kingdom Viridiplantae; phylum Streptophyta; class Polypodiopsida; order Polypodiales; family Pteridaceae; genus Ceratopteris; species Ceratopteris richardii. Next base: position 108,303,195 of record CM035439.1, on the reverse strand, counting down.
ACACTAACTCCATATGCTATGTCAATTCTGGTCAAGGTAGCATAATTCAAACTACCTACCATACTTTGATATCCTGTAATGTCTTGAACTTCATCCCCTTCATGAGCACTTAGCTTTTGACCTCCATTGGAGTACTTGAGATTTTAGCATCCTGCAGGTTAAACTTCTTCAACATGTCTTGTACATACTTTTTCTGAGTGATATATATACCTGAATTAGTATAAACCAATTCAAGTCCTAGAAAGTATTTCAATAATCCAAGATCATTGATCTTGAACTCCTTCATCATCTGGTTTTTGATGCTTCTGATTCCTTGGACATCATTACCTGTAATGATGATGTCATCAACATAAACACAGAGATATATTACCTCTGAATTGCTTCTTTTGATAAACAATGAAGTATCTGCCTTGCTCATAGTAAATCCTTGGTCTTGGAGGTATGTTGTCAGCCTATAGTTCCATGCTCTAGGTGCCTGCTTCAATCCATATAGAGCCTTCTTCAACTTACAAACATAATTTACCTTCTTGGGATCTTCATAGCCAGGTGGTTGTGACATGTAGACTTCTTGAGATATCCATCCATTCAAGAAAGCATTCTTGACATCCAATTGGTACATGTTCCAATTCTTGGATGCAGCTATACTCACCAATACTCTGATTGTTGGCATCTTAGCCACAAGAGAAAATGTCTCCTCATAATCAATGCCTTGGGTTTGTGCAAAACCCTTGGCTACCAACCTAGCTTTGTACCTGTTGATTGTACCATCAGAGTTCCTCTTTAGTTTGTAGATCCATCTGGATCCTATCACCTTCATAGAGTCCTTCTTGGGTACCAAGTCCCATGTGTCACTTTCCTTGAGAGCTTCTATTTCTTCATCCATAGCTCCTTTCCATTCTGGTTTGGTGATTGCCTCTTCATATGAACCTGGTTCTTCACTTAACAAGTCCTTTGCAAGATAAATTGAATGCTTAGTAACAAGAGATCTCTGAGGCTTCTTACTTTCTCTCTGAGATCTCCTTATTGCTTGAGTTGAAGATTCTGGTATATCCTCAAGCTTCTTCATTTTCATCTTGCCTCTAGACTTCCATGCCTTGAATTCTTCAAGATTGATTGTGTCATCATCTTCTGAACTTGAGTCTTCCTTTTGGATTGGTTCCTCCTTTGAGAGTTTTGGAAACTCCTCTTCCAAATCATAGGGTAGACTAACCTTCCTACATTCATTTTCATACCATGAGTCATTCTCATCAAAGATGACATCTCTGCTTACCTTGAACCCTTTATTGGTTGGGTTGTAGAATCTGTACCCTTTCTGATTCAAGTCATAACCAATGAAAATACATTTTTATGCTTTAGGTTCTAGCTTTCCCCTTACCTGTGAGGGAATATGCACATATGCTATACAACCAAAAATTTTGCAATGATCCAATGATGGTCTCTTACAGTGCCAAGCTTCATAAGGTGTCATTCCATCAAGTGACTTTGATGGCAACCTGTTTATGACATAGGTGGCAGTAGATACACTCTTTGCCCAAAGATAATTTGGCAACTTCTTTTCATTAAGCATGGACCTAGCTGTTTCAACAATAAGTCTATTCCTTCTCTCAGCTACCCCATTTTGTTCAGGTGAGTACCTCGTGGTTATCTCCCTTTTGATGCCTCTTTCCTGCAAGAAGTCCTCAAACTCATTGGAGAAGTATTCACCTCCTCCATCTGACCTTAGCTTCTTCAAGTTCCTTCCTATTTGATTTTCAACTAGTGCAAGATATCTTTTGAAACAATTAAACACTTCATCTTTGTGCTTCATAAAATATAACACAGTCCATCTGCTATAATCATCAATGAAGGACACATAGTACCTTGATCCTGAAATGGAGGGATCCTTGCTAGGTCCCCAAACATCTGTGTGCACCAAGTCTAGGTAGTCTTTATGCATAAAACTTTCCTTGAGTAGGGCAATCTGTGAGACTTACCAAACTGACAAGCACCACATTTGTAAATCATGTGTTGCTTGGATACATTAGGTATCCCAAGCACACATTGGTCCCTACTCATTTGCTTTAAGGTCCTTTCACCTATGTGACCTAGTCTCTTGTGCCATATTTCTAATTCTGAAACTGTTTGATCCTTGTAATTGTATAAAGCAATGTTTTTGGTGTCTTCTAGCTCAAAAGTAAATAATCTACCTGATTTTTCTCCCTTGGCTATCCTTTTGAATCCATGTCTTGGGTCCTCTACATATGCTCCATGTTGATTGAACCTGACATGCAAACCTTTCTCCACAATCTGACCAACACTCATTAAGTTTTTGGTAATGGTTGGTACATAAAGTACCCTGCTCAATAGGTTCTGGTTACCATCACAAGTTTTAACATTTCCAATCTTTACTACAGAATGTTTAGTATCATCACCTGTCTGTACTTGATGTTTACCCTTGGGTTCCTCAAGATCAGAAAGTAGTGCCACATTGCCAGCTACATGATTAGAACACCCTGAATCAATATAAAACAGATGATCATCATTGATACCTGACTTGGAAGTCATATTCATGATCAATAGGGAGTCATCTTGCTCTTCTGTGTAGTTGTTGTAGTCTTTCCTATTTCTGAATCCTCCTTGGTAGTTACCATTATAGTTGTTGTTGTGATTGTTGTTGTAGTTATTGTTGTAGCCATTGTAGCCTTGGTGTTGGTTGATCCTTCCTCTGCTTTGAGAGTATCCACCTCTTTGATAGCCTCTTCCTCTTTGATTTTTGTAGTTTCTGTAGCACTCATCTGTGGTGTGGTTAGACAATCCACAAATGTTGCATGGTGATGAATTGTAGAGTCTCCCCCTACCTTGCTTACCTCCTCTGCCCCTGCCTCTTGAAGATCTACCTCTCCCTACATAGTTGGCTTGGGAGGTAGAACCTTCATCTTCTTGCTTTTTACCTTTACCTTTGTCTTTAACCTTTTTATCAATATATAGGGCAGAAGGAGTGTTACCTTTAGATGTATCTCCAACCTTTGTGAACTTTGCTTCATGTATGAATAGTTGGCCCATCAGAGTTGTGAGATCTGGGGTATGTATGTCCATGTAGAGATCCAATGCAGTGGTGAAGCTTTCCCACTTATCATTTGCCTTTAGTCCATTGCTTACTTGCCTTACTATTTGCTCCTCTTCAATCTCCTCTCCTATGCTTGCTAATTGGTCTCCCACATCCTTGATCTTGGTCACAAGTTCTGAGACTCATTGCTTTGGTTGCTTCCTAAGGGTTGTGAATTCAATCCACAATTGATTCTTCCTGGCCCTTGTATTAGATGAAAAGTATGATGACAAGGTTTCCCAAGTTTCTTGGGAAGTCTTACAATTCCTGATGTGAGGTAAAAGGAAATCAGATATAGAGTTAAGGAGATAAGACCTTGCCAATGCATCTTTTGCACACCATGTATTAAGCCTTTCTTGTTCTTCCTTGGTGGGTAGACCCCTTGCTTTGAATGAGGGCAATTCCTCATCTCCTGAGATGAATCCAAACAGACTTCTTCCTTGTAGATAGGTCTTCATCCTCAAACTTGATAATTGTTCCTGTCCAATTTATCAATGAATGAAGGAAAACCATCTCCCATGTTACCTTGTTTGCTCTGATACCACTGTTGGGAAAGATGGATGGATCCTCCAGAAGATTAAGTAGGTGCTGCTAATCTTGCTTTGCACCAGCCCTCAGTGACTCTAGATATGATTAGTAGACACCCTTAGCTTCCAAATGATACCAAGAAATGCTATATGTACTTGGAAAAGGTTTGAGTAATGATTTGATCAAAACAGATGGGTTTGTGAATCACAAGGCTAGAAAACTTTCTATTTTGGTGTTGATACCTGTTCAGTCTTTCACTCAGTATGACCAATACACTTACAATTGGCAAAATTCCTTCTAGAGATATTCTATTAGCTTAGTAGGCTACCATTTGCAAGTGGAATCATTCAAAATGATAAACTATACTAGGAGAAATATCTTTAGCAAGTTTATGGACACCCCCGACTTTTTAGGAAGTATGCAGACAAATACCAGTGAGCACTTCGACCGCGATTTCTTGAGATTGGCTGAACCAAGTCGCTTCAAACTTTGTATGCTTGTAGTATGCTTTGAGCTGGATCCACCAAGCTTTGAATCACTTGATTTGGTGAAGTAGGCATTGAGATATGCCTCTTTGAAGTTGACAGACTTGAAGTGGTACACTCAGAGAACACAGAGTTGATGAATGTGAATATATCTATTGATTGACATAATTATACAATCTCATTAGCAAGATAACCATAGCTAGATGAGGTAATGAGGTGTGTGCTAAGATGTAGCACTCATACACACTCAGATACAATGATAATTGCCTCAGGAAGTGAGCTAGAATGAGCTAAGCTACCTGCGACTTTTGATTTGCATCTTTTATAGATTTGAGTTGAATTCAAAATTCAAAACTCCTAGAATCTTTCACCTAAAAGGTAATGAGATATTCTCTCAATCATTCAACAACTTTTTCCACGACTCTAATCAAGTAGGTGTGTACATAAGAAATGCCAAGTCTTTTAGACTTTTACAAGGAGTAAAATGATAAAAACTTATAAGCATAAGTTCCTATGTTCCTTCCTTCAAGTGGTGTCTTCATGAAGTAATTCAGGCCAGTTTGTGAAGGCTTGAATTACACCAACAACTCAGTGTAGGGAGCTGCAAGATTTGGAAAATCCAATCAAAAGAATCACTCAACGTCTGTTCAACGCGAAAAGAAAGCAATAACGTCAATGAATGCACACAGACCATACCGGAAAACGTACGAAATCAAATGTTTATTGCAAAGAAATACGCCAACAAGAAGGAAGCCGACGTACAGAATTGAGCAGGCTATGAAAGGAACGAAGGAGATCACGTAGGACCGAGGAGCACGGTATACGAAATCCTCGGGCCAATCGTTGTGCAGTAAGGCGATTGCAATGATGTCTAACAAGACGTATCCATGAGCTCGTTGTCATTCATAGTAATTTACACACATTAGAACTCTATCTGGATTAACAAGAAATATTTGAATCTCTCGTTCTTTATAAAGAGAAGTTCTGCCGAAGCCTACTCTCCCTCGCTTCACTTAACGGAAAGAACATAGTACGCATCGGACTCTCTCTATCCCACAAAGCAAGAGTTAAAATTTAATTGGCCACCCGAAGATGGCACAACGGTGATGACCCAAACGGGGCAAGGAAATTGGTTTGAGAATTTGAACTATCTAATACATGTCCATAGCCATTGGCAGGGATTGAAACCCCACCTCTGCCTCAAGACATGGCCACAAGAGGTGAGAGTTCCACCCAAGTGAACCAATGTGCATGAAAAGCAAGTACAAAGGGAGATTCCAAGGGATGGAACATAAAGAGGGCCTCCTTCAGCCTAGGAGATCAGAATTTCTTATGTTTCATGTCAAGTTAGAGAAATGGCTTTATTAATAGTGTGTCATACATGATTGAGAGAGCTGAAATATAAGCGATGTAGTTCCACCTCAAATTTTATATGTCTTTAATCCAGAAATGAAGGTCAATCTCGAGGGTTTGTTAGGTAAGTTCCTTCTCACTATGGATGTTCTTCTTTTATTATTTTCCTATTTTATGATGACTTTTGTAAACCAAGATACTCATTTATTTTCCCTTTTTATTGTAATTTTTGGTTTTCTTAAACATGAATGTGGAATACTTCTTTTCTGTATCGTTTAACTTGGGCACAAGACCTTATGGACAATGTCTATACTCCTATGATATCCTTGATCCATTAAAAAAATGTTCAAAAATGCAATCATATTGATATTTTTGATAAACGTGCATGAAAGTTTTCTTCTACTTCTAACTGTTCAAGTTCAAGGTCTGCGGAAACACACAAACAACACAAGGAAGAAGAAGAAGTTTGGATCAAAACACAATAGAGAATGTATTACCAAGTGAATATACAAAATATTAGTGATCCATTAGGGATATAGGCGTATATATAAGCTAGAAACAAAGAACCTCCCAAAGAGGAAAGAAAGTAACTGGAGATGCCTAAGTGTGTTCACACACATCACTACCAAAATATATCAACAAATCCTCCTTGGGAGTGATGCACTGAACAAGGAATTGACACTTATGTATAAGGAAGTGCCAAGTTATGTGGAAAGAGATCAATACACAAAAGGAACTAAGCCCAAAGCTTTGTGAAAAGCCTCAAACTTCTCCATAGGCAACCTTTGAGAAAAAGTCTACAACATTATCTTGTGTGGGCATGTAAGCCAAATTGATCTCTCTAGCAGGAACCTCTCCCTGACATAATGAAAGTGCACCTCAATTTGCCTTGTGCAAGCATGGAGCAAAGGGTTCACAATAGTCAATGAAGATGATGGTCGTAGAAGAGTGACCAACAGCAAAATCAACCAAAAGTTTTTTGAACTACACACACTCAACAATTTCTTTGAAAGCTTCCCTATAATCAGCCTCACTACTAGAAGTGGCCATAGTAGGCTGCTTCTTGCTTAAACAAGATATGCATGGGCTACCAAGCATGAAGCAAAAGCCACTCGTGGACATAAGAGTATCATAGAAGCCAACCTGGTTTAAGTCCAAAAAGCACATAAATCATGTAAATTTGGCGCTAAATACCCCCCCTTGGGATAAAAGGATCCAATTACTAGGGTATCACTCAAGTAGCAAAAGCTATTAACCACCTTCCAATGCTTGAAAACTTCACAATGCATAAATATGCTAATCTGAGAGACAAAGAATTGAATATCAAGCATGCTAATATGAGAAACAAAAAAAACATAAATATCTTAATTTGAGAGACAAAAAACTGACATAAATCATGTTATGAGAAAGTAAATTTAGCATCCAACAACTTTCTGATAGAGAACACCATTGATATACATTCCAATAAATGATGAGATGCAAGTGCACAAATTGAAATGGTCATTTGGCATTTTGGAGCTAAGGTCGCATCAAAATCAATGCCTCTCTCATGGGCATAACCTTTGGCAACAAGCGTAACCTTATACATGGCAACTATTCCAGCACGCTTACGTTTCAGCTTATATATCCATTTAGTGTCAATGGCCTTCTTGCCTGGAGGAAAATCAGATAAAGATCGAGTACCATTCTTTCATAAAAGCATCATATTGTCATTCCATAAGAACCATCCAATTTTTTGAATTTTGTGCTTCATTAATAGAAACAAGAGCATTCTCACCACAAAGACCAGAGATAGCTAGTGCATAACAATTTGATGCAAAGGAAACACAATGAGAGGCTAAACGAGTATGATATGTCAAGATGCATCTAATTTACTATCTCCCAAGGTTTGTAGAAAATATTTAGGAATAATATTTGCCTCCTCTATGTCATTCCTCTCATCAAAAAGTGCATCATGTAAATATACATCAGAAATTGAATGACTTGTATCATAATTTGAAACTTGTATAGGTTGAGATATTGCCTCATTTCTCCCATCACTTGAGTGTCCACCTATAAAAGTGTCATATACATCTTTAAAGCCAAGTGATGTCTCCTTGGTACATGAAGTAATGGCTGAATTGCATCTTCCACAATAACAACATCACGGCTAATCAAAATGTGTTTAACATGTGGACGATATAGATGATAGTGTTTGATTTTAGAACTACACCCAATAAAAATACATCTTTTCATGTTGAATTATTGCGTAAGAAGTTGCTTTACCTCTTTAATGATTTCTTCATTATCACCACCTACAATCAAGTCATCAACATAAATAGCCATAATTGTGATGTCATCATCATCCTTCCTTGCATATAGTGAATGATCTGCATCACACATAGAAAACCCAATGGTGGTTAAGTAATAAGCAATCCTTGCATGCCATGCACGAGGAGCTTGCTTTAGCCCATACAAAGCCTTTTGCAACCTACAAACATATTGTGGATGCTTTGAATCTTCATATCCTTGTGGTTGGTCCATATATACTTCTTGTAACTCACCATGTACACATCCATTTGATGCAAAGTCCATCCTTCTGTTGTAGCTAATGCAACAACTGTTCAGACAGTAGGCATTTTAGCTAAAGGGCTCAATGTTTCCTCATAATCAATGCCATAAATTTGTGCATATCCTTTTGCTACCAAACGTGCTTTTTACCTGCTCATGCTACCATCAGCATTGTGCTTTACCTTGTAAAACCACGTTCAGTCTATGGGTTTCTTTCCTTATGGAAATGGAACCAACTTCCATGTATCATTTCCATAAAGTGGAGCCATCTTATCATCCATAGCTTTTTCCCAATCTACATTCCCAATTGCATTTTCAAAACAAGAAGGTTCAACATCTTGTATTACCTTTGTCATGTAGGCACAATGACAAGCCATATAACTATCATACGTCAATCATTGCATTGAATTCCTCATCTTCCTAGATCTTCTTGGTCCTGGGTCACTTCTCCTTGTATCATCTGCATCTGCCTTTCTTACTCTTAGAGTCTTCACAAAGGGCAATCCAAGTTCCACATGAAGACTCGTTTCTGAGCCAGTTGAATCTCCATCAAAATCTTCAAAACCTGCACATGTTTTATGACAAGAAGAAAGCTTTTCTTTACCTTTCTTGGATGTATTTAATGAATTTTGTCTACGGAATCTTCCACTCCATGGATTTGAGTTGGAACTATTGCTTGGTGATGCACCCGATTCACTCAAAACTTGAGATTCTGCATTTGATTTTTCAGCATTTTTTTTATCATTTGGTTACAGATTTAGTCCTTCTTTGGCATCGGCATAGAAGCTTGAGATTTCATAGAGTACCACATCTCTCCTCACCTTCACCTCTCATGGGAGTGGGTTATAACATTTATATCCCTTTTGCTCAAGGGAGTATCCAATGAAGACACATTTTTCTGCTTTTGAATCAAGCTTCACCCTCAACTAATCTAGAACATCTACATATGCAATACAACGAAAAACTTTCAGATGTGATAAGTTTGGCTTTTTACCTGTAAACTTCTCTTCAGGTGTTACTTGATGTATAACAGCATTTGAAGTTCTGCTCATGATGTACATAGCAATATGAATAACTTCTGCCCAATAACAATGAGACATATTCTTCTCAGCCATCAAGGCTCTTGCTCTTTCTACAATATGTCTATTTTTGTGTTCTACAATGGCCTTCTCTTGTGGTGTGTACCTACATGAAAATTGATGTTGAATTCCATGATTTTTAAGAAAGTTGTTGAGCTCATTTGACATGTATTCACCTCCTCCATCAGACCTTAATGTTTGAATATACTTCCCTGTCTGGTTTTCCACCATAGCTTTAAAATTTTGGAAGTAGGAACACCTCACTTTTCTCTTTCATGAAATATACACATACCTTCCGTGTATGTTCATCAATGAAGGTTAGATAAAACCTGCAACCACCCATAGATATGGTCTTTGCATGACCCCAAACATTTGTATGTGCTATTCTAGCACATTCTCACTAATATGATTGTCATGGGGAAATGATGATCTTGATTGTTTACCAAATTGATATGTTCCACATATCTTTTGCATCTTTCCAACCTTGAAATTTGGTAGTCCAATATGGAGAATCTTCTTTCAATACATCAATTTCAGCCTTTGCAAGTTTGCATGTCCAATCTGTTTGTGCCACATCTCTATATCAGCAATGACTCCTACACCTTTTGCAAACATGGCTACATTCATCTCAAGAAATTTCGCATTTGAGGTGAACATCCTACTCATTATTTCCTTTGGCAATCAATCTTCCATCCTGTTTTTATTCTTCTACATATAACCCATCAGCATTAGCCTCACCGTTATCCCTGGTCAGCCATTTATCCAATAAAAATCAGATTCTTTGTTATATTTGGAACATGTAGCACATCAGCAAGATGTTTTACCTTTTTGTCCTACATAGACAATGCTATGTTTCTTGTATGCTCAATAGGGTGCGATGTGTTATCACCTGTTTCAACATATCTAGGAGCTACCAATTTCTGCAAAGTAGTAAACCATTCTACATGACTTGTCATGTGATTTGAAGCATCTGAATCAACATACTAGACATTATCATTTGATTTTGAAACACCAGTAGACATTGTATTCATCATGTGATGTTGAACCATGAACAACTTCTCATAATCATCTACACTTGTGGATGCATAGTGGTTTTGCTGCCTTCTGTTATTTTGATTCTTCAACTTGCAATCACGTTCAAAGTGTCCGGGTTTACCATAATTCCAACATCCTTTATTGTCATTACCTGAATCATTTCTTTAGAAATTTGTGTGACCTCTTTGGCTCCCCCTGCCTCGAAATTTTCCTCTTCCTTCTGCATGATTCTGTTGTTGACCTTGGTCTTGATTACTCTCTGAAACCTCTACCTCTGCCTCTTCCTCTACGAGAGTAGAATACCTACTTAGAACTAGGTTTTTGTTAGGAGTTTGGATCCTTACCAAGATTCTTTTCTTCAATAATCAACATAGATACCAGATCAGCAAAATTTGGAATATTTCCTTGGCCTGTATTGAAGTTCTGAACTGCTTATATGCAGCTCCCAAACCATGAAGGCACACTTCCGCCTTATCAACATCATCTACATTAATGCCAATAGATGCAAGTGACTCACATATGCTTTTTATTTTTACGTTATAGTCACTTATCGACATGCCCTTCTTCTCCAATTTATACAGCTCATTCTTGGTTTGCAATTTCCGTGCCTTTGTATTGGTCTCATAGAATGTGACCAAACTGTTCCAAGCCTCTTTTGGAGTCTTGGCATCCTTTATGTGTCCAATCATGCTATCATGTATGCTAAAAGATAGTATGCCTATGTCGGTGCCTATACCCACGACCATATTAGCAAAATTGTTTTTGAGCAGAGTGTGTTGTCTCTTGTTGTAGTAGCATTACCATGCTATTGTGTAGAAAAAGACAATACAATTTGCCAAAAAGAATTGAGTACATGTGACATGTACTCTAGTAGTTGCCAATTTTGGGTTTACATGAGCGGCAACCAAAACATGATTTGATAAAGCAAAACACATGAACATAAAAAAGATGAGCATAATGAACCATGAACCATGTACAAAAGAGATATTCAATAAATGAACCATGTACAAAATACATATATAATCCATCAATGAACCATATACAAAAGTTTGGCAAACCATTACCATATATGAGCCAAATACAAAGTGTGGCAAACCACTTCCATATAAAAACCAAATACAAAATTGTGGTGCACCATTTCTAGATATGAGCCAAATACAAAACTCTAGCACACCACTGCCATACACATGCCTAGAGGGATCAAACCATCTATATGTGCACTCTTGCAACAAAGCACATTCATGAAATGAGACAAATTGACATGATATTAATAAACAACAACTAAGAAACACCACATCAATTTCATAAGCTCACCACATCGTAGATGCTCCCATGAAATGACCATACCACATTGTCAAGGGGTGTCAATAGAGACAAAGGTAGATCATAATTGGCTTGCGATAGCCTCACTATATAACTGCACATAGGGTGTTTTGTAGCCTACTCTAGCATGTATGATGTGTTTCAATATGTGAGAAGTGATTAATGGTTTAACAAACTATTTAAGATCAGCCTATTGTGCAGCTCTATACCTAGAAAAGATGGTATTCGTATGAATGCCATACTAATGTTTGATTAGTTTTACAATCTTTGATAAATTTGTTCACTTCGTGTTCTAAATTAGCTATGTCTTTAGTCTACTTAGTTGGGCATTACCTTTTATAGGTGGAGGCAATTGTTAGTATATGTTCAATGTCTACCCCTCATGATTGTATGCACATTTTGTAAGGCCCCCTTTATGAGGAGAAGCCAAGCGTGCATTACCCAATTGATGGGAATCCCAACTTGCATGTTGGATGAAGGTCATATTGGACCATGTAAGGTATTGTAACGAAAGGGTTCATATTGGCCCTGGTTGAGGGGTCCAAGGAGGCTAGCGGCCCCCTGGTGGGGGTCCGGGGCAGCACCCCCAACGTGATGGTAAAGGGAATATTCCATGGAATATCTCCTTTCGGAGTAAGAAATCATTGATATTTGTTAGGTGGGTTCAACCGACCTAAGCAGTGTATGGCAATTATGCGGGCCGTGGCCGCCCACGCTCTACTACCCATGTATAACCTGTTGCGAACATTTGTTTTATGTAGGGTACAAGTTTCAAATTATGTAAATACCTTTGGGAAGTCTTCAAATACTTCAAGAAGGCTCATATTATTCATAAAAGATAGAAAAAATACCACGTGAGTTCTAGAACATGGTGAGTCAATTTAGTGAGTCACAAGGGAGCTGCAGTGGTATCCTAGTGGAAGGTCGATGTGGCTAGTTCTCAAAGTTCATCAATACTTTGCTTACTTGAGCACTTGAGTCATGTAATACCTCCATACAAGTGTCTACCACGAATTTAGATGTATTAGGAAGGTTTTAGATTAGTTCCCCATGCTATAAAAAGAGTAGAGAAGTCCTAATCTTGTGGGAAGTCCAAGAGAGGCATATGTGTATCTCTATGCTGTTGTAGTTTTGTATGCAGAGATTGCAGAGCTTGTATCTCCCTCATTATATATCCACATTACATGATTGATATCTCATTGGAAATCTCCTACTATCTACTTTCTTTCTGTAAATTTTCATAATCATTGGAATTGTGAGTTGAGAGCAGTGCTCTCTGCAAGTAGTGTGTGTTCTCTGGTTTCACCTCAGTTCTGCTGAAGGTCTCCATTAAACCTAAAACTTGCAGAGGTCATATCTCCTTGCGTATTTATCCAAATTGAGTGTTCTTTGGCTCATTGGAAATATCTTGGTGTCTAGTATATGTGGTTAAAACAGTTTTAAAAAAATCTGATCCATTAGAGAATAGTAAGCTCTGCAAGCATGACTGGTTTTCTGTGATGAAGTTTGTGAGAAGGTCAACTTGTTCCTAGGGGGTTCCACCTACTTCTTGCTATATTTTGGAGGTCAATAAACTCCAACATTGGTATTAGAGCAAGGAATTGAAGCTTGGAGAAGGTTATAATACTTTGATGAAGAATTTGAAGCTATTGGAGAAGAGGTTCATCATCGACACTACACAAAGGTAGAAGGAGATAGCAAGGAAGCATCTCAAGCAACATCCAAGCAAAGAAAGGTGCATAAAATTTATAGCAAAGGTAAATCTCATACTTATTCTTATCACACATATGAAAAAGGAGGGCTAAAGGAGGAATTTTAGTATTTACACAATGGATGATCAACATGCACAAATAGAGAAGCTTGATAAGAACAAGTATCAAGCATGGCGATTTAGAATCACAGCATACTTGCAAGGTAGAGGCTTGTATGGTTTGATTGATGGAACGGATATCAAACCTATATTACCAGAGGATCCAAATCAACAACAATTGAGGGATTTTAGACTTTGGAATGAAAGAGAGAAAAGTGTTATATTCATTTTATCACAAAATATTCAAGATTCAATGGTAGGACACATACAAGATCTAGACACAAGTAGAGATGTTTGGCTTGCATTGGAAAGGTTGTATGCTACAGGTACAAGAGCAAGGAAGATTCAACTCAAAAATGAGTTGAATAACATAAAGAAAGATACAAGGACATCGGTCAATGATTACTTGTTGAAGGTTAAAGAGATTGCAGATCAACTAGGATCAATTAAAGCTCATGTGGAGGACGACGACTTAGTTGCACATACTCTCAACGGACTCAAGGATGATGAGAGATGGAAACCATTCATTACTTCAGTTTATGTTAGAGGAGAATTACCAGACTTTGATCAGCTTGTTGCTCTCATGGTCACGGAGGAGATGAATCTAAATGGCTCTACTTCAAATCAAAAAGGATCTCAAGGACAAGCTCTTTATGTAGGATCATAAAGAGGTGGAAATAGAGGTAGGAGAGGCTACTACAACTACAATCAAAGACAAAGGAGTGAAGATAACAACAATTGCTATATATGTGGAAGGTATGGACACTATGCCAAAGACTGTTATCAAAATGAAAATAATCAAGGTGGTAATCGAAGAGGAGGCTATTCAAGAAGAGGTAAACAAAAAGGAAATTATGCAGTTGAAGGTAAAAGTGATGATTATGATTCTCTTCTTATGATGAATGTAGAAACTAAGATGAATTGCAATAGTGATGTATGGTATGTAGATAGTGGTTGCTCTAACCATATGTCACATGATGCTTCATGGTTTTCTAATATGCATAATCCTTCATGTAAAGGTCATGTTGGAACAGGAGATGATACAACACATAAGATTATGCAGGTTGGAGATGTTGTCATGCAAGATAAGAGCAAGACAAATTGCTTGAAAGATGTACTTTATGTGCCAACGATCACTAAGAATTTGATGTCAGTTGGTCAAATGGTAGAAAAAGGTTTGCAAATAAGATTTAATCATGCAGGTTGCTTCATTGAGGATCCAAAGCCAAGGAGGCTAATTGCTAGAGGTCAAAAGCTGCTGGAACAAACCAATCACAAATTAGTGATTATAAAGATCTTGAAGAAGGCTTATGGTTAGAATGAAGTGGAAGAAGATACTTGAGAAAGTGAAGGAGATTTCAGAATGATGTTTTGTACACATATGTACATATAAGTGGAAATCCTTGTAATCTAAGGAGAGCAAAATCCTTAGGATGATAAGGAGTAATGTCATAGACGCGGAATAAGTCTAAAATCATGTATATATAAGTTAATGATGATAAGAAATGTAAGAAAGAGTCATTTGTAGATGACAAATGTCTTAGAGATGTGTAGAGAGTTTTTTCCCAAAAAATAGCGACGGGTTTTTCTCTGAGTGCTCTCTGTCTGATCATGTGGATCAAGATTCCTTTTGTACACATCTAATTGAGAATCTAATGAAGCTATGTCTAGGTTTTCATGATCTAATTCCTCTCCTACTGTGAGAATAATCAATAGGAACATTTGTATGTAAAAATGAAAACTGAAGTCTGAGAGTAGTGCATATCATTCAAACAGATGCACTCATGCACATGCATACCATTCAAACACATGCACTCATGCACATGCATTCACACTTACTCTCATGCACATTTACTCATCACACATTTTTTTCCTCTTACATGCTCATGCACTTCACATTGTAGAGGCATTCTCATACTCATGCATTAACTCATTCCATACATACATCATGCTCGTACATTAATCTTACTTACACATGCACTTCATGCATGGTTATATATCTAATTAGGCATTCTTATGCATTCATACACCTAATATTATGCATAAGCATGCATACATGTACCTCACATCATGCATACACTTCTACCTCATGTGTACACCTCATGCATACATATATGCACTCATCAGTCTTATGCATACATTCTCATATATATGCACAAGCAACATGCTTACATGTGCATCACATCATAATCATACGAATTTAAGCTCTTATATGCATGCTCATACACTATCACATAATTCTAATGCACTTAGATGCAAGCTTACCATGCATTTATGCACATGTAAGCACATCCTCATACACATGCGTTCATGCACACATGCATG
Organism: Ceratopteris richardii; assembly: GCA_020310875.1. NCBI lineage: Eukaryota > Viridiplantae > Streptophyta > Polypodiopsida > Polypodiales > Pteridaceae > Ceratopteris > Ceratopteris richardii. Next base: position 108,287,622 of record CM035439.1, on the reverse strand, counting down.
CTCTCATCATTCTTATACATATATGCATCATACCATTCATGCACATGCATATTTACACTCACATATGCTAACATACATTCATATGTTCATGCTAGCATATACTTATATGCATGCTAACATATGCTCTCATACACATATATACACCTAATATTTATATGCATCTTTACTTCATGCATGCAAAGAATCATGCATATACACACATTAATCATGCACATGTTTACACTATATAAACATTCATTCATCCACACATCCATCATGCTCATGCATTAACAATATGCACACATGCATACATCATTAATACATAAATGCATACATACATGCATATCTCTCTCTCTATCTCTTTCTCTCTCTCTATGCCAGACTCTCTCTCTCTCTGTGCTAGTACCTCTCTCTCTCTCTCTTTCTCTGTCTCTCTCTCTGCATGTGTGCTTGTGTTCTGTAGAAGCCGTGAGGCTCTCTCTCTCTCTCTCTCTCTCTCTCGCTCTCTCTCTCTCTCTCTACCTTGTTGCATGTTTGCAGCCATATCTACGTGCGTCAGTAGTAGCTAGGGAGGGAGCAAGATCTTCTCTCTCTTTCTCTCTCTCTCTCTCTCTCTCTCCCTCTCTCTCTCTCTCTTTGCTCTTGATGCATGCACGATCTCAACTAATGCCTAGACGCTCTCTGTCTCTCTCTGTCTCTCTCTCTCTCTCTCCTTCTGTCTCTCTAGAGTGCATATGTTGCCTATATATTCCATCTTTGTGTGCATAACGCCACCGATCAGTAGCCAAGATTCATTTTTTCTCTCTCTCTCTCTATGTCTCTCTCTCATTTCATTTGGGAGCATAGCAATTGGATAGCGAGGAAAGAAGCGACAACTCTCTCTCTCTCTCTCTCTCCCCCTCTCTCTCGTTACATTTGGGAGCGTAGTAGCCAGAATGGAAGGAAAGAAGTGATAGCTCTCTCTCTCTATCTCTATCTCTCCCTCTCCCTCTCTCTCTCTATCCCTCTCTTCTCTCTCTCTCTCTCTCTCCTCTTGTCTCATGTGGGAGTACAATAGCTGGATCAAGGGGAAAGAAGCAACTCTCTCTCTCTGTCTACCCTCGCTCCTGTTTCATTTGGGAGCATAGCACTCGGAACAAGGGGAAAGAAGTGGCAACTCTCTTTCTCTCTCTCTCTCTCTCTCTCTCTCTCTCTCTCTCTCTCTCTCTCTCTCTCTCTCTCTCTCTCTCTCTCTCTCTCTCTCTCTCTCCCTCCCTCCCTCCCTCTCTCATGTGGGAGTGCAATAGCCGAAATGGGGGGAAAGAAGCAGTGTATCTCTCTCTCTCTCCCTCTCTCTCTCTCTCTTTCAGACATACCTGTAGAAGACATTAGGGAACAATCGTAGCACATAATATATATATATATATATATATATATATATATATATATATATATATATATATATATATATATATATATATATATATATATATATATATATATATATATATATATATATATATATATATATATATATATATATAGTAAGTCACACACATACTAACATGTAATTACCTTAACTCATACTTACTCTAACACACTCACATGCATACGCCTAATTCACACTAACATTGACTTTCATTTTAACACGCGCATACACATGCAATTACATTCACACCACCCAGACTCACGTGAACACATATAGTTAGACACACATACTCATGCATATTTTATATTTTTATTTAATACATAATATTTTATTTAATGTATAATATTTTATTTAATACATAATCCAAATTGAACCCTAGGTAATTTTTAAGTTTAGGTGAAATATCGTTTAATTTATTTGATTATAAGTACTTAGGATAAGGTATCCTTTTAGGGTTATATTCTAAGGTGAGTAATCACAGAAGTTTAGGATGATTTTAGTGTACCATATATAGGTATACTCATAATAGTAGGCACACACATAGGGTTGAATCCACACATACTCTAGGGTTTCCTATACTCACATGTAGATAAAGACATAGTGTTGAACCTCATAACACATAAAGAGACACACTTATTCATTTTCATAGACACATACATAAACACAACTATGCATAGATATTTATCAACATGAATACATTTGGGTAAAAAAGCATATGCATACAAGAGTAGGAACTTATTTACACACATAGATATATACATATTTTCACATCCACATGAAATCACACATGCATAAACACAAGCATATAGACCCATAAACATTACAAGACATTCTTAACCATGCATTCAACATCAATGCTCATGCATACATATGGCACATAACCATGCACACGCACACATAAGCAGGCTTATAATATACTTATTCATATGGATTTTTTGTATTCAACTACATAAGACTTCATAAACATAAGGAATTCTTATGATGAGATCTCTGATATGTCTAGATCTTCATAGTTTTGTTGCTTGTAGATACTAAAGAATGATTAGTCAAATCAAAGAAATTTAACAAAAAGGTTTGAGAGAAATTAAAATTAACCATTCTGAAAACAAAATGTTTTTATTTTTCTGAATGTCAATTTGAATGTGGAAATCATTCCAATAGCATCCTCCAAGTCCTCCAACACTACAACTAATCCATGATGATATCCATAAGCCTCCTCTGCTTGTGTTGGAGGAGGAACTACTAACAACTCTTGCAACAAATATGCAAAATGTTAGATGAACATACATGACGTGCTTAACACAAGAAAATTCAAGAATCAAAATGATACTTACAAACTCGTGACACATGGTGTTGTGTTCGCTGCTACCCAAATGTGATGGTTTGAATGTATCTAGATGTGTGGCCACCGTATCTCGCTATTGGAAATATCGTTCAGGAGTGTGATGCTGCTCATCCTGAATCATATCCCACTCCTCAGAATCTAACCATACAAGCCTTGGTAAGCCTACTCTAAAAGCATCACGAGCAAAGCAAAACTTTATGGAGCAAAGCTGTTGTATGCAGTGATGCATGGCCTTTCTAGCGGCATCCATCATTGGAGCTCCATCACATATATGATACACCTTGGAGACCTCATGGTCATGAGCACCCCAAGGTGTACGTGGTATACCACATGGCATATCTGCATCCGAGCTACTCACTCTAGGAGTAGAAGTGGGAGTCACAACGTCCGTTGCACTATCTCCATAATATCCACCTCCTCTTGTAGATCATGACCCCGACCAACAAGATAGTCCAGCACCTATATCACACTAAGATGCGGAATGCATACATTGTCAGAAAGAGAAGGAGGTCTAAGAGGAGCCATGCGGGGATGGATCAGGTCCCCTTGGGTGTGTCATCCCCCGTCCATCCACCGACATTTGTGACCGAGTTCTCTTCATTTTCTCTTCTAAGGCATAGGCCTGCAAGACCATAGTACCACGGCGAGGCACCGAACATGCAGATGCCGCTCGCCAGATGGGGGACGACGCACATAGAGGTCCGGATCCAACTCTACGCCACTCCCCTTAGACGTCCTTCCTCCTTCCAACAACATCGACTACTAGAGGCACTAGGGGATGGCAGAGAAGGCGGCCATGGTGGAGTCATAAAGCCAAGAGTACCTAAAAACCCTAAAAATCCTAAGGACCTATTTTTTGTACATTTTATTATATATATTTTACATATTCTGACTTTTCCCTGATTTGCACATACTTCTAATTAAAATATTTACACATTCTATTTTTCCCTTATTTCTACATATATTTGATCATATATATGAATATTAATCCTAAAACTTTATTTAGAATATCGTTGTATGTAAAAACCCAAAAAATCCTATTTTTTATCTATTTAATTATGTAGATATGAGAACCCTAAAAATACTAAGGATCTATTTTTTAAAAATTTAACTATATATTTTTTACATGATTTGATTTTTTCCTTAATTTTCATATACATTTAACATGAATATTTACACATTCTAATTTTTCCCTATTTTTTACATATATTTGATTATATATGTGTATTTGCATGTGTAAAAACCCTAAAACCTTAATCCTAAAAACCTAGACTTAAAACATGTACATGTGTGTATGCATGTGTATATTTATGTGTATGTGTATATGTATTATGTGTCTATGTGTATATGTGTATGCAATTTTAAAAACCCTAAAACCCTAGTGCTAAAGACCTAGACGTAAAACATGTATATATGTGTATGCATGTGTATATATATGTGTATATGTATATGTATTATGTGTGCATATGTGTATATGCATCTGTAAAACCCCTAAAACCCTAATCCTAAGGACCTAGACCTAAAACATGTATATGTGTGTATGCATGTTTATATTTACGTGTATGTGTATATGTATTTTGTGTGTTTACGTGTATATGTGTGTGTGCAAGTGTAAAAACACTAAAACCCTAGTCCTAAAGTCCTGGACCTAAAACATGTATATATGTGTATGCATGTGTATATATATGTGTATGTGTATATGCATTACGTGTGTATATGTGTATATACATGTGTAAAAACCCTAAAACCATAATCCCAAAGAACTAGACCTAAAACATGTATATGTGTATATGCATGTGTATATTTATGTGTATGTGTATATGTATTATGTGTGTTTATGTGTATATGTTTGTATGCATGTATAAAAACCCTCAAGCCCTAATCCTAAAGCCCTAGACCTAAAACATGTATATATGTGTATGCATGTATATATATATATGTGTATGTGTATATTTTTTATGTGTGTATATGTTTAAATGCATGTGGAAAAACCCTAAAACCCTAATCTTAAATACCTATACCTAAAACATGTATATGTGTGTATGCATTTGTATATTTATGTGTATGTGTATATGTATTATGTGTGTTTGTGTGTATATGTGTGTATGCAAGTGTAGAAACCCTATAACCCTAATCGTAAAGATTTAGACCTAAAACATGTATATATGTGTATGCATGTGTATATATATGTGTACCTTTATATGTATTATGTGTGTATCTATGTATGTGTGTGTATGTATAATTCTATATGCATGCATGCATAGGTGCTGAGCCTATAAAAGTCATATTCGTTAACGTCAACCAGAGTCAAAGTTAACCATAGTCAAAGTCAAAGGGCCCAAGTCAAATTGGTCAAAGTCAACATGCTCAAAGTCAATGGTCAACATGGGTGAAGTCAAAGTGTTCAAAGTGTGAGTGTCAAGGTGCATAGGTAGTGCACAGTTAATTGTTCACAAAAAGTTGGTTGCAGGTTGTAGAGGTATTTTTGTAGTTCTCTGTGCAAAGAATAAATGGTGGATCAAGTCAATGTGCCATCACCATCGACCAGGGTGATGCAGTTAGAAGAAATTTAATCTTTTACAGTGCAGAAAAGAATCAAGGGGAAGGCTCAAGTAGAAATAGGTCAAGAATCAAGGATTAATGGATTGAACAATAATAAAGAGACATCTAAAGACAAAGCCACCACATGTGCAGATACCAGACAAAAATAAAATCTCATAGGTACTGGTGATGCCCTTGGACATGCATTCAACAAGGCTCATAAGGAGTTTGATAAGTCAATTGGAGCCCATGATCTTAAGGAATCAGAAGCTTCAAGACTACTCAATTCCATAAAAAAGGAGGATAGTATTTTTTAGTTAATAAAGATTGATGGGAAATTTAGGTCCGAACTCTTGCAGATAATTGATGAGGCTTCCAGAACAAATTTAGTGGCAAAGCCTGTTATTATGCATAAAGATAAAATTGTAGGGGAAGCACCCCTGAGAGATTATAAGAGCCCTCGCCTGAATCTCTCTATTGAAGGTCATGAGTTTCAAGGAGTTATTGTAGATGGTGGTTCCGGCATTAACTTGATGCCTGAACATACCATGAAAAAGATTGGACCACACCTTTCAAGACCTGCCAACTTCACTGTAACCCTGGAAGACCAAATCATAGTAAGGCCTATGGGAGTGGTCCCTAGAGTCCCGGTCAAGATACAAGATACCATCTTTAACTTGGATTTTGTTGTTTTAAGGCTGCCATAATTAGAAGGAAGTTTCCCCCTCTTAATTGGGAAACCTTGGTTAAGGCATGCCAATGTGCTACATGACTGGGGTAAGGACACAATGTGGGTAAAGCAAGAGGGAAAAGATTTGTAGTAGATATTTTTAAAAGAAGGATCGGACAATCAAAGACATACCAGCATGATGGAGACAATTGGTATTTGTATGGAAGAAAAATTGTTCCATAACCCAAAAGCAGATCTAATTGAGGAAGCAAATTTATATGAAGAAGAAAACATGTTGGCTTGGCCCCATGCATAAGACCCATCTTCTTGCTATGGAATTTTTCCAAACTCAAGTAGAGAGGAATTCTATGAAGACAAAGAGGACCTCATTCAGGTTACTGATTCACATGAACCTGTCTCAGTCAAAGGCCATATAAGAGAGAAGAAAAGAAAAGTCCTTAAGTGTAGCAATGATGAAGCTACTTCAAATCATATATCAATGGCCACTTTGTTATGGATAATGGTATGGATATCATCTGTTATGTCCATTTTTATGATAGTGAGTGCAGGGCTTTACAAGGGTGTGGAAGGAGTACCTGCAAGTCTATGGAAACAGAGCATTCCATTGGATGAAGAAGTTGGAGTGTTAAAAATGAAATTTTAAAGTAGCTGAAATAAAGATACAAAAGATGCAGTATGAGGAGATAATATTTTAATGAAGGACTTAGGGTGGCCCTATCACATGGTCAGTACGCCCAAAAAGAAGACAAAACAAATGAAGTGCAGTACAATTGGAGATTACGAAGGAGTTTCTCTTAGTCTTCATACCAAGGCTCAAGGAATATCATTAGCACAACTGAAGATTTATGGATCACCCCGAACTCGCAGAATCTATCTAAGTTCTACATAGCCTTCTCATTTCATTTTTGTGCAAGTTTTAGTAGGTTTTATCTATTTTCATGTTTTTTCCTTGATTTTTATGCAACTTAGAAGCCAATTCACAGCCTTAGTATAAACAAAATTTTGAGGAATTTTTTGGGAATTTTGAAGGCATTTTTAGACTTTTTTAGCATTTTTTTCATCATTTTCAATGCCATTTTCTTGATAAAATGGAAGAATAAAGGAATCTCTCTATGGTTTTGAGTGGGAAAGTGGCTTAGAAATGCTGGGAAAGTTTTTCAAAAATTTTCTTGTTTTGTTTTGCATTTGTTTTGAATTTTTTTGGATTTTATTAGCATTTTTTATTTTTCAGGGTAATTGTTTTCCCCAAAACTCTCTCTCTCTCTCTCTCTTTCTCTCTCTCTCTCTCTCTCTCTCTATCTCTCTCTCTCTCTCTCTCTTTCCCCCCCTCCGTCCCCTCCCCTTGCCCCCCGTGCATAGCATTTTATCTTTATTTTTAATTTTTTATTTTGGTTCTATTTATTTTTTATTTATTATTTATTTAATTAATTAATTTATTTATTTTGTTTTATTATTTTTAATTATTTTATTTTCATTTTTTATTTTATTTTTATTTCTTGTATTTATTTCTTTATTTATTTTCATTTGATTTTTATGTTCTGCCCACCCTCGTGTGTTGAAAGAAAGAGAAATGGTTATATATATATATATATATATATATATATATATATATATATATATATATATATATATATATATATATATATATATATATATATATATATATATATATATATATATATATATATATATATATATATATATATATATAATCTTCAACCATATTTTTTTTATTTTCTATGGTCCAATGCTTTTGGCTCTAGATTGCACCTCCGATGGCCATTTTTTTAAAATGTGGAGTGTTTTTCATGTCTTTTGGCACCTCTCGACTCATTTGTGCACTTAGTATTTCCAAAATTTCATCTTTTCTATGACTTTTGTTCAAAACCCACATGTTTTGAGCACATTCATCACGTGTTTTTCTTTACGCACATGGGCCACATGATCTATTTGCACTTTATTTTGCCATATATTTCATAATTTTGCATACGCACCCTCTGTAGCTTTTGAGTTTTATCATTTTGGCCTTCTCTAGAGCCCATAATCCTACAGTCATATCCTCCCTTTACCCTTCTACCCAGCCGCATCCTTACCCCTCCCTGCCCTATCAATCTTAGCCCCCTCATCCCTACCTTCCCCATCCTTCCTACCCTCCATTCGCCATCATTTGCTTTTTCGTGTAGAATTTCCCCTTTTGGTTCTTCTCTCGTGGTTTTTCTCTACTTCTTCTAGTGGACTTGGTACCTGCTCAAGTGTCCTTTTGCATATTTAGCAGCACAAGAATCAAGGTGTCATCTCTGCTCCAAGTTTTGGCTGTAGCTCTCCGATACGGAGACCCCATTACGTGGTGGGCAACTCTTGAGCCCATAAAAGTCATACTGGTCAAAGTAAACCATAGTGAAAGTCAACCATACTCAAATTCAAAGGGTCAAAGTCAAAATAGTCAAAGTCAACATGTTCAAAGTTAAAGGTCAACATGGGTGAAGTCAAAGTGTTCAAAGTTCGAGTGTCAAGGTGCATAGGTAGTGCACATTTAATTGTTCACAAAGGGTATAATTGGAGGTTGTAGAGCTATTTCTATAATTCTCTAAGGTTTAAAAGATCTTTTAAAGTGTTTGGAAGGTTTAGATGAACCCTCTCTTAGGTGCACATTTGAGGAATTAAAAGGCAAAATGTGAAGGTATGCGGAGTGGGAGTGTACGCAGAAATGAAACTATGGCCCCCCCAATTAAAATTTTTGTTTTAGTCTGAAGTCACTACAGGTCAAAACAAGGATTTGTTGGCTGCCCACTTTTAGAGAAAATCTTGGGACATCAAAGTGAGCACCAAGATACTCTAGCAGTTAGGAGTGTACGGGAACCGACACTCAAATCAAGGCAAGGCATTACTCTTTGAAGACTAAGCAAGGTGAGCATAGTCTAGATGAAGCAAGAGAGAGTAATAGGCATATAGTGAGTGTGCCACGCTATCCGAAGGATTTCCTCACTTGAGTTATCATATGGAAAAATCAAAATGTTTCCATTTAAAGTCAATTAGTTGATATCTCTCTCACATTTTTTTTAAAATACATTGATTGAAATTGACTAAATTTTCTTTGAAGTACCTGCAGGCAAAAGATGGACATATATTTTGAACTCAAAATAATGGCAAAGATATTTGGTTGAATCCTTGAAATTATCTTTATATTTACCCTTATCTATACCCTTTATAGTTATAATCTTCTGAATTCCACTTTGAATAAAATGAATGACTTTACTTATGAACTATAAAGATGTGTGTTATGTGAATAACTAAGTAAGAGTATGCATTTGTGTTTATGTGTATGTATTAACCTAAGAGTCTATACATGTTAATGTACCTATGATTGTTTATTCATTTTTGGTGTGGTTATTTATGCATATGAACATATCTTAAATTGAGTTCTCATAAGTGAATCTGTCTATTTACTTCATGTGAATGTAAGAACTCTATGGATAAGTGTATTACCTTATGTAATTATTCTAAATACCTTAATTACATGAGTTTGTATCACCTATGTGTTTAAACCTTGTATATCATGATATTTATTTAATCTAAATTATAGTATAAGTGAAACCTTATAATTATAAGTATCAATAGTTTTAAAACATAAACCTAGCTATATATGTGTCAATTTAATATTTAATTAATTTAACTAATATAAGTTAGTGTCACCATAAAAATAAAAATTTAATGCATCATTTTTTACATAATAGTTATTTTAAATAATAAGTAATAGTTAAATTAATTAATATCTAATGTATTTAATTATTATATTTTAATTAATATGGGTAATTCATATTAATAATAAAAAACAAAAATATTACGCTAGTAAAAGTTTGAGTTTAATCTAAGTTAGTTTGAGTTAATTTATGTATGCATGACTTAGTTAAGTTAGTATGCATGATTTAGTTACAGTATGAGTTAAAAGAAAGTTCATGCGCACATTTCTATTTATGTCTTTGTGTATGTAAATGAGAGAATAAGAGAGTTTTGGTCTAATGATCTACTTGCAGGTACAGATGCTGAGAGCGAGAGTGTGTGTGTGTGTGAGAGAGAGAGAGAGAGAGAGAGAGAGAGACTTTCATTTTCTCCTTCCTTCATCGATTGCTATAGGCAGACGCAGGCAGAGATGAGAGAGAGAGAGAGAGAGAGAGAGAGAGAGAGAGAGAGAATATAGCAGAGATAGAGAAGGCGATAGAGAAGCACAGGGAGATGACATGGGAGAGAGAGAGAGGAGAGAGAGAGAGAGAGAGAGAGAGAGAGAGAGAGAGCGAGAGAGTCTTTGCTAGCAAGAATCTTGCATGGAATGCATGATGTGAAACCGTGTGATCTCTACTTTCTACTTTACATCTCTAGCCGCCTAGTTCTCCTTGTCTGTAGCAGATAATGCTTGGCACTTTCTTCTTTTCGATTCCATCTCTAGAATAACAATCGGGTTATTTGATCAAATCTTCCATTTTTCGCATCCCCTACCTCATACTGTCCAAGTTTCATGGTCTGTTTCTTGCTCCAGATGTCCAGAATCGAGCTCGCTTTTCAAGACCTCGTCGTAGATGGAGATCGTCCTTCTCTTAAACGTGCTTCTTGACACTGAGAGGGGGGAGCACAGACTCCTTCTGGTCAGTATTAAATCATCGTGATCTTCATTGTTCGATCCGTCTTTGAACAGTGACTTGTGTTCTTAATAGTAGAACTCTGATACGACGTTGTTCGGATAGTCTGTAGCTATTGTTTCATTAAACTCATTCATGCATGCGTTGGGTACACCATTGAAGTAATCACGAGTAGCAATAGAGCTCTTCTCAAGCACTCGGACAAAATTGTCTCTTACATAGAATCCACCGTCTGTACCTCCATGCAAAGTATTCCTTTTCTATTTATAGTCCATAGCGTTCAACAAGACACTCTTTCGGCTGATTAGATCATTGGATTGAAGAAATTCTTGTTTAGATTCGCAACATTTTGAATTGTACTTACTGCTATATCTGTCAACATTTTGGACGTCCTCGCTCTGTAATAGAAGGGAATTTAGGCGACAGATTTCATCATGCCGTGCCTCCTCTTCTGGAAAGGCACTGGTTGCATATGTGCAAGATTTACCTACCCTAGAGGGGAGAGAGAGAGAGAGAGAGAGAGAGAGAGAGAGAGAGAGAGAGAAAGAGAGAGAGAGAGAGTGTGTGTGTGAGAGAGAGAGTAGGTCCATTGTTTTGATGTGTGAGTATGCATGCATGTATGTGCATGAGTGTGTGTGTGCATGTATGTATGCATGTTTAGGTATGCATGTGTGCATGAGAGAAATGCATGTGCATATGTAATGTAAATAGGCTTCCATATGTATAGTAGATGTATGCATATATATTAGAAATGTATGCATGTATGTTAGGAGTATATGGATGCATGATTGATAAATCATGAGTTGTATGTGTATGAGTGCTATGCATGTGTATGCATGTGAGCATAAGTAAGTTGTGCTTGTGTATGCATATAATATGTGTGTGCGTGTATGCATGTGATAAGTGAAGCATGTGCATAAGTGAAAGATGTGCACATGAATGCATGTATGTTAGAATAAGATGCAAGTGTATACATGTTAATGTATGTTTGCATGTATTCAAGTAGATGTTTGTATTTTTTCATGTGCATGTGTGCATAAGTATGATGTGCACAAATGCATATGCATGAAAGTTAGGATATGTAATACATGTATGCATGAGTATATGCATGTGTGCATGTGTATATATAGAGCATGTGCATATGCAATGTAAGTATGCATATGTATGTGTAATGCATCTAAACTTGTGTATGTATGCATAAATGCATATGAGTGTATGATTTTAACAAGTAAGTGAGTGATGTATGTATGCATGTGAGCGTGTATGTCCATATTAAAGATAGTACATGTGCATATGAGTAAATGCCTAAGTACAAGTGCATAAATGAAGTAGGTAGATGATACAATTAAACGTATGTGTATATGTAAAATATATGCATGTACCTATTTAAAGTAGATGTGTGTAGGAGTTAAATACATGCATTTACTTATGCATAAACATATATTTAGATTAACAAATGAGTGTTTTATGTTAATTAAAAGCATACTTATGTTTCTAATGATCTACTTGCAGATCATTATGAAGAGTTCTTGACGAGTATTTGAAGAAGATTGGACGAGATTACGAGATTGAAACTGCTTATGATATTTAGAAATATAAATTTGTATAGAAATATTTTTTGAGAGTTGTATTAGATCTTATTATAAGAATTTGTATAGGCCTAGATTTGATCCTAAAATTTTTCATACTTCCACTTTACGATTTAATTAAGATCTATATGTTCCATTTTCATATGTATAAGAATTTAGCATCAACAAGCGAATCTATTACAAGAAATAAAGATTTAGATAACTCTTTTGTTTTAGGAATGCTTCTAGCGCCACCTATTGAAAGTAGGATTAGTAACAAAAGTGAAGAAATAGAAATAATTAAAGACCAAATAGTTGATGAGACTTTAGGTATGGAGAATACGATCGTACCGTATCAAGGGTTTTGCCTTTACTTTGAATACTTTTACTAGAACTTGAGAATAAAGAACATTTGTTTCCACCCAACTTAAAAAGAAATACTAATTCAAAACAAAACGAAAATCTGGTAGTTGATATAATTAAAAATAGAATAACTAGTGAAGAGTTAGTTTTTCCTTTATATTTAGACACTTTAGCTAAGTATATGAACGCACTTCCTTACAGTCTATAGTGTTCTACTTTTTATGAATACAAATATTGCTTCCACTAGTAAAACTCCAATTAAAAAAAATATATATTACTCTTTCATTTTAAAAACGCTTCTACCTACTCCATTAGAAAATAATACTACTCAAATTAATGAAAACAAGGAGAATATAGAAGAAGTAGAAAAGTAAAAGATCATATTATAACCAAAAATTTATACACTTCACGTGATGATTATAGAAATTCTAGATTTAGAACTTTTTGCTCAATTGCTTTTCCTGAATCTGACGAAAATGAAATCTTATTTCCACCTTCCGCTAAAAGAAAAAATCAATCTGAAAACGATGAAGTAGCTATTATTAGAAATTGTATTAGTGAAGTGAGTTCTAGTCGAATTACTAAAGAGGAATTGATCAAAATGCTAAAAATATACTTTCACATGAATCTTAGTTCTTAAATTAAACTTAAATAAATTATAAAACTCTAGCTTTTATCACCAAAGAACTAAAAACTCAACCTAAATCCTGAAGCATACTAAGAAACACCCTGCGTGTAGTCACATGGTTAGGTTATGTTGGTGCAATTCAAGCCTTCACCTTTGGCTTGGAACCCTTGAAGGATATCTCTACATGAAGCAAGAGTAATAGGAACTTATGCTTATGGACTATTACCATTTTACTCCTTTGTAAAAGTCTAAAATGACTTGGCATATGTATGAGTACACCTACTTGATTAGTCGTGGAAATTTAGAGGACTTAATGGAGAGAATATCTCCCTAACTTTAGAAGAGATATTCTAGGGAGCCTTAGATTTGAATTTCAAAATTCAAATGATCACTCAACCTCTATAAAAGATGAAGGAAAAAAGTCGCGTATGTGTCTCTCACTTCAGCTCATTTCCCGAGGCATTTTATCATTGTATCTATGTGTGTGTGAGTGCTAAATCTTAGCCTACACCACAATACCTCATTTAGCTATGCTTATCATGCTAATGAGATTGTACAATTACATCAATCAATAGATACATTCATACTTTTCAACTCTATGTTTTTCTGAGTTATCTTCTCCAAGTCTGTCAACTTCCAAGAGGCATATCTCAGTGCCTACTGAACCAAATCAAGTGATTCAAAGCTGGTTGGAACCAGCTCCACGCATACTACATGCCTACAAAATGTGAAGGTCGTTGGATCAGCCATCTCGGAGAAGTCTTGCTCGAAGTGATCTCTGGTATTCTTCTGCAGAGTTCCTAAAAAGTCGGGGGTACATATAATTTTGCTAAACTTCTTTCTCAGAGTATAGTTTGTCATTTCTTCTCATTCCACTTGCAAATGGTAGCTTGTTAAGCTAATTTAATATGTCCAGAAGGACTTTGATCAATTGTAAGTGTGCTGGTCATACTGAGTGAAAGACTGAGCAGGTATCAAGATCAAAATAGAAAGTTTTCAAGTCTAGTGAAGTGCAAACTCATCTGTTTTGATCTAATCATTAGTCAAATCATTTCCAAAGTACATATAGCATATTTTGGTATCATTTGGAAGCTCAAGGGGTCTACTAAGCATATCTGGATTGAGGGCTGGTGCAAAGCAAGATTAGCAGCATCAACTCAATCTTCTGAGTGCATCCAACCATCTCTCCCAACAGTGGTATCAGAGCAAATAAGGTAACATGGGAGATGGTTTTCCTTCATTCATTGACAAATTGGACAGGAACAATTACCAAGCTTGGTCTCTAAGGATGAAGACCTATCTACAAGGAAGAAGCTTATTTGGATTCATATCACGAGATGAGGAATTGCCCTCATTCAAAGCTAGAGGACTACCCACCAAGGATGAACAAGAGAAGCTCAACACATGGTGTGCAAAAGATGCTTTGGCAAGGTCTTATCTTCTTAACTCTATATCTGATTTCCTTTTACCTCACATGAGGAATTGTAAGACTTCCCAAGAGACTTGGGAAACCTTGTCATCATACTTTTCTTCTAACACAAGGGCCAGAAAGAATCAATTGTGGATTGAATTCACAACCCTTAGGAAGAAACCAAAGCAATCAGTCTCAGAATTTGTGACCAAGATCAAGGATGTAGCAGACCAATTAGCAAGCATTGGAGAGGAGATTGAAGAGGAAGAAATAGTAAGGCAAGTAACAAATGGACTAAAGGTAGATGATAAGTGGGAGAGCTTTACCACTGCAATGGATCTCTACATGGATATGCATACCCCAGATCTCACAACTCTCATGGGCCAACTATTCACACATGAAGCAAAGTTTACAAAGTTTGGAGATCAATCAAAAGGTAATAACCCCTCTGCTCTATATACTGATAAGAAAGTTAAGGATAAAGGTAAAGGGAAGAAGCAAGAAGAAGAAGGTTCTACCTCCCAAGCTAATTATGCAGGGAGAGGTAGATCTTCAAGAGGCAGGGGCAGAGGAGGTAAGCAAGGTGGGGGGAGACCCTACAACTCATCACCATGCAACATTTGTGGATTGTCTAACCATACCACAGATGAGTGCTACAGAAATTATAAGAATCAGAGAGGAAGAGGCTATCAAAGAGGTGGATACTCTCAAGGTAGAGGTAGATTCAACCAACACCAAAGCTACAATGGATACAACAATCAGTACAACAACAATTACAACCACAACCACAATGGTAACTACCAAGGTGGATTCAGAAATAGAAAGGACTACAACAACTACACAGAGGAGCAAGATGACTCCCTATTGATCATGAATATGACCTCCAAGGCAGGTACAAATGATGATCATTTATTTTATATTGATTCAGGGTGTTCTAACCATGTAGCTGGTAATGTGGCACTACTCTCTAATTTGGAAGAACCCAAGGGCAAACATCAGGTACAGACAGGTGATGATACTAAACATTCTGTTGTAAAGATTGGAAATGTGAAAACTTGTGATGGTAACCAAAACCTATTGAGCAGGGTACTTTATGTACCAACCATTACCAAGAATCTAATGAGTGTTGGTCAGATTGTGGAGAAAGGTTTGCAGGTCAGGTTCACTCAACATGGAGCATATGTGGAGGACCCAAGACATGGATTCAAAAGGATAGCCAAGGGAGAGAAATCAGGTAGATTATTTACTTTTGAGCTAGAAGACACCAAAAACATTGCTTTATACAATTACAAGGATCAAACACTTTCAGAGTTAGAAATATGGCACAAGAGGTTAGGTCACATAGGTGAAAGAACCCTAAAGCAAATGTGCAGGGATCAATGTGTGCTTGGGATACCTAATGTATCCAAGCAACATATGATTTACAAGTGTAGTGCTTGTCAGTTTGGTAAGTCTCACAGGTTGCCCTACTCAAGGAAAGGTTTCATGCATGGAGACTACCTAGACTTGGTACACACAGATGTTTGGGGACCTAGCAAGGATCCCTCCATTTCAAGATCAAGGTACTATGTGTCCTTCATTGATGATTATAGCAGATGGACTGTCTTATACTTTATGAAGCATAAAGATGAAGTGTTTAATTGTTTCAAGAGGTATCTTGCACTTGTTGAAAACCAAACAGGAAGAAACTTGAAAAGGATAAGGTCAGATGGAGGAGGAGAGTACTTCTTCAATGAGTTTGAAGATTTCTTGCAGGAAAGAGGCATCAAAAGGGAGATAACTACAAGGTACTCACCTGAACAAAATGGGGTAGCTGAAAGAAGGAATAGACTCATTGTAGAAACAGCTAGGTCTATGCTTAATGAAAAGAAATTGCCAAATTATCTTTGGGCAGAGAGTGTATCTACTGCCACCTATCTCATTAACAGGTTGCCATCAAAGAAACTTGATGGAATGACACCATATGAAGCTTGGCATGGTAAGAGACCATCATTGGATCATTGCAAAATCTTTGGTTGTATTGCATATGTGCATATTCCCTCACAGGTAAGGGGAAAGCTAGACCCTAAAGCTGAAAAATGTATATTCATTGGTTATGACTTGAACCAGAAAGGGTACAGATTCTACAACCCCTCAAACAAAGGTTTCAAGGTAAGCAAAGACGTCATCTTTGATGAGAATGACTCATGGTATGAGAATGAATGCAGGAAGGTTTGTCTACCCTATGATATGGAAGAAGATTTCCCAAAGCTCACCAAGGAGGAACCAATCCAGAAAGAAGACTCAAGTTCAGATGATGATGACACAATTAACCTTGAGGAATTCAAGGCATGGAAGTCCAAAGGGAAGATGAAAATGAAGAAGCTAGAGGATATACCAGAATCCTCAACTCAAGCAATGAGGAGATCTTAGAGAGAAAGTAAGAAGCCTATCAGATATGGGTATGACACTTCTCTTGTAACTAAGCATTCTGTATATCTTGCAAAGGATTTGTTGAATGAAGAACCAGGTACATATGAAGAGGCAATCACCAAACCAGAATGGAAAGGAGCTATGGATGAAGAAATAGAAGCTCTCAAGGAGAGTGACACATGGGACTTGGTACCCAAGAAGGATTCTATGAAGGTGATAGGATCCAGATGGATCTACAAACTAAAGAGAAACTCAGATGGAACAATCAACAGGTACAAAGCTAGGTTGGTAGCCAAGGGTTTTGCACAAACCCAAGGCATTGATTATGAGGAGACATTTTCTCCTGTTGCTAAGATGCCAACAATCAGAGTATTAGTGGGTATAGCTGCATCCAAGAATTGGAACATGTACCAATTAGATGTCAAGAATGCTTTCTTGAATGGATGGATATCTGAAGAAGTCTACATGTCACAACCACCTGGCTATGAAGATCCCAAGAAGGTAAATTATGTTTGTAAATTGAAGAAGGCTCTATATGGATTGAAGCAGGCACCTAGAGCATGGAATTACAGGTTGACAACATATCTCCAAGACCAAGGATTTGTGATGAGTAAAGCAGACACTTCTCTATTCATAAAGAGGAGTAGTACAGAGGTAATCTACTTGTGTGTTTATGTTGATGACATCATCATTACAGGCAATGATGTCAATGGTATTAGACTTATCAAAGGACAGATGATGAAGGAGTTCAAGATCAATGATCTTGGATTATTGAAATACTTCTTAGGTCTTGAGTTAGTCTATACTAATTTAGGTATATATATCACTCAAAAGAAGTATGTACAAGACATTGTGAAAAAGTTTAACTTGCAGGAAGCTAAAGTCTCAAGTACTCCAATGGAGGTCAACCTAAAACTTAGTGCTCATGAAGGTGATGAAGTCCAAGACATTACTGGATACCAAAGTATGGTTGGTAATTTGAATTATGCTACCTTAACCAGAATTGACATAGCATATGGAGTTAGTGTGCTAAGCCAATTCATGCACAAACCAAGGGTACCTCACCTAGAGGCAGCAAAGAAGATCTTGAAGTATCTAAAGGGAACTCAGAACCATGGTTTGTACTTTCCTTATACATCAGATATTGACATTAAAATATATTCAGATGCAGATTGGGCAGGATGCAAGGATGATAGGAGGAGCACATCAGGATACATATGTTTTGTAGGTGATAAACCTATTTCTTGGTCAGCCAAGAAACAACCTACAGTAGCTTTGTCATCTACTGAAGCAGAGTATAGAGGGCTAGCAAATGCCACTCAAGAAGCTATCTGGTTGAAGCTTTTGTATACAGAATTAGGTCTATACACTAGACCTCCAATTATCTTTGGAGATAACACAAGCTCTCTTCACCTTGCAGCTAATCCAATATATCATGCTAGAACCAAACACATAGAGGTTCATTACCACTATGTGAGAGAAAAGTTGCTAAGCAAAGACATTCAATTGACTTATGTGTCCACTAATATGCAATGTGCAGATTTACTTACTAAAGCTTTGGATGGAAACAAGTTATGCAGATTCAAATTCATGATTGGATTGCAGGATGTGATTGAAGATTGAAGATGAAGACTTAAGCCAAAGTGTTTGGCTTGAGGGGGAGCTGTTGGTGCAATTCAAGCCTTCACCTTTGGCTTGGAACCCTTGAAGGATATCTCTACATGAAGCAAGAGTCATAGGAACTTATGCTTATGGACTATTACCATTTTACTCCTTTGTAAAAGTCTAAAATGACTTGGCATATGTATGAGTACACCTACTTGATTAGTCGTGGAAATTTAGAGAACTTAATGGAGAGAATATCTCCCTAACTTTAGAAGAGATATTCTAGGGAGCCTTAGATTTGAATTTCAAAATTCAAATGATCACTCAACCTCTATAAAAGATGAAGGAAAAAAGTCGCGTATGTGTCTCTCACTTCAGCTCATTTCCCGAAGCATTTTATCATTGTATCTGTGTGAGTGCTACATCTTAGCCTACACCACAATACCTCATTTAGCTATGCTTATCATGCTAATGAGATTGTAAAATTACATCAATCAATAGATACATTCATACTTTTCAACTCTATGTTTTTCTGAGTTATCTTCTCCAAGTCTGTCAACTTCCAAGAGGCATATCTCAGTGCCTACTAAACCAAATCAAGTGATTCAAAGCTTGTTGGAACCAGCTCCAAGCGTACTAAATGCCTACAAAGTTTGAAGGTCATTGGATCAGCCATCTCGGAGAAATCTCGCTCGAAGTGATCTCTCGTATTCTTCTGCAGAGTTCCTAAAAAGTCGGGGGTACATATAATTTTGCTAAACTTCTTTCTCAGAGTATAGTTTGTCATTTCTTCTCATTCCACTTGCAAATGGTAGCTTGTTAAGCTAATTTAATATGTCGAGAAGGAATTTGATCAATTGTAAGTGTGCTGGTCATACTGAGTGAAAGACTGAGCAGGTATCAAGATCAAAATAGAAAGTTTTCAAGTCTAGTGAAGTGCAAACTCATCTGTTTTGATCTAATCATTAGTCAAATCATTTCCAAAGTACATATAGCATATTTTGGTATCATTTGGAAGCTCAAGGGGTCTACTAAGCATATCTGGAGTCAAAGAGGGCTGGTGCAAAGCAGGATTAGCAGCATCAACTCAATCTTCTGAGTGCATCCAACCATCTCTCCCAACAGGTTAGCGTGAATCTGTTGGATGAGCGTCTGCCTCCCTTCACACCCCTCTATGACAACGTAGAGAAGTGAAGTGCAAGGTGTGCATGAAGAGGACTAAGAAGTGTGTAGAGAAGTGCTAAGCTATACAACCAAAGATCCCAAGGTCCCATTGAAGCTTTTTGCATGCTCATAGAAGATGTCCATCCCTCCCCGTATTGGAAGCTTGAGTGCAAGGTGTGCACAAGTGCAAGCTTGGAGAAGGTGGAGGTCTGGTGTAGAGAAGGCCGACAGCAACAAGAAACCTGGGTATTTTGTACTTTGTGATTGTGCAATGTGTGGGATTTTGCACAGAAAGCATTGGATTGTATTGTGCATCACCATTGTATTTTTCTTCCTATAATCAATCAACAAAGGCTTCCAGTATCTGTATCTTTCTTTTTATCTTTCCATTTTCTCCTACAAACACTCAAATCCCTTTCTGCACAAGAATCCTCCAACAATAGGCATGACTATGCATGTGTGCATGTAATATGTATGTTAGTATGTGTATGTGTATATGTATATTGTATGTGTGTGTACACAAATGTGTCTAACTGTATGCATGTGAGAGTGTATATTATATACATATTTATGTGTATGTATGTATGTATGAATGTGTTTGTATGTATGTGTGTGAATGTATGTATGCATATGTGTGTGTATATGTGTGTGTATATGCGTGTGTATATGTGTGTGTATGTATGAATGCATGTGCATGTGTGTAAATGCGTGTGTTTATGCAATACATGAGTATGTGTGTGTATGTATCTATATCTCTCTATCTTTCTCTCTCTTTCTCCCTCTTCATCTCTCTCTTTCATCTCTCTCTCTTTCTCTCTCTTTTTCATCTCTCTCTCTCTCAATAAAAAAAACAATTATTTACATCTATATGTGTGTATGTATCTCTATCTTTTTTCTTTCTCTATTTAATTCTCTCTCTCTTTCATCTCTCTCTTTGTTTCTCTCTCTCTCTTTATGATTTTTTATATCTCTCTCATTCTCTCTCTCTTTCATCACTCTCTCTCACTATGTCAATAGAGAACAAAATAATCTCTTACATCAATGTAAGTCTTCGGATTTTTGTCTTCAAAGGCCACTTAACATTGTGTATGATCAGAATCTAAAGAAAAGATGCCAAAAAGCTCCTCCAAAACCAAGGAGAAGAGAAATTAGAAAAGAGAAAACATACAGAAAGAGAAAGGGTGCAAGAGTGCACACATCACTTACCCAAATTCGAGATCTAGAGAGAGACAAGTGTTTGTGGAGAGAGATCTGTGTGTGTACACAATACAATCACAACATAGGTCACGTGCACAAATTTGACAGTAGCACTTCTCAGTTCAAAACACACACAAATGTCAAATTTCACTCTCCGATCTAGTTATGTTAAAGATGCCGTCGGTATAGGTGCCAGTATGGGCATAGATATGAGCATCAGTATGAGTGTCAACAATTCCCAGAATTTACCGATGCTCATACTCACCCTTATACCAACACCCATACCAACGCTCATGTTGGTGCCTATACCGGTGCCTATATTGTTGATGTGATTTTTGATGTCTATACCAGATATTTATTATTAATGGTTATACTAGCGGTCAAATGATGCTCATTATGACTTGCTTGGTTTTTTCAGCCATTTCCAATGGTCATACCAATGTTGAGGCATGACGGTTGATATGGAAAATGTCTATATGCCCCTCATATGTTGTAGTGAGAGTAAGGCTTCGATTTGGCTCTATCGTGATTGTAGGTCCTTCAAGGCCACAATTTTTCCATGCAAGATGTGCAATAGAATCTTTTCATTTTTGGACAGGCACACATATCCTATCTCCTACAAGAAAGATGTTTTAGGCACTCTGCTACCTCCACGAGATTTGATGGGGATGCCCCTCACTCATGATCAACAATGTAGGCCAACCTCAAGTGGATAATGCCTCTAGTGCCTCGTAAGAACTCTTTTTAGGTGCCATTGCTTGAAACCCTATGATAATAGTTTTGAAAAGAGTGGTTCTCACATGGTTTAATTGTTATCAAGTGCCAATTTCATCTCGAAAACCACATTCTCTTGGTTTTCAAAAACAAAGAAATGGATTTTGAAGCTCTATAGGTAGGAAGGTGTCATGTTTGGCATACAACTTCGTATCTCTTCAAGTGTTTCCCTCACTTCATTCTGAACAAGTCCGAACCATCATGCTTTTTACTCTAGGTGGAGCTACTTAATCCTCCCTTATTTCTATATTGATTTATGAGGGGGATTGTTAAGGCCATTGGTGGCCATTTGGCCTCTAGGGAAGATGTCACTGGACTCATTTATGAAGGTGCATTGCACTCTAATTCTAGATGGCATCATCAAATCTATGTGGGGGTGGATCTCAATTGTGATTTACCCCAAAAAATCAGCATTGATGTCATTGAAGAAAAGCCCCTAAAACATGATTTAATCTTCAAAAATTTACCTAATGCCTACTTTTAGTCTAGAATCCTCACCCACAAAATCAAAGAATTCCCTCTAAGACAAAAAAAAATCAAAGATCAAATCAAGATATAATAGTTGAGTAGGTTGACAAAGTTTTGTTGACCAAAAGAGTGAAAGGAATACTTCTAAAGAACCTTATTCAAACTCAATGCAAGTTAAAGATACCCTACCTAAGGATCTTAATAAGGAGCCCTTCACGGTAGTAGGAAATGGAAGAAATAGAAGCCCTAAAAAAGTGCTCTAAATTGAGTCCTTCTAAGTCCTTTTGTGAAGCAAACTTCTACCATCTTAGAAAAGGAGATCAATCAACTAGATTACTCGGGTGAAATGAATCAACATGTGACTAAGAAATAAGACACTTAGGCTAATTCTATAACCAAGAAAGCTAAGCAAGAAATTCATAGTAAGAAAGATAACCTTGACAACGAGAGCCTAATAATTTAATTGAGGGTGCCAAATCAAATACCAGATATGATTCTTTTGCAGGGGTGCTTTTATGCAAAGGAAAACACCCGATGGAATTCCCATGGAAGAGCCCCCTCAAAGGATGAATCATGTGCCAAGACCCATCTTTTTCAAAAAGAAATACAAAAATAAGCAAATATGGATAAATCCACGTTTCACAAGGATATTAACCTACACAAATGATTATTCCCACATTTAATACCATGGGTCTAATAGACCCTTCAAGAGCAACAATAATTGCAAGATGGCTTAAAGTTAAAAATTTGAACCTAGACTTTCATCTCCCTACAAGGGATCAAAAATTGATGGTGAGAAGGTTCAAAAAATACTTTAGAGTATTTCATCTTCTCATCTATGGATCTCCAAAAAGCACTTGAGGTGGAGCGGTGGCCTTGCCTTAGGTTTTAGATTAACCTAGCATGATGCCTTCGTGCAGACTGTGATGGACTGTAACCATTAGTGGATAACAATGTTTTTTGAAATCCTCTCCATTTCACTATTTATTTTGATGTACACCCTTAATCAAGACACAAAGAGAGTGGATATGGGTTGGACTTGGAATCCCTTCCCTCAGGGGTCATCCTTTGTAGGTGTTGATATATTTAGGTAGTGATGTGTGTGAACACACTAGGACCGCCGGGGCACTTTTTTCCCTCTTTAGGAGGTTTTTTTCCCCTGGCTTGTATATACGCCTATTGCCCTAATGGGCTACTTATCTTTGTACATTCTCTAGTAATACATTTTAGTCTTGTGTGTTGTGCTCCAAGCTTCTTCTTCTTCCTTGCACTCTTCGCGTGCTTCCGCAGACGTCTAACTCCAACAATTGGTATCAGAGTAGGTTGTCGCTTCATCTAGGGCGCTGTCGAAACTCCTCCGTTTGCAGTCTCAGAATCACGATCTGAGCTCATTTCGGCCTCCGAATGCACTATCGCAACGCTTGTGCAGGCTATTTTGTCTTTTTGTGCCAAAGGTATATACCAGTTTCTGTTTGCCAGTTTAAGCGTCTCGAAGTCTACTACAGGTCTAGCAGAAATCGTCTGGGCAGTTCCGTTCAACTTTTTGAGATACAGTCAATTTTCTGCATCAAGGTATTTTAGTCACCGGCCATGGCTGAAAGTAGTGATGTATTCCATATGTTGGCTGTTGAGGATAAGTTGGATGGTACCAACTACCCATTATGGGCTTATATGATGCGACATGTATTGGTTGCAAAAGGACTGTGGAACATTGTGCAAGGTGTTGAAAGACGTCCTGTTACACCTGCAACTACAGGTACTACGAATACAGATCTTGGAGCTGATGAAGATGGTGTCGAAGATGATATTCCGCAGATTCTTGTTCGTGCTGCTGTTTCTGTTGCACCTACTGCAGAGCAAATTCGTTGGGATGGCAGAGATGCCCAAGCACATGCATTGATAGCTTTGTCTGTCAAACGTGCTATTATTCCTCACATTTGCTCTTGTAGAACAGCAAAGGATGCTTGGGATACACTTACCACTTTGTACCAGGCTAGGAATGAGGCTCGTGTTGCTTACCTCCGAAAACAGTTGGAGAGTGAGCACATGAATGAAGGTGATTCTATGGACAGTTTTCTCACAAAGATCAAAGGCCTGAAGGAACAATTGATTTCTGTTGATGAGGTTATACCAGATAGCTCACTTGTGTAGACCGTTCTGAATGGTCTTCCTGATTCATATCAGAGTTTCGCCTCTACTCTTCGGTTAATGATGAAAGGCAATCCAAATGCCTTGTCATTTGAGGAGTTAGTCTCTGTTCTGTTGCAGGAAGATCAGTCCAAGTAGAACAGGTCCATTATGTGTGTTGCAGATCAAGCTTTTCTGGCTAGTCAGAAGGGCAAAGGAAAATGGAGCTCTTCTACTAGTAAGCAGAAATCTACAAATGCTGCACATTCGAAGAACCAGGATAAAGATGAGAAGAAATCTGAAAAGCAGAAATTGTTTTGCAAGTACTGTAAAGGGAATGATCATATCATAAAGAACTGTCCAAAACTGGCTGCAAAAGAGGCAAAGAAGAAAGAGGCTGGAATGGTTGTTGCAGAGGCCTCTACACCAAAAACAGAGTCTGCAAATCTTGTGCAGGAAGAAGAATAGGCGTTTACTACTGTTTGCAGTTTTGACCCATCTTCTCATGAGGAGTGCATGTCTGGAGTGGACTCAGATGTTTGATACTTTGACAGTGGGGCAACCAAACATATTACCTCGCAGCACAGTTTCTTCTCTTCACTCGAGCCTGCCCCTACAGGGAATACTGTCACATGCGCCAACAACTCCTCTTATCCTGTTATGGGAGTTGGTAAGATCATTCTGACTACTGCTGATGGTAGTTCTTTCACCTTGTCAGATGCTTTATTTGTGCGAGGGATCAAGAAGAATCTGTTATCAGTTTCTGCATTAGCCAAGATTGGCTTGGTTGTGAAATTTGTTGATGACAGATGTAGAGTTCATGATCTATGAAATGGCGATGTTATTATTGCTTCTGGCATTTTATGTCGTGGGCTGTATAAGCTCATAGACTATGAAAGATCTGTGAATGATTCGGCATGTGCAGTTCATGAGTCTCAGGCTATCTCAGATGCAAAGCTTTGGCATGCACGCTTTGGTCATCTAAATTTTCCTAGTTTGCTATGCCTGCATAAATCTGATATGGTGTCTTCTTTGCCCAAGCTTGAGGCACCTGGAAAACATGTATGTGAAGGTTGTATTTTGGGCAAAATTCAGCGTTCCTCCTTTCCAAAAGATGGATCATTTCGGGCTACGCAGAAATTGCAGCTTGTACATAGTGATGTCTGTGGTGCTATGCAGACACCTTCTTTTGGAAACTATCTTTACTTCGTGACTTTCATTGATGATTTTTCCAGGCATGCATGGGTATATCCATTGAAGGAAAAGTCCGAAGTGTTTTTGTGCTTCAAACAGTTCTTGGTTTTGGCTGAAAATCTGTCAGCATGTAAAATGGGCACCCTCCGTTCTGATCGAGGGGGGGAATATATGTCTTCTGATTTTAATGCATTTCTAGCTGAACGTGGGATAAAACACCAGTGTACAGTGCCGTATACACCTCAACAGAATGGAGTTGCTAAACGAAAGAACAGGTCACTCATGGAGATGGCGAGGTGCAGGGTCAAGAGTCAGGCTTTACCACATAGTTTCTAGCTTGAGGCTGTCATGTGTGCAGCATATGTACTAAACAGGTGTCCCACTAAAGCGCTGCAGTCTATCACTCCATATGAGGCTTGGCATGACCGCAAGCCATCTGTTGCTCATCTGCATGTTTTTGGTTGTCTAGCATATGCACTAGTGCCTGAACAACATCGCAAAAAATTGGATGATAAGGCAGTAAAATGTATTTTTGTTGGGTATAGTTCTGAAAGTAAAGGCTATCGTCTGTATCATCCACAGACAAAACGCATTCTCGTTAGCCGTGATGTTGTTTTTGTGGAAGATGCTATTCAGCCATTGCTTTCATGTACTAAGGAGACAACTGTGAGCTCCAAAGACATGTATGATACTCTGATGCCTCTTTTTACAGGTGGACAGTCTAGTGCTGGTCCTAATGAGGCAACTTCTCAACCTTTGCAGGTTTTATATGATGATGCAGATCATTCTATTTCCGATGCAGATTTACATGATGCACTTGTTGATGAGAGAGCTGATATTGAGCAGGCAAAAACTATGCAAAAATGGCTGGTGCAAACTTTGCGTGACAGCAAATTAGATGCACCTTTGTCATATCGTACTCGTTCAGGCTCTCATAGTGCCTCCTTTGCATCAAATTGCTATGCTATGGCTGCGTCTAGCCACTCTGAGCCTGTTTCTTTTGATGAAGCACAGAATTCAGAAAATTGGATGGCTGCTATGCAATCTGAATATAATGCTATAATGAAGAATGGTACGTGGTCTTTATGTGACTTGCCTCCTAGCAAGAAGGCCATTGGCACTAAGTGGGTATACAAGCTGAAGTGTAAACCTTTGTGTCAAACGAAATATATTGACATATTATTGCAGCATTTTGGCCTTGAAGGTTGTAAGCCTATTGCCACTCCTATGGAGAGAGGTTTAAGATTGAGTCTTCATGATGCTGGAGATGCATTTGATGCTATTCTCTATCAGCAGGCTATTGGATGCTTGATTTACTTATGCATTACTTGGCCAGATATTCAGCTTGTTGTCTCACAGATGAGCAGGTTTATGCATTGCCCAGGACCAAGCTTCTTCTTCTTCCTTGTGCTGTTCACGTGCTTTCGTAGACGTCTAACTCCAACAGTAGGGACTTCAACATGTTGGAAACCCAACCACATAGATGGAACCTAAGAGGCATATTCATTGATGGCAAGGAGAAAGTTGTCTAGGATCACTTCCAACTCCACCATGATTTGGTGGAATTGAATAATGCTCATGGGTTCTCTTGTTTGAACCTCCATTCAGGGGCATACTTGCAAGAATCTAAACTTGAGAAATACTATCTATCATAGAATATCACCAACTTTCTTGGATTCCTTTCTTGCTCTCAATCAGAGGACCTTATTGTCTCTTTTCATTGTCTTATTGTTTTAGTCTTTAAGACATAAGGGATGCATACGAAAGCTCCTTGGATTCATACAAATTCTTTGATCCTCTCCCTATCTTCACTCCAACAAATCATTGATGAGACCTGGATCAAGGCTTTTGATACCTAGGATTGGTAGGCGAAGTTTTGGAAGATTATAGTTAGACAAACCGAATTTCCACTTACCAAGGCTCAAAGAAAGATTCAAAATATTCCAAGGAATAGTAGAGAAAAGTTCTATAGTAGGCTTTGAATTCTTGAAGTAGAAGTGAATAAAGGTGAGGTTTGCCTAAAAATTGAACTACTAAAAATCAAAAGAAAACTCATATATGAAGAAGAGATTCAAAGGAAGTATCTAAAAATATACAACAAAAATGGTGGGTAGGGAAAGTAGCTAAAGTAATAAAAGAAATGTGCAAACTCCTCAAGAAAAAGCAACACAAAACACAAGGGAAAGATTTTGTATACGATTTACAATAAGAGAGAATATGAAGTTTATTGCGAGCCACTTTGGTGAGCTTTTGGGAACGTCCACTTTAATGTCTTGTCAAAGACAAGTAGCATGCCTACCATCTCTAATGTTAGGAGCAAGGAAATTCGGCATAATTTGTGTTAGCTTCTTGAGTCCCCCATCTATGATTTTGAGATTGTGGGGTTTATTGACTCTCTTCTAAATGGGAAAAGACTAGGTTTGGATGGTCTCACTCATGTGTTCTTCAAGAGGTTAAAGAACATGTTGCTCAAACCATTGCATATGGTCTGGTAGGAAGCCCAACAATTTGGTGCTTTTCCTAACTTTCTTGACAAAGGTGTAATATAACTAATTTGCAAAAGAGGTAGAGATTGAAAACTAGAGCCCGATCAAGATGCTACAAATTGGCCAAAAGATCATTGCAAAGTTTGATTGCATGTCATCTTTGATATTTGATCAATACGGATCAAGGGTTGATCCATCTTGTGTGAGAAGGCCTATATGTTGCTAAGTAATTGTCCCAAGATGTTCTTTTCATTAAGATTGATTTTGAAAAGGCTTACGATCACCTGGAGTTGGATTTAATCCTACATTCCTTAAAGGATTTGGGATGTAGGCCTAGATTCATCAAGATTATCTCAATGTTGTTGGTAAAAAAAACTCTATGCATATTAACATAATTGACCAACTCTAGCATGTGATTTATCAAAGAGGTCTATTTGATAGGGCTGACCCTTGTCTCCTCTTTTATTTGCCATTTCCACTCATGAACTTAGGTTCATGATTAACCATCAAGATCAGCTTGGGTTGATCTAGCGGTTGTTATTTTCCCATAGGTAGAACGCGATTTTATTGAGGCTCTTTGCAGATGACACCAATTCTTTTGTACAAAATGATAATAACTACATTGTGACCTTTTGGTAATGCCTTAACACATTTTGCATTGCCTTTAGCTCTAGAATAGACCACTCAAAAATTTCTTTCAAGGCCATCACAAGAAGCACCCTAGAATTCTTAATCAATCAACATTGTTTGGTGTCTCTAGTAGACAAGTCTTCAGATTGTTGGGAGTACCAATGGATTTTTATGTATCTCTAGGGTAGAGATGAAATTTGGTTCTCTTCAAATTGAACACAAATTTGCTTACTAGAAAGGAATGCAGCTCAACTTGTGAGGGATCACTATGGTGACTAACATCCTTTTGCTTTTGTGAGTTATTTACTCTTTGGCATCTTGGAGGTGAAAAGATAAAGAGTTATCAAAATTGTAAAATTATTGCAAAACCTTTCTTTCCATGGGGATCCCACTAGAAGAGGTATGTCAAAGGTCAAATGGGATTTGTGTACAACCCAAAAACATAACAATGGTTTGCACATTCTAGACAGTATGGGGATGGCTGATAAAATGGCCGCCAAACGAGGCTAAGCTCATTCTCAAAAGCAAATCTCTACGTACTTTAATGGCCTCCCTAGATGGAAGGATCTTGAACTTCTCACTTTGATTTTTTCCCCTATTTTCATGACTCCTACAGGGTCGAACTCCATTTTCCCTTTATGGAAGATTTGGAGTAGAATGAAACCATATATCAAGGTGAATGAGGATTCGTTAGGGGATTAACCTTGTAAGGATCCCTAATTTTTAGGGATTAAGCTTAATTCTGTTCTTGTCTAAGGGGACAAAGTGCATTTAATAGGGCACTTTTTAGTAGGCTGGAGTAAGATTTTTTTTAGGCTTTACTAGGCCTATCTCTTTCTTCTTCTAGAGATAGAGCAAGAGAATCTACTTTCGACATCATCAAACTTCTGCATGCATGTATTTGAATAATTTTTTTTTTTAAGTCTTATTTTCACTGTATATTAACTCGAAAGTGCCTATTCTTTAATATATTTGTCAGAACTCACTTTTCTAGGCCTAGTTTTTAAAGTTTCTTTTAGAAAAAGTATAAGTTTGAAACTCCCTCCAAAAGTAAGTGCCACATCATCAAATCCGTGACTATGCTTCCCCCAAAAAATGACTTTTTTCAAATCTCATCATTTTCAACAATACACAGTGGAAAAGTACACTTTAACCCATACACATACACATTTTTTGAGCAAAACATATGCTTTAGAGTCCCTTCCAACCAGTTTTCCATCTTTGATTTCGATATTGTTGGTCATTAGCAAAGATGATGTTGACATATATCACAAACTTCCAGTAGAAAATCCTCATGCTCCTGCATCAAAAAGTATCCATGTTCATGTGCCAATAGAGTTTGCTCCAAATACACAATGCAACAATGATGACAATTCTCAAAATGAACATCATGCAATTGGAGAAAAAAGTATTGATCTTTGGACTCATGGTTCACTTTATCCTCTTGATCCAATATCTTCTTATCATCCAACATTCCATAACCTCTCAACTTTACTTTAGTTCATTGGTGCGGGTGAAGCTAGACTATTAGGTTACTGCAAGCGATTATCTACACATTCACATGCTACTACTAAGTATTGGTTCCAACAATATCAACTCCATCATATGAGGGTGGTCACTTTAGAAAGCACAATCATATCTTTACAAAAACAACTTTCTGATTTTGAACAGGATATGGAAGCAAAAGAAAGCACAATTGAAATTTAAATGCCAATCTCAAGCAGCTGAAAGAGACTCCACTTGGTATGAGATATAGGAAAAGAGCATTGTCATCCTTTGAAGCTCTTTCAATAAGTGGCAGAGCATAGAAACGACGTATATATGCAACAAGGTGAGTATTTGTTTTACGTTTATATGTTTTACTGAAGATTTGTAATGGAATCTTTCATTGTGTAGGTCATTTATTCAAGACATAACTACTTCATCAACAACACAAGACCAATTCAAGTTAATGAATAGCTGTATAAACATCAAACAACTCACTTTTTCTATAAACACACCCATAGAAAAGTGTATTAGAGTTGTTGTTAAAGCTAAGTTTTTAGAGAAGTTAAAAAACCTTATCAAAGTGCAAGATGTGCATGCAATATGTGACGAAGCGAGCATCAGTAGAAATGGGTATACTACAATGTACACCATTCTGAGGCAAGCCTTACAAGCACAAGGTATTTCTCAAAGTATATTTCCAAGCCTATATAATAAAGTGTCCATCGAAAAAAACAGTTCAACTCAAGATCTAACTCATACTATTGGACAATATTTATTCATAGAAGACACTATGCCTACCTTTTTTTATCATCCAAATATTCCCAAGAAGTAATCAAAGATTCTATCTATACAAGGATTTACTTATACTAAACTCAACAATATATTTGTGGATCTTCGGAAGCTTCAACAAGCAATGGTTCGCTTTTATAGTTCAACAATCAAAGGTACCCCTACTACATTTTATTTGGTGTTGAAGTTTTATTGCATTTAAGTATCATATTAAGATAATGTTTTCTCTTTTGTGTAGACTGTAATGTTAAGTTAAAGATCATACTAAAGCTTGATCAGTGCCAAATCGTAAAGGGTCGTTGACTGGAAAGGTTGAGTGTGATGCTAATGAATGAAGTTATGGACCATGCAATAAGTGATTAAACTTTAGGATCCACTTCCCATTTTACTTATAATGTGCAATCAGAGAGAGATATCTAGTGGTTAGGTGCTATAGAAGTTCCCAAAGAAACAAACAATGTTATTTTGTGGATTTTTAATAGCACTCCATGGGTTACAGAAGTAATCTCTTCTCAAATACATGGGCAAAAGCTTTCTGTAGATGATATAGGTGATTTTGAGGTAGAATGGCATTTGGGTGGAGACCTTAAGAGTATAAAATGCATGTTAGGTTGTAAACAAGGAGCATCTTCTCTCTATCCTTGCCCATATTGTACACAAGGTTACAAAGGATCTAAGAGATAGTCTAAACCTACAAGGGCATTGATGAGAGTTGATGATCTGAGAAATTGATGAAATAGACTCATCAAATTGCAGGGAATGGGAGATATCACTTTTGATGTGTCCAATGTTACAAGAACCGACTCGTGATAAAATAAGCAATGATTGGAACCCCACTATTCCATTTCCATTAGTTTTCATGCATTAATGAGGATCTTTGATAGGCTTTTGAAGCTCCATGTTGAATATGCATTTGCAATGAAACCACTAGAGAGGTCTATAATAGCAATCCAAAAACTAGAAGATCTTTTGAATTCTATTGGTTGTCATGGTGGCCATGTATCTTTAGTTGTTAAGAAGAATGGTGAGTCTCAAGAGATTTTACAACAAGTTTCAAGGACTGGGAAGAAGGCAAGATGTTTCTTTCAAAGAGATGTGAATAGTCAAGATGATGGGAAATGCGAGCTTTGGAAGGACCTCTGTTCAATTATGACAATGATAGTGAGGTTGCTCTCATTAATAAGCGAAAGAAGGTTTGGTCATCGTTAGATTGATTGTTACATCTGATGGGTTTGGTTTCCACTAATGCTTCACAACGAGAATTATTCCAAGTGACTTTGAAGGAGTTTACACAATCATTCATCTTATCTTGGGGAGAAAGCAACATTACACATTACATAGTAAGTTTTGCTTACATTTTTTTATTTGGTCTTAAATACCATGTGTATATCTTATTGACTAGATCATAGCATAATCTTTTTGCACATGCAACATGTTTTATGAATCGATATGGATCAGTGGGCATTTTTAGTACAAAAGGAATGGAGAAGTCACATTACAGGGCTAGAGGTGTTCACTTAGAAAAAACTCATCATGGGGGTGGTCTACTCCAATCAAACTATTTAGAAGAAATATTCAACTAGTTTTTTTTTGCGACATCCGCTAGAAAATATGTAATGGAACAAGCATGTGAGTCATGAACAACAAAGATTACACAAAAGCTACAACATGATATTGCAAGAGAGAAGTGGATGTCATCATCAGGACCGCTACATCAGGCCCAATGGCGTGCACAAAGATTCCATGAAGGTTCTGCTTGGAAATAATTTCCCAACTCTTAAAATGCATTAGTTTTTTCAAGGTTTCTATAAATCCTTTCACTTCAAGAGTCTTCCACACTTTCCCAAGTTTAGGTTGTAATTGAGGGACATAGACTTCCCATATACGACAACTAGTGCATGGAATGACCTAGGAATGCAAAAAAAGGCCTGCCATAAAAACGTAGGGATGGGCCCTGCAAAAATTTTGTAGGGCCCATCCCTGCATTTCTCTGGCAGGCTTTGTTTTTGGATTCCTAGGCCATTGCATGAATTTTGGGCAACAAAACTTACAAGAAATAATGGAAAAAGACTGGTTAAACTGTGCAAAAGTTATGATATTATCAAAAACATAAAGACACAATAGATTGAATGCACATGGAAATTGCAAAAACAATAATTGGTATTATACAATTTTTACAATTGGCTCTTTGCCTTGAGCCTCTCCACTACATTCTTTCGTCTCTAAAAAGACTATGGCAATTAGTTAGTCAAAATTGATTAGGATATTAATTGAGGCTCTATCAATGCAAGACGTAAAGCTATTCCTATTTGACCTAATATTTTTTCTCTAAAGTTAACTCCTAGGGTAGTAAGGGCAAAGGACGTCCTAACAAGAAATATACAATTGGTCCCTTGCATTATTGTAGACAAGCACAAAACTTTGCTCAAGGCCTTCGCACACCAAGTCATGAAGTGTCCTTGAGGGGAAAAGTCCTTGTGGATTATGAATAAATCTTCCTTTGGTAATTTCCCAGTGTAATGAGCCAAGGAAGAGCCACTGCCACGGATGACACAGTCACCACTACTCCTTGCTACAAATTTATCCAATTCAATTGCTTCTTGCACATAGACAATCATAAAATTCATTAGATACATCTTGTATGAATATGAGACAATCATAAATGTCATTCGATACTTACATCTTGAAGCCTATTTTCATCCTCTCCTCTTCCCATTGCATCTAGTGGAATTGAAGAGTGAGCCATGCCACTTTGCTCCACAACAAGGGATGTCGGAATCTTCTTCTCCAAAATTCTCTCCCTTGCTCCGGCCAGATCTTCAGTGGAATTTTGGTTGGCATCACTCAAAATCTTTGGACACACAAATGCAATGGTATCTGCAACTCAATCACCACATGGAATTTTTGTCTTTTCAATTATGTCAGAATTGTTGTCCATGAGAACAGCTGAGGTCAAGAAAAAATTACTTACGCATTCATCGAGGCATAGACCGAATGCCTTCTCAATATCATGCAGGAACAAAAATTCTTCTTCCTCCACAAGTACCACTGAAAACATTTCCATCTCTACCTTTGGTAGGGTGGGTTCCACGGGCTCTAAGTTGGAGGGTGGACTATTTTGTGTACTGGCTTCGTTTAATTTGTCCACTACTCCTTGTGGAAATTCTCTACAAATGTTTTGACTCTCTTTTAATAACTTGAGAGCTTTTGTTTGGGGTTCTTTTTTGTCATCTACAAAACCCCTAGTGACAAGATGGGGTAGGTCCATGGGTGTAGGTTCGAGCTCCTCATTGAAGAAAAGGATGGTTGTTGCAACATAGGAAAGATATTTTCCTCCCATTTTCCTCTTCTTTTTTAATTGTTTAATTAAGGGAACTATTCATCTAACAGGTGCCCTGCATCCTTAGTAATAGCCATGAAACACTTTAAGTGATTCAAAAACGCCTCATCACCTCTATGACTGTACAAAAGTAGGTCACAGGGGACCCATTTACACTCATATGATGGAATATCTATAGCATATCATAATATATAGAATTCCATAAAATCTGTAATCTCCTCGATCACATCGGAGTTCATGGCTATTGTCCCTTCAAGATTAGGGACTCTACAGACTAGGTAATACAAATCCATATGACCGTTGTAGTCTGTAGTATCCAAAAACTGCATGAATAGATCTCGAGGAGTAATGGGAGTGGCAGTGCTAGCAGCCATTGCTTGCATGCGAGAATTCTATTGGTTGGTCTCTGCTTTCTAGCTCTTTGTGAGTGCAAATGTGAGAAATGAGCACATAGAACCCATCTTTATAGCACTTTCAAGTTTTTGAACTGACTCGGCCGAATTTTACAAGTACATAATAAAGTAGCGCAAGTTCAAAAAGTGTGTTTTTTATGACAAAATAATGCATAGAACACCAAAGGATATGAATTTTTTTCTTCAAAGCAAACGTCTAAACATAACACAACAAAAAACATGAGCAACCACATTTCAAAGTAGTGAAAATAGACTTTTTGACATCCAAAAGTTTCAAAATTACCATTGCAAATAAGAAGGTATATACAATATCTAACATGAATTGATTGTCCTACTTTTTACAAGGTTCTTGAAAGTAGAAAAACCACGAGATACAATGACTAGGACCCAAAAAGTGACATTATCAGGTTGCAAAAGAACTATGACAATGAGAGTTCTGTTCCATCTTTTCTCCAATCTACAAGGACATTCATTTTGTATTCCAATCTTCTACCCAACTGTAATCAATTTGCAAGAAATTGAAGTTATACAAGTAAAATAAGCAATAATGAAAAGGCTACTTTAACAAAAGCACAAAACATTTCTCACCTTATGTCCTTGTATTTTGAATTTGGATTGAGTTAGTCCTTCAAACCCCATAATCATCAAGTGTTCGCTCAGATTAGCCAAGGTCAAATGATTATTCACTAAAATAGGCTTTTTTTCATTGTTGGGCAATCTAAGCTTTATTTCAAATGAATGTAAAGATCCCTCTGAACTTTGAGATGGTATCCATTTTCCAAGTTT
Organism: Ceratopteris richardii; assembly: GCA_020310875.1. Classification (NCBI taxonomy): domain Eukaryota; kingdom Viridiplantae; phylum Streptophyta; class Polypodiopsida; order Polypodiales; family Pteridaceae; genus Ceratopteris; species Ceratopteris richardii. The sequence goes on along the minus strand of CM035439.1, from coordinate 108,252,181 downwards.
GCACATCCAACGATCATAGTAGAATCTAATGTATAATGAAGTACGTTGTTTCAGATATCCAAATCCTATACTTGTTCCACCTATTTTACAAAGTTATTTATCACCTTTTGCAATTCCTTCTATCAAACCCCAATTTTCACCAAGAGGACTTTTGACTTGCTCATATGTGATATCCTTACACATGAACATGGTGGAAGTCTCTTGGAATGAGAATCCTTGGAATAAATATACAAAACAATGGATGGGAAAAGACTAGTGCAAACCTACAGACCTAGACACTTTTGTGAATTTCAAAGAGTTATGTGTATCCTCCTAAAGAGGGAAAAAAGTGCCCCGGTGGTCCTAGTGTGTTCACACACATCACTACCTAAATATATCAAAACATTCCCCCTAGGAGTGATGCAGTGAACAAGGAGCTGGCACTCATGTATAAGGAAGTGCCAAGCTATGTGGAAATCACTCCACAAAAGGAAGTAATCCCAAAGCTTTGCGGAAAGCTTCAAACTTCTCCCTAGGCAGAGCCTTCGTGAAAAGGTCTGCAATGTTCTCCTGCGTGGGCACATATACCAAGCTGATCTCCCTAGCAGAGAACCTCCCTGACATAGTGATAATGCACCTCAATGTGCTTAGTGCGAGCATGGAACATAGTGTTCCTTGCAACTGCCAATGCGCTCTGACTATTAGTGAAGATGGTGGTGGTGGTGGAAGTCTGGCCAACACCCAAATCAACCATAAGGTCTCTGAGCCACACACACTCAGCAGTCGCTGTCAAAGCTTCCCTATACTCAGCCTCACAACTAGAAGTGGCCATAGTAGGCTTCTTCTTTCTCAACCAAGATATACATGAGCTACCAAGCATGAAGCAAAAGCCACTAGTGGACACACGAGTGTCATAGCAGCCAACCCAATCAGAGTCAGAAAAAGCATGCAAATCTGGCGGTAGTGATCCACCCTTGGGATAAAACAACCCAAGTAGTTAAGTACCACCCAAATAGCGAAAGATGCGCTTAACTACTTGCCAATGCTTGACTCCTGGGCAATGCATAAACCTGCTCATCTGTGAGACAGCAAACTGAATATCTGGCTGAGTAACATTAGGGCGAAAAACGGCCCAAAAAGGGCCGTGTAAGGATTTCAATTAGTTGTGCTTAATCGGGATTAAAGTTGTCAAATCCTTTAAGAAATTTCGTGTAAGTTCATTTAAAACGTATCTTATGCAATCTTTGAAGAGAGAGAAACTCGTATCATATAATCATGAAAAGTTTGTGTGATATCTTACGCCTCGAAGTTTGTGCTCACCGGGCGCTGATCAAAAGTCAAATTTTCCTCTTGTTCACGGACCTATATGATGTGTGCTGATGTGTCACGTTTTGCGCTTTTTTTCTCTACTTTTCATAGCAAGCCTGTTTCTCCCTTTCACGTCATTTTAGACACTTGTCGGTCATTTTTCAGTAGACCATGGAGAACGTAACCCAAATACTCTCGCTGAGCTTTCAAACAATCAAAATCATTGTAAAAAGTTCCATATCAACATTGTAGTTAGTCAGGAGTATGCGACGACAAGAAAAGTATTTCGAAGGGCTCTTCATCCTCGTGAAGTGGATGGATTGCGAAAGGAAGGCAAGAAACATATCGACATATGGATAGATGGATCTGTTTATCCAATTGATCCACAAACTGGAAGGTACCCCCCTTTTCATAATCTTCATGATCTGATTAGATTTGTGGGAGATGGTGAGCATGGTTTACGAGGCTATTGTTCAAGGCTCTGGGATATTTCAAGGAATTATGTACAATACATAAACTGTTTACAAAACACACTACACTAGAAGAATTTACATATGAGGGAGCTAGAAAACAAATTATCCACTTTATCTTCTCAGTTAGAGTCTTTTTAAAAAATGAAAGAAACTCCTATAGGTTTGAGAATGCAGTCAAAACGAGTAAAACCTCTTTTAGATTTGACAGAAAAATCTAGCCAGAAAAAGAAAAGAATGAAAATTGTTAAAGATCATGTGACAAATGTGCTAGGTTTTAAAATGTCGAGCAGTTTTGAGCGCATACATTTATGTAATGAAATTTTGATTCAAAATGATGTTTTAAGACTATTGAAACTAAATGAAAATACATGCTTGAAACGCTTTGTTTTTCAAAAACTCATGACAGAAATGAATCTTTTACTAGAACCATCTCAAATTCAGAATATTTGTGATAGTTTCAGAGTGAGTAGGAAAGGTTATAGAGCAATTTCAAAAGTTTGGTGTGAATTTTTAAAATTTAACAAAGTTAGAAGTTTTGGATTGCCTAGACCCCATCATGTAGGAAAGTTTCGGCTCTGCTTGAATAAGAAGATCACATCAGTATTTGGTGAATATAAACATATTCATGGTAACATGCCTTACGAAGTAGGAAAACAAAAGTTACATTTCACTTACAATGCATTTAACAACATATGGATAGATGTTATAAAACTTCAAACATACATGGTTCAGTTCTATAATATAAAAGAGCATGAATGTTCTGGTCTATTGAAATTTGTAATCAAACTTGATGAAGCTGAGCTTAAAAAACATCAAAAGATGGAGAGAATAAGCATTGCACTAATGAACAAAGCTTTGGACTATAGCCTTCGGAAATTGGATACTCCATCTCTCAAAGTACAATAAAAAATGGAGTTATGGTGGGTTGGCTGTGCTCAAGTTCCATCTGAGAGCCATAAAACACTTAAATGGTTATTCTCACAGACAAACATTCCAAATGTTATCCAAGGGCATCATGTAGGAGAATTGTTGAATGTCAAAGACTACGGGAACTTTCAAGTTGAGTGGCATTTGAGTGGAGACCTAAAGACACTCAAATGCATGTTTGGTATAAGTGGGGGAGCAAATTCTAAGTACCCTTGCTTGTACTACATGCAACCCAGGCACAAATGGATGGATTGCTAGAGCTGAGGGTGAAGAGGCTCCTTCTAGACAAAATGTTATTCTTCGTAACTACTCATCTTCTTCAATGATTTGGGATCCCATACTTCCAATAGCATTGACAAATGTACACATATATACACTACATGCAGAGTTAAGAATCATTGACAATTTGGTCCGTCTTCACTTGGATTATGCATATTCTATCAAGCCTACAACTCTTGCAGATGAATGCATAAAAAAATGTGAATGTCTTCTTTCAGAAATGGGATTTCATGGTGGTGATGTTCATCTAAGAAAAGATCCAAAGCTTTCACAAAATACAAGTGATGTTTTACATGATGTCTCAATGGGAGGTGCAAAAGCAAGGAGATTCTTCAGCAACCATGATGGCAAACAACTTAATGCCATGTGGAATTCATGGAAAACATTTTGTGAGGTCACGACTAATGTAAAAAGCAAACCAAAAATAGCAAAAAAGAGAATGGAGGTGTGGGTCAAACTAGATAATCTTTTAAAGATCATGAGGCAGCAGGTAACATCAAAAAGTTATGTGACAGATTTCAGAAAGGCGACCACAGAGCTTATAGAAACCATCATAGAGGCATGGGGTGCCAAAAACATAACATACTACTTGGTGAGCTCCAAAGATATTTTATTCAATTTATTTATTTTAAATTGAAATAAAGATCTAATGAGATTCTTCTGCTTTCTAGCATATTCTTCTTGTGCATGGTGCATTCTTTGCAGAAAAAGAACCACTTGCCATGTGGAACACCCAAGGCATGGAAAAATCTCATTATCAAGCAAGGACAAGCTTCTTTAGGTGTACAAGGAAAGGAGGAGGAGTAACAAAGAGCAATGCCTTCAGAGAGCTTTTTGATTGGTTCTTTAGAAGACAATTACAAAGGACCTCATGCCAAATATAATCAGAAGGATATGGCTATCTCCAGACAAAATCATCATGTATCAATATCACAAACTGAAAAAGACCACATTTCAAACAGAGCTTTAATATTTGCAATGTCTTTTATTTCTTTGAGAAATAAAAGATGTCATGTATGTACATTTCATGATGTATTATGCTTTGAAAAGAAATATGTCTACTACCATTAGATGACTTTGACCAGAGAATCAATAACAATTAATATTAGGCCATGGATCATTTACACCAAGAAAATTTGCAATGTCTTATATCACATTGGGCAATTTCTATATATGTACATTTGTTGAGATATAGAATTTGAAAAAATCAAGTCATTCCTTGAGCCTTTTTAAAGAGCTTGGCTCTGGCAAATCACCTCTATATCTGAGGAACTCTTTTCTCCTGTATCCAGCAATGCTTTTTAAATCTCACACCCCTGCAGCCATTGCATAGCTTGAATAACAAAGAAAGTACCCTACCCTTGAAGCATTGAGTCCTAGGGCATATCCAAAAATTCTGAATGCAGTTGCTCTTTCAAGCAGTAAAACTCTGAAAGCATTAAAGGGTATTGGAGTAAAACCCATGTATTTCGATAGAGTCCTCAAGCAGAACAATGCAAAGTCTGGCTCCTCACTATAGTGCTTGTGAATAACACAAAAAGTGTCTGGGTTCAAGTTTGGAAGATAGTGGATAATAGAATGAATATCCACCTTTGCTTTTCCTTTCTCTTCTATGGCTTTTCTTGTTCTCTTGCCCCTGCCAAGGTAATTGTCTTCATCAAATAAAGTTAACTGTGGTAAAAATGAAAAACAAGGTTAGATGAAGTGCAAGCACACTTTAGGAAACATGTGAAGTAACTTGAAACTATTAGAAAGAAAAGCAAGAGACACGACTGATGCAAGCGATAAGGGTCTTCAGAGAAATTCAGATAGTCGTTATCGCTTGCATCGGTCGTCATCAATATCTATTTGCAAACTGCCTAGAAACATCTAATGTTTGATCAATGAGGGGAATTCCCACAAGCAAGATATGTATTATCATTGCTGCATGCAACTCCTAGACACGACCCATACAAGCAATAAGGCCCAACGGAAAATATCCGATGGGCCTAATCGCTTGCATCGGTCGTGATCGATTTCTGACACTTCTAATGGAGAACTTGGACAAATCTGATACAAGAAAGAGATTTTGCATTGGTCCCATCTCATATCCCTAACCTAAAGTTCTTGAGAATATAGTTAACTGTATACCTTGACGTCATCTTCCTCAAGTCCAAACACGACCGATGCAAGTGATGAGGCCCAACGGAAAATATCTGATGGGCCTTATCGCTTGCATCGGTCGTGATCGACTTCTGACACTTCTAATGGAGAACTTGGACAAACTGACACAAGATAGAGATTTTGCATCAAGCCCATCTCATCTCCTTTGCCTTTAAATCATGAGAATATATTTTACTAAATACTTGACCTCATCTTCCTCTTCAAGTCCAAACACGACCGATACAAGCAATAAGACCCAACGGAAATTATCTGATAGGCTGTATCGCTTGCATCGGTCGTGGTCATTTTCTCACTAAAAAATGGAGATCTCAGACAAAAACTTTAATTCATATGAATATATCAAACAACATACCTTGACCTCATCTTCCTCCTCAATGAGCTCTTTTGAGTCAATACAAATTGTTCCTTTGTCCTCAGCGACATCCAAGAATGAATAGCCACGCCCAAATGAGTATATTCCAAGTTGCTTTTGATGCTCATCAAACTCTTCATCAGCAAGTTTTGGCTTCTCTGAGATAGCTTTCTCAAAGCATTTTGAAAGAGCTTGTGATGAATCTTTGAATTCTTCATTAGACAAATCCAAATCAAGACGCAAAAATTCCTCTCTTCTTTCTCCTTTCTTATTGATGAATCTCCTTGCAACTTCTTCTGCCTCAGCTATAGCTGCAAGGCAGTAGTCCTCCCTTAGATTGAAAAGTTCATGAATGTAAAATAGAGGTATGAAGTCTTTCTCAGAGATAAAGTAAAAAGGTAGATTTGGGAGAAGTAGGGACTTCTCAGACACTTGAACTTCTTCAGTTGGCTCCCTTATTGCAGTCTCTACTTTAAAAGTGGCCACATCAAAATCTTTGACCTGCTCTTCTTCTGCTTGGAGATTGATCTCCTCAACAATCTCCATGACACCTTTCATAGTTTTTGAGATACCCTCAAGTGTCAGCTCTAAGCAAGGCTCGTCTTCATCATGAACATTTTCCTCCCTTTCAACTGAGATATGATCAAGCCATATCAAGAAAGCAATGTTTAAAGGGAGCAAGCAGCAGTCCTTTTCATGCTCTAGGCATAAATCAAGCTTCCCTAGCAAAGGGGATATCCTTTTGCATTTTCTTGTGATTTTAGCCCTATCTATTGGATCCTTCCCAAAGATGTGAGGATGGACATAGGTTTTCTAAGAAATAGAAAGGATCCTTCCATTGATCAACCCCAAGAAAATATCCCACTCATCCTTAAGAAAACTTTTCGAGTTCTCTAAGAGTTTTTCAAAATCAATTTTGGGGTTGAATATCGTCATTGCATCAGGAAAATAATCTACACTTAAAACCTCTTGAACCATGAAATAAAGAAGTTTCTCTGATGGAGAGACACTAAGGATCTCATTCATTCCCTCCATCTTAGCTGCAGCTTCTCCTGTATGCCTATTAGGAGAACACAACCGATGCAAGCGACTAGAGCGAGTCAACGTAGGTCAAACGGTGAAAATTGCTTGTATCGGTCGTGTCGGGGACGAAAGAAAAATACGCATGTAAGTGAGACAAATTCTCTGAAGGTTGAAAGTTTGAGTTTGTGAAGGAAGTAGCTATTTATAGGCGAGGAGGGAAGAAACAGTTGAACGACGTGGACCAATCACAGAGTGCCACGTGGCAAAGTGTACGTTGCCCGATGCAACGGATAGATGATGTGGACCAATCAAATCATGCCACGTGGAAAAAGAAGTTGGAATTCGCAACGGCTATATGACGTGGACCAATCGGGGCATGCCACGTGGCACAATGGTCAACTCAGTTCTGGGACCTATTTAAGCTTCCCTATTCATTTGCTTCATTTGTTTTGTCAACACTTGCCAAGCGTCGAGGTTCCATCGCCACCAAGTTTTTTGGCTACTTCACAATTTCTATAGAGAGCGCTCTCTCCGTAAGGTAATGTGGACACAACCGATGCAACCGATTAGGGACATCCGAGATTTTTGGATAACCCTAATCGCTTGGATCAGTCATGTTTTTTAAATGGCATCGAGTCCTTGATCATACCTTGCAAATTTTGGTTTCCTTTGTGTTGCGTGAGTATAACGCATTGTTACCTTTATTTTAACTTCTATTTATTGAAATATGATGATGAATTAAAGGACGACCGATGCAACTGATGAGGGACATCCGGGCATTTACGGATGACTCTTATCGCTTGGATCGGTCGTGTCTCTAGTGAGACAAATTCTCTGAAGGTTGAAAGTTTGAGTTTGTGAAGGAAGTAGCTATCTATAGGCGAGGAGGGAAGAAACGATCGAATGACGTGGACCAATCACAAAGTACCACATGGCAAAGTGTACGTTGCCCAATGCAACAGATAGATGACATGGACCAATCATATCATGCCATGTGGCAAAAGACGTTGGCATTCGCAATGGCTATATGAGGTGGACCAATCGGGGCATGCCACCTGGCACAACGGTCAACTCAGTTCTGGGACCTATTTAAGCTTCCCTATTCATTTCCTTCATTTTTTTCTGTCAACACTTGCCAAGCGTCGAGGTTCCATCGCCACCACGTTTTTAGGCTACTTCACAATTTCTATAGAGAGCGCTCTCTACGTAAGGTAATGTGGACACGACCGATGCAAGCGATTAGGGACATCCGAGATTTTTGGATAACCCTAATCGCTTGGATCGGTCATGTTTTTTAAATAGCATCGAGTCCTTGATCATAGCTTGCAAATTTTGGTTTCCTTTGTGATGCTTGAGTATAATGCATTGTTACCTTTATTTTAACTTCTATTTATTGAAATATGATGATGAATTCAAGGACGACCGATGCAAGCGATGAGGGACGTCCGGGCATTTACGGATGACTCTTATCGCTTGGATCGGTCGTGTCTCTTACAGTGGAACAAGTCATTGATTATAGCTTTCCAATTATCTTTTTCTTAGTGATAATTGAGTATTTTGCATTGTAAAATATATTTGATTGATATTTGATGATAAATTTAAAGATGAGCGATGCAAGCGATCAGGGACATCCGGGCATTTTCGGATGACTGCTATCGCTTGCATCGCTCGTGCCTCTGATAGTGGAAAGAGTCATTGATCATAGCTTTTTGAGAGTAAGTTTTGATAGTGGAAAGAGTCATTGATCATAGCTTTTTAAGAGTAAGTTTCCACTTTTCCTAATTCCTTGCCTAAAGACTCTGATTTTGTGCAGAGTATGGCTAGAACCAAAAAGACAGCAAGGAAGTTGTACCCTGAGGGTCAGGACCAAAATGCCAAGGGGGAAAATGTCCAGGAGCCAAATTCCCAGAAGGTTCAAGCCAATGTGCTAGACAAGCCATAAAAAAAAAGGGTCAAGTACCATGTAAAGTCCTTGAGGGAAATTAGAAGAGCTCAAAAGTCTGTGGGATTGTTGATTCCAAGACTTCCATTTATGAGAGTTGTCAAGCAGATCTCAGCCAACCTCTGTTCTTTGATGAAGAACTCATCCTTTGTCAATGTGAGGTGGCAAACTCAATCACTGCTATGCCTGCAAGAAGCTGTAGAGGACTTTGCTATTGATTTTATGAATGATGCCTACTTATGTGGTGCTCATTCTCATAGGGTAACACTACTGGCAAAGGATTATGTTATTGTTTCAAGAATAAGATATAAATTTGATAAAGCTCTGGTTCCTATTGATCACTACGATAAAAAATTCTTTGATATTTTAAATATACCTCCAGCTCGAGCACCCAAAACAACAGTTGTCATTGAAGAGATCAACGCTCAAGTCACTCATGATCATGAAACTAGAACTACAGCAAATAGTGAGGACGAGAGGAAAAAGCAGGGATTACTTACAGAGGAAAGTGTCATCTTAACCCAGATTCAAAAGTTATAGAAAGCAAATAAAGAGCTCCTCAAGAAAGGAGATGGGCAGGTAATAGTTAATGTTGCAATGCCATGGCAAAATGAATTGTTTCTTGACATTAGACCTGAAGAAAACAAAATGTTGAGGGAGCTTCATGTTGAAATATGAGATAGTGTGGTCAACATTTCACTCAGGTATATCTAGAGGCCTTAATATGCTTTTATTTTGCATAATTTCCTGGTTCCTTAACTGCATTTTTATTTCTTGATTTGTAGGGTTCTTCTTCAACAATGTGAGGAAGCAGTTCAAAGAAAAGTAGTTATTTTAGATCCTCTGGTGACACACTGTTTTTTGCATAAACATGGAGATGCCAAGTCCTTTCTAGAGGATTTTACAGAAGAGGTAGAATGTGTTATTTACCCATATATTGAAAAGTAAGTATTCATCTTCATTTTGGAAACATATTTGTTTCATTTCAGAAAGTATATTTACATGCAACTCATTGACAGGGGCCATTGGAGTTTGATTATTGTGGATTTCAATGCATATCAAGCTCTTTTCCTCAATTCTCTTCCATCACAACATGGGAATTGCAAAGTGTAAGTCACTATACATTTTGTTGTTCTCTATTTCAAGGCCATGCCATCCATTTTGATTTTCACTTTACAATGCAGTGCTGCAAAGCTTCTCAAGATGCATATTGATCAGAATTTTCTTGGAATTGCTAAAATGAATGAACAAAAGCAATTTGGATACATCCAAATTCATGTGCCACTGCAGAGAGACTCAACATCATGTGGCTGGAGAGTGATTGAAAATGCTGTAAGATTATTGGAGAGAAGGTTCTACAATCCTGAATTGAATTTATCAGACTACCTAGATGCATGGATCATCTTGATCAGAGAGAGAGCAATAAATAGTATCATGAAACATGCAATCTGCCCACATGATCCAGACTCACCTCCACCCCCTCCACTCGATAAAAAACAGTCTGAAAATAAAAAGAAAGGGCTTCCTCTTCACTCACCATTAAAGCATGGGAACAACAAAAAGAGTCAAGCTGAAAGCTCCAAAAAGGGATAGAAGCAACAGAGAAAGCAGGGCTCCAAAAAGGATAGAAAGGGTTAAATCATTTTTGAGTCTTAGATTGAAATCAATTGTAAAACCAACCAAGGTTGGAAGATTTATTTATGTACAAATTGTATGTACTTATGCCAATCTTCATCTGGAAGATGGTAACTGTAACCATATTTATTTGCCTTTACAATATTTATATGTTTGAGAAATATACAGTTGTATTGAACCTCTTTAGAGTTAAACAAAAGTTCATTGCATGGTCCAATTAAATTTGTTCATGTCACAAATATGAATGCATTGTGGGTTTCTTACTTCATTCCTATTGGAAAGTTTAAATTGGAGAACAGGACATAAAGAATTAAGAGTACACGACCGATACAAGTGATACGGGGAATCAGAGAATTTTGGATTGCCCCTATCGCTTGCATCGGTCGTATTATCCATTTGATCGCTGTTGATAGTTGTTTTTATACTCGTGAGTCAAATCTTTACGCAAGGTCACTTCTTGAAGTCTCTCGCAGTAGGTTGCTAACACGACCGATCTAAGCGATAAGGGCCATCCGACAATTTCAGATTGCACTAGTCGCTTGCATCGGTCGTCTTCACTTATCTCGTCTCCTCTGTTTTATGCCTTAAACATGCTCTTCTAATATTGAAATACCAAACCTTGGATTGGAATTTACACCAGGTTCTCCACACTCTCTTATATTACTTGTTATGTGTACCATGATAATTTCTCTTGCATTACTTGAGGACAGAAAAGTTGGATAGAATCAAATTATTTAACTGAGACTAATGTGCACCTTTGATAGACTATAATTATTAAATTGAAATTAGATATTTAATTCTAGATTTCTTGTTCATCTAGAATTAACTTATGCAAGTTCTTGTATAATTATTTCTTAGTTGGAACCTCATCAGAATGTTAAGATTAAACAAATAAATGCCAATATGAGTTTAGATGAAGGGGGATAATTGAAGTCATCAATTCACTCCTGCAAAAAAAAATCAATGGAAATATGAAATTAAGGACCTAAAAAATATCTAAGGATGTCTTGGTTTATATTCTTATCATTATACAATAAGAACCTCAACAAAATCTTGAAAGTAAATTTAAAAATGCAAATATGACTATAGACATTTAAAATTAATAATTTAACACACATTGTTTGTAACCATCCTGCAAAGAAAATTCAATGGAAGTATCAATAGAAGCTTCTATTAGATGAAGATACATTATGTAAGAATGTCAGGGTTAACTTGTTACAATCTTAAAGGTTGGAACTTAATCACCCTTGGTGGCAGGCAACTTATGCAAGATAATGATTTCTCTAATTTAATGTTAACTATTGCATCATCAATTGAGAATCTACACTGAGATGATACCTCATCAAGGTATTCTAGAAGCTCCCTTACATTTCTGAGATTCCAATTTGCCGTGACAATTATTTTCCTTGATTGAAAATTTGGATGAATCAATACTTCTAACTCAAATTCTGGACAGCTCTCCTCTGAGTCCAAGGCTATCCAAAGTCCAAGCTTTTTTTTCCACCTTCTATAGTCATATCCTAGAACCAGAGATTGTCGACATATCTGATATGAGATTGAAAGAGAATTGGGACTAACTTTACATAAAATAATGTCACCTAGCTTTTGAACTTCTTTGCTATCCCATTCCCTACCTAAAACATCATCAATCTCTGAAATAGAGACTCTCCTATTCAACCACATTGTTTTTGTTTTCTGTAATAACATGTTTTTAAAGCATGCTACAAAGACATGAATAGGCAAAAACCATTGAATCTTTATCCTTCTCGAAATTCGGCCTGCTGACATTGCCTTTTGGATGTCAAATTTAATTTTGCAGAGAAAACTTGAAACTGTTGAATGATCAGGAGCATCCCAATCTAATGAAGAGATGCAAGGACCAGGTACATGTACAAGAATTCCATAAGAACTCCTCCCTGACGGCACTTGATAATCTACATAATGGACAAATAACTCTATGCTATTGAAAAATTGAAGAGATTTGTCTGCATAAATGAGTTCTGCATATTCCTTATGAAGAACTCTGAATGTTCCTGTTAAACATTCAACAGGTTTCCATTCCACAATATTGGAAGGAAAGATATTTGCAATACAAAAACATATGTTTTATTATACAAAATCAACTGGAATGATAGAAGAGCATTGTCAAACTTCACTTACAGTACGAAGGGAATTGCAGATGATTTTCTAGAACAAGATCCTTAGCGGTGTACACATGTTGTACTCGTGCAAACCAACCGCATCTCTTCAATTTGAAACTGAGAATACGTCCCTTCCAATGGTTTCTTGTGTTGTCTCTTTTGGCATGCTTGACTTTATGGGCACCTCTACAGCTAGGAAGCATAGTTACCCAGTCATTTACTTTCACGGAAAGAGGTTTCCACAAAGAATCCTCTCTTCTGTTGTAAACCTCACATGAAGTTACGCGATTGGAAGGACGACGAGAAGAAGAAGCCATTTGAACTTAGGAGAAGAAGAATGTTCAAAGCGAGAAACCGACGTTCACAAATTTTGGCAGTATTTATAGAGAAAAAGGCTTTGTACACGTGGAAACTTTTGATTTGATGTAAACCCTGTCGCTGAATGATCATGACATTTTGTGAACCCAAAAATATTTCGTATCTTCAAAAATCAATTCCTTCTTGGAAATTGGAGAATATGCTTTGTGTAGTGTGCAAAAGTATCTTTTTTTGCATCAAACCGAAAAATTGTACACTGAATACGAGACTCTTCATCACTTTAGCGGCGCTTTGAGAGAAAATTGTATTAAAAAAAGAAATTCTCCATACGGTTAAAAGAGACCGCAATGTTATATTCTTGTACACGTGGAAAGACGCTATTTTTTAATTTCCTTAATCTCTCATTAGCAAACAACCCCTTTTCGGCCGTTTTTCGCCCTAATGTGCATAAGTAAATCAAGCATCCAACAACCTACTGATAGAGAACAACATCAAATGCATCTCCAGCATCATGAAGACTCAAACCTAAACCTGCCTCCATAGAAGTGGCAATAGGCTTACAGTCTTCAAGGCCAAAATGCTGGAATAATGTGTCAACATACTTCATTTGACACAAATACATTCCACCATCAACTTGCATAAATTGAATGCCCGAATAGTGATGCAAATGCCCCAAATCAGACATCTCAAATGAGGCATGCAAATAAACCTTAAAATCATCAATATGCTTCTCAATATGACTAGTGATCAGCATGTCATCAACATAGACAAAAATGATCAGAAGCACATCATTAGCACGCTTAACATATAAGGTGCTTTCAGTTGGACTATTCTCAAAACCATGTGCAATCAAATAGGCATGTATCTTCTCATACCAAGCATGTGGTGCTTGCTTTAAACCATATACTGCCTTCTTTAACCTACACACATGGTTTTCATGCCCTTTTTGCACAAAGCCAAGGGGCTGAAAAACATACACTTCTTCATGCAAGTCACCATTCAGAAATGCAGTTTTAATGTCCAACTGATGTACATTCCAACCATGATGGGCTGCAAGTGCACAAATGCTCCAAACAGTAGTCATACAACATGTAGGTGCAAAGGTCTCATCAAAATCAATGCCTCTTTCCTACGCATAACCCTTTGCAACAAGCCTAGCCTTATACCTATCAACTGTACAATTAGGTTTACGCTTCAGCTTGTATACCCACTTAGTGCCAATGGCCTTCTTGCCAGGAGGCAAGTCACATAAAGACCAAGTACCATTCTTCATTATTGCAGCATATTCAGATTGCATAGCAGCCATCCAATTTTTCGAATTTTGTGCTTCATCAAACGAAACAGGCTCATTCTCATCACAGAGACTACATGCAGCCATAGCATAGCAATCTAATGCAAAAGAGGCACTATGAGAGCCTGAACGAGTATGATATGACAGAGATGCATCTAATTTGTTGTCATGCAAAGTCTGCACCAGCCATTTTGGCATAGTTTTTGCCTGCTCAATATCAGCTCTCTCATCAACTAGTACATCATGTAAATCTGCATCAGAAATGGAATGATCTGCATCATCACATGAAACCTGCAAAGGTTGAGAAGTTGCCTCATTGAGACCAACTCTAGACTGTCCACCTGTAAAAAGAGGTAGCAAAGTATCATACATGTCTTTGGAGGTAACTGATGTCTCCTTAGTACATGAAAGCAATGGCTGAATAGCATCTTCCACAAAAACAACATCACGGCTAACGAGAATGCGTTTAGTCTGTGGATGATTAGACGATAGCCTTTACTTTCATAACTATATCCAACAAAATTACATTTTACTGCTTTATCATCCAACTTTCTACGATGTTGTTCAGGAACTAATGCATATGCCAAACAACCAAAAACATGCATATGAGCAACAGATGGCTTGCGATCATGCCAAGCCTCATATGGAGTGATAGACTACAGCACTTTAGTGGGACACCTGTTCAGTACATATGTTGCACACATGACAGCCTCAAGCCTAAAACTATGTGGTAAAGCCTGACTCTTGACCATACACCTCGCCATCTCCATGAGTGATGTGTTCTTCCGTTCAGCAAATCCATTCTATTGAGGTGCATACGGCACTGTACACTGGTGTTTTATCCCACGTTCAGCCTGAAATGCATTAAAATCAGAAGACATATATTCCTCCCCTCGATCAGAACGGAGGGTGCCCATTTTACATGCTGATAGATTTTCAGCCAAAACCAAAAACTGTTTGAAGCGCATGAACACTTCCGACTTTCCCTTCAATGGATATACCCATGCATTCCTGGAAGAATCATCAATGAAACTCACGAAGTAAAGATAATTCCCAAAAGAAGGTGTCTGCATAGGACCACAGACATCACTATGTACAAGCTGCAATTTCTAAGTAGCCCGAATTGAACCATCTTTTGGAAAGGAAGAACGCTGCATTTTTCCCAAAATACAGCCTTCACAAACATGTTTTCTAGGTGCCTCAAGTTTGGGCAAAGAGGACACCATTTCAGATTTCTGCAGGCATAACAAACTAGCAAAATTCAGATGACCAAAGCATGCATGCCAAAGCTTGAGAATCATTTACTTCACATTCCAAATCATTTACAAATCTTTCATAGTCTATGAGCTTATACAAACCACGACATAAAACACCAGAAACAATAATCACATCGCCATTTGACAGATCATGAACTGTACACCTGTCATCAACAAATTTCACAGCCAAACCAATCTTGGCTCATGCAGAATGTGATAAGAGGTTCTTCTTGATCCCTGACACAAATAAAGCATATGACAAAGTGAAAGAACTACCATCAACAGTAGTCAAAATGATCTTACCAACTCCCATAACAGGATAGAGGAGTTGTTGGCGCATGTAACAGTATTCCCTGTAGGGGCATGCTCGAGTGAAGAGAAGAAACTGCGCTGTGAGGTAATATGTTTGGTCGCCCCACTATCAAAATACCAAACATCTAAGTCTACTGCAGATATGCACTACTCATGAGAAGATGGGTCAAAACTGTAGACAGTAGTAAATGCCCATTCTTCTTCCTGCACAAGATTAGCAGACTCTGTTTTTTGTGTAGAGGCCTCTGCAACAACCATTCCAGCCTCTTTCTTCTTTGCCTCCTTAGTGGCCAGTTTTGGACAGTTCTTTATTATATGATCATTCCGTTTATAGTACTTACAAAGCAATTTCTACTTTTCTGATTTCTTCTCATCTTTATCTTCCTTCTTCGAATATGCAGAATTAGCAGATTTCTGCTTACTAGTTGAAGAGCTCCATTTTCCTTTGCCCTTCTGACTAGTTGGGAAAGCTTGTTCTGCAACTCGCATACTGGACCTGTTCTGCCTAGACTAATCTTCCTGCAACAGAGCAGAGACTAAATCCTCTAATGATAAGGCATTTGGATTGCCTTTCATCATCAACCCAAGAGTAGAAGCAAAACTTTGATATGAATCAGGAAGATCATTCAGAACGGTCTACACAAGTGAGATATCTGGTATAACCTCATCAGCAAAAATCAACAGTTCCTTCAAGTCTTTGATCTTCGTTAGGAAACTGTCCATAGAATCACCTTAATTCATGTGCTCACTCTCAACCTGTTTTCGGAGGTAAGCAACACGAGCCTCGTTCCTAGCTTGATACAATGTGGTAAGTGTATCCCAACCATCCTTAGGTGTTCTGCAAGAGCGAATGTGAGGAATAATGGCATGTTTCATAGACAAAGCTATCAATGCATGTGCCTGGGCATATCTGCCATCCCAGCGAATTTGCTCTGCAGAATATCATCGTCTTCGACACCTTTTGCATCAACTTTAGTACCTACATATGTAACAGTTGCAGGTGTGACAGGATGTTTTTCGACACCCTGTACAATGTTCCACAGTCCTTTTGCAGCCAACACATGTCACATCATATAAGCCCATAACGGGTAGTTGGTACCATCCAACTTATCCTCAACAGCCAACATACGGAATACATCACTGCTTTCCGCCATGGCTGGTGACTAAAATACCTTGATGCACAAAATTGACTGTATCTCAAAAAGTTTAACAGAAGTGCCCATACGAATTCCACTATACCTGTGGTAGACTTTGAGACGCTTATACAGGCGAACAGAAACTGGTATATAAGTTTGGCACAAAAGAACAAAATAGCCTGCACAAGCACTACGATAGTGCACTCGGAGGCCGAAACAAGCTCAGATCATGATTTCGGCACCACAAAGCGAAGCAGCTTTGATCTCAGAAACACGTTGAGTATGCTCACCAAAATTCGTGCGATTTTGAGACTGCAGACGGAGGAGTGTCAACGGTGCCCTAGATGAACTGACGACCTGCTCCGATACCAGTTGTTGGAGTTAGACCTCTACAGAAGCACGCGAACAACACAAGCAAGAAGAAGAAGCTTGGAGCACAACACACAATATTGAATGTATTACTAGAGAATGTACAAGGATTAGCCCATTAGGGCAATAGGCGTATATATAAGCTGGGGGTCGTATTGTGTTCTGACGGTCGTATTGTGTTCACACACATCACTACCTAAATATATCAACACAAAGATAATAAGGACCATATATTAGGTTTTGGCCACTCCAAGCTAAGAAGAGAATGTACATCAATTCTCTCTAACCTTCCAAAACCATTCATTATAGAGGGTACAACATATCTATGTGTGTCAAAGAGAACTCTATCATTGTAAAGTTGAGCAAGAGATATTTCTGGAAAGACTAATGCACCAGCATCTACATGCAATGCCTGAAAAGTACCTGTAAGACTATGAAGTGGTTGCTCTTCCACCAAAGTAGAAGGAAATATATCTGAAACAAACAAAAACATATCTAAATAGTTCAGAAATATATTAACACTAGATAACATACAATATTTTAGAGTAATACTTACAATTCACACGATATCTCATTCTATTAGAGTTTTCAAGTTTCATAGTTTCCGTTGTAAAAACATGTTGTACAATATCAACCATCCCATTGTCTTTGTGCTTCTTGAAGCCACGTAACTTTCCCTTCCAATGAAGATCCAAGTTTCCACGATCTCTAACTCAATGAGGCCCAACTCTAGAGGGTTGCATGTACACCCATGCACCTTTGGAGTACTCATGTGATAGCCATTGTCCATCTATGGCTTTGATATTGTGACATCTTTATGTGAGGATTTCATCTTTCGGTTGCCTAGAAGCTTGAGATGTTGCCATTGAAGTTAAAAGTCTTCAAGGTACAACAATAATTTGAGATAGGAGATGCACGTATGTTGGAGTGTAGAAATAGGAGCTTCAGTGGTGTGCTACAGAGTGAAAGTAGTGGGAAAAGATGACGTTTTGGGACCTGTCTATGAAAATGTGAGGTTTAGGAGGAAAATAACTCTTTTTGGAGTATTTTTGACAAAAGCCATTTTTTTCAACTCAAAACATGCACGGATTTTGAATTTGGGGTCAAAAAGAGTACTTTTCACCCTAAAAAGTAATGGAGGGTCCATTCTCAGGTGTTATGATGAGTTTTTTAATTTTTTAGAAATTTTGAATTTTTGGGCCCAACTAAGTTATGAGATTCATTCAACTAAGTTATGAGATTCATTCTCTCTCTAGAGGCAGCTCATTAAATAAGGGAGAAATATGTCCCCTCTCCCCCCTTCAGCCTAGTATTTTATAAGGCATAAACTGTGGCCACCACCCTCTTCTGATTGGTCCATCACTAATCACTCCTTAATCTAAAAGGCCCATGTAGGGTTCATTTTTCCCCTAATGTGGATGGCTAATTAGGATTAGGTATATCGACTCCATCTCATTTCCCACAAGGTGAAGTGAATAAATTGACGTTTTTGACCACCAAAGGGGAAAATGAATATGAAATAAGCAATTTAATGTTTGGAAACATCTCTAGATTAGGTTCAAGGATATTGAGCCAACAACTAGAATTGACCATGAGGAGTGATGCCTTTTAAGGTATACAATCAAGGCTTAGGAGATCTTGAAATTGTGCCTCCCACTCAGTCACAACTTCCCTTGCATTAAGGAAGTAAGATGGATCCATGGTCACAAATTGGATGAAGCTACAAGCCTTAAAAAGTAGGTGCACTTGCATAGTACTCTCAACAGGTGATGGTTCCTTGAATCCTCAAGTATCAAATGGGATCATAAGTTCACAGACTTGTGGCATACTCATTAAGAACAAATAATTTGGTTGTAATGTAGAAAATTATCAATTGCAAAACTTGGAGCAATGCCAAAATTAAAAAATTTTTATCGGGTCCCCCATTGGTGTAAGGACTATTATAGGGCTAGACAAGACATTGTCCAGCTTTTATTCTCTTGCCTTAAGACCCACACAATGTGGCAAGAGCTTGCAGGGGTTCTGAAGAATGAAACTCAATTGGAAACAAGTGCTACTAGGCAAAGTGATTGGTTTCTCCTCTACCTTATGGAACACCATCAGAATGGGAAGCTCTAGAGAAGATTTGGAAAGAATGATGTGCAACAAATTTATGCAAATCTTTCAAAGGATGGTCCATCATTAGACCCCTTGCCCTTCTTGGTAGAAGAATATGTTATTGTAAGAAATCCCCTCCCTTCTAACACTATAGGATCTTCATCGTGGAAAATAACAAGTGGAAAAGTGAATGGGTGGCTCATGTGGGTGAGTAAAACATCATTGACCTTCTTGGTAACATGATATATACCTTCGTTTTTCCTCGTCTACCTTGCTCTTAAGCTTTACCATTGTTGTCAATCCTTCTTGTGATTTTTTTGTGGGATAGAAGGGATACCATGGGTGCTTTGCCCCTTCATTGTATTAGTGAGTTCTTTTTATTAATTAAAGAACAAGATAGTAGGCCTCAACAGAACTTCCTTTCTAAAAAAAAAAAGGATAAGTAGAATCTATTTTAGGTGTAGAGGCCTCTACAACAACCATTCCAATGTCTTTCTTCTTTGCATCTTTTGTAGACAATTTAGGAGAACTATTTATGACTTGATCATATTCCTTACAGTATATGCAAAATTTTTTTAACTTTTCTATTTTCTTCTCAGCTTTTTCTTTTGTCTTTGATTATGTAGCATTAGCACAATTCTTATTACTAATAGATTAGCTCCCCTTACCTTTTTCCCTTTTGAATAGCTAAGAAAGCTTGACCTACAACACACATAATTGATGTGTTCTGCCTAGATTGATCTTTATGCAACAAACAAAATGATTATCTCCTCAAATATTAAGGCATTTGGATTTTCTTTCATCATCAATCAAAGAGTTGATGTGAAAACCTCATGTGAATTAGGAAGACCATTAAGAAGATTTTGCGCAAGTGAACTATTTGGAAAGGTTTTCATCAACAAAAATCAACTGGTCCTTCAAATCTTTGATCTTTGTAAAAAAACGTTGTCCATGGAATCTCTTTCATTCATGTGCTCACTCTCCAACTATTTTTAGAGGTAAACAACACAAGACTCATGTCTTGCTTAGCATAAAATTGTAATTGTATCCCAAGCATCCTTTGTTGTCTTGCATGAGAAAATATGAGGGATAATGGCATGTTTGATATACAAAGCTATCAATGTATGTTCTAGAGCATCTCCATCATCCTAATAAAGTTTCTCTAGATTAGGTGAAATAGGAATGCAACAGGACCAAGAGATTGATGATCATCCTCTTTAACACCATCCATATCACCTTCAATAACTATATTTGTAGGTGTAGTAGGAGGCTTTTTAACACCCTACACAATATTCCACAACCATTTTGATATCAATACATAAATACAACATTGCTTTCAAGCATGGGGAGTGACTAAACACCCTAATGGAGAGAATTGTTTGTATCACAAAAAGTTGGGTGGAAACACCTAGTCAAGCTCTATGTACTAAGCCTATAGGAAGCTTCAAGGTGCTTGTACTCACAAAAAAAATTAACAGATGCTTGGCACAAAAGACAAAAATATACCTATGTAGACATTGCAATAGTGCATTTGAAGGTGAAAAAGAGCTAAGATAAAACCTTAATGCCACAAAACAAAGCTGTTGTGAATGCATAATCCACTCGAGTATACTCAACAATTTTCATGTGAGTTTGAGACTATGACAAGAGGCATGTTGACGACGCCCTAGATGAAGCAACGACTCACTTTGATACCAACTATTAAAGCTTTGAGTTTATGGAAGCACATGAACGTCACAAGGAAGACAAAGAAGAATCATGGAGTACAACACAATAGATAATGTATTACCAAGTGAATGTACAAAAGGTTAGTGAAGTGACCTCTTAGCGCTATATGCTGATGTACAAGCCAAGGTAAAAAACTGCTAAAGAGGGAAAAAGTGCCCCGATGATCCAAAGTGTGTGTTGAAAATTATGGAACATGTGCAAGCTCCAATTGTGAGGATTGGCACATACTCACCTCTCATTATTTACCTCTTCATCATTTATGTATTTTTTGTAAGCCCAAAATGAAGCTAAGCCCTAAAAATGTAGAGAGCACACTCATAGCCTTAGAGTAGAGTCTTGAATTAAAAAGCACAAATATATTTATGGCTTGGATAAAAGCCAAAATATATTTAGAGAGATGGAATACTACAAAAAGTCATGACCTTATCCATATGGAGTGATATGGAGCATTAAAAGTCATTCAAGGCAATGGAAAGACAAAGGCCATGAAGTGAAAGGTCAAGAGGTGAGAGAAGATGCAAGGATAGGTGAAACGTCCCATACCCATAGTTCTATATATAGAGCTCATTTGAATGGGAAAATTTATGGAGATGACAAGGAGATGGTGTAGAAACATTTTCTGGTCATCCGCTCACCAATGGATATCAGAAGATACCTCCTTTCTATGCTACAAGGCACAAATGTATTTCAATCGCATACCTTTTATGTGCATAGCCACCTTGTGAAGGTGATATCTCTCTATGTACTTATCTATTTAATGGATATGATATCATGTTAGAAATCAATCTCTCATACTCTTTGTATCTCAAATATCTCTGTCATATCATTCTCCAATAGTTATGGGGAACATTTCTTGTGAACCTTAGTTTTTTGCATAACCTAAGATGATATGTAATCTATCTTTGAATAGTTAGATGCCCTGTCAAATGAGCTCCAAATGGAGTGCTCTTTAGCTTTCTAGAAATCTAAGAGAGGCTACTATGTGTGGACCGATTTTCAAAGTCATTGAATCTCTTCATTGTGGTTAAATCAGTTTTTAGTAAGCATGTGTCTTAGAGGGAAAATTCTAAAAGAGGTTCTCTAACATCCGCTGTGTGTATTGGACTCTATTGGAGTGAAATTTCTCCACATTTTGGTATCATAGCTTTGGTTGTAGAGCATTGGGAGTGGAGACAATGTATGTGCAAAGAGATCATGAAGAAGATGCAGATATGGCATAGGAAAGCTTGGAGCTATGAGCTCATGGAGTATGCAATACTCATGTGCTATGGAGATGAAGCTTTTGTATGTAAGAACATCTTGTTGCTTTATGATATTTGAAGTGATACACTCTCTTGTCCTACTCTCTAGTTCATATTCTTGATCATCCAAGCATGCTATAAGTGATCCTAATCACTTTCTTGAAGATTTATGTACAACCTATACAAGCAGATGAAGATTCAAGCAAAGAATCTTGGATGAGCAACTACATATAGTTGCATATGAACATTGTATCTGTGTTTGAGGTATTTCACTCAATTGAATGGAGTGCACATTTTGATTATCTACATGGCTAAAGTTTTAAGCTTTTATGTAAGATTGATGTGCATTATATGCTTATGAAATGAGGATGCTTATGTATGCATGCTTGTGAAAGTTATGCTCAAATTGAATGACGATTATGGAGAGCCACGCGTAGGCTGAATATATGTTGAATTTAAAGTTAGCTATTGATGTCTATGATGCAAGAATGTATGCAAATGTGGTTAGCTAGAATATATGCACATGTTTGATAATGTGTGGATGATTGATGATTTTGCATACCTTAATATATTCAATTGTTGGCATGATATTGATGCCTTGAAGGTTGTTCATGTTCATCTATAGATGAGCTGAAAGTAAATGTGTTTGGATGCCATGAAGATCGGTAAGATGCAAGGCTACTATGTATGAAATTTGTGGATGTATCTTGTTGTGGATAAAACCCATTGAAGTAAATTGGCAAAAGCAAGTTTGTATGCTTATGTTATGATAACTAAAAGCATTCTATTCTTGAGTTTAGATACATCAAGTGAATGCAACACTCCTATTTGCACAAGCCAAATAAAATATTGGCAAAGATTGGATGATGCAAGGACACAAAGCTTGGAGCCAAAGTGAAGGAAGAAGCCCAAGCTTAGAAGTTTGCCAAACACATAGTGTGTGCACTTGAAGATTGAGCCCAAGTTGAAAGGTGGACAAGGGTGAAGCCTAGGATTGAGCTTCTCAACCAAGGAGGAGTAGAATACTCCAAAGTAGGGCTACCATAAAGTGTTGAAGGCTCAACAAGTACTTGACGACATTCCCCAAGGTTGCTATGAGCAACAAGCAAGCCATAAGAATGAAGAGTCACTCATGCAAAGTGTGACATGTTGGCTAAAGAAAAGGAAAGTAAACAAGACCATTTGCAATGCTAAAGGCTAAGGTAAAGGTTTTGAAAAATCCACATTGTTTGTGGTGGTAAGTTCCAAGCAAAATCTAAGTGAATGTATGTGTAAGGATGAGGCTAGTAAGACCCCCAAAAGAGAGTGGCAAGCCAGTGTAGAGACAAGTAAGACCATCCCAAGAGGAATGGCAAGTCTATGTGAGGCAAGTATCCCAAGAGGAGTGGCAAGCCTATGTTAGGTGCAAGAAGCACCATAGACCAAGTGAAGTTCTAGTGAAAGGTTAAGGCAAGTAAGACCACCCAAGAGGAGTGGCAACCCTATGGCAAGTAAGACCATTCAAAGAGAAATGAGAAGCCTATGTGAGGGAAAGTAAAACCATCCCTAGAGGAACAACAACCCTTGTTAGGTGCAAGAGGCACCATTGATCACATTCACAATTACTTGTGTTGTTTTGTAGGTGATGAAGGAAGCTTGGGAGATGTGAAAGCTAGAAATGAATCACATGAAGAAGAACTCATGAAAGAGTTCATGTATGATCAGCCCATTGTTGATTTTGCAGGTATAAACTAGCCATGAAGAATTAATTAAAGATTATGAAGCAAGGGGGAGTTAGCTTGCAAAGGTTGGAAGACCCAAAAAGAGTCCAAAGAAGTGAAAGTGGATCCAACACAAATTTCAAATTTAAGCTACGCTCAAAGAAAGAGCAAGAGCAAACAACAAAGGTAAATCAAAGCATTAGGTGGAGACACCTTCAGTGAAGGAGCATCTAAAAGGAAAGGAGAAGCCATGATGCACAAAACAAGTCACCAAGACAAATTGGAAGAAAGCATTACAACCATGATGATGTCAAAGGAGATGCAAAGAGTGCACCAAAGACAAAGTCAAAGGTGATTCAAAGACAAATGAGGACCAAAGAGAAGCATGCAAAGAAGAGAGAAGCCATAAAGCCATTAAGGTAAAGAAGAAGAGAGATTCTCAAAGAGAGGACAACAAAGAAGAGAGTGAAGCAACAAAGGTATATGAAACCAAAGTGATCTCATTTTATAAAAGTTTGTATGAAGCATGTTTGTGCTAGGGATTGAAGAAGAGCTCCTACAAAGATCCAACAAAGCAAGCATGAAGCTGGAGGGAAGCCAAAGAAGCTTCAAAGAAAATAAGGAAGATCACCAACCAATCAAAGAAAGAGATAGGAGGGCAATAGAAGCAAAAGAGGAATAGGAAAACATTTGGAGAGTGGCATGGACTCCCATTGTAGCTTGACAGAGTGTTGAAAATTATGGAACATGTGCAAGTTCCAAATTTGAGGATTGGCACATACTCACCTCTCATTATTTACCTCTTCATCATTTATGTATTTGTTGTAAGCCCAAAATGAAGCTAAGCCCTAAAAATGTAGAGAGCACACTCATAGCCTTAGAGTAGAATCTTGAATTAAAAAGGACAGATGTATTTATGGCTTGGATAAAAGCCAAAATATATTTAGATAGATGGAATACTAGAAAAATTCGTGACCGTATCCATATAAGTGATATGGAGCACCAAAAGTCATTCAAGGCAATGGAAATACAAAGGCCATGAAGTGAAAGGTCGAGGTGAGAGAAGATGCAAGGGTAGGTGAAACTTCCCATACCCATAGTTCTATATATAGATCTCTTTTGAACATGAAACTTTGTGGAGATGACAAGGAGATCATGTAGAAGCATGTGCTGGTCATTTTCTCACCAATGGAAAGCAGAAGGTACCTCCTTCCTATGCTACAAGGTGCAAAGGTATTCAAGTCGCATACCTTTTCTGTACAGAGCCACCTTGTGAAGGTGACAAATCTTTATGTACTTGTCTATTTAATGCATATGATATCTTTTTGAAAAGCTTATCTCTCCAAATCTCTATATCTCAAATATCTATATTAGATCATTCTCCAATAGTTATTGGGAACATTTCTTGTGAACCTCCATTTTTCCATAACTTGAGATGATAGGTAGTCTATCTTTGAATAGTTAGTTGCATGGTCAAATGAACTCCAAATGGAGTGTTCTTTAGCTTGCTAGAAATCTACAAGAGTCTATTATGTGTGCACAAATATTTAGAGTCATTGAATCTCTAACTTATTACTAAATCAAGTTTTAGTAAGCATGTGTCTTATAAGGAAGATTCTAAAAGAGATTCTCTAACTTCCGTGGCATGTATTGGAGTGTATTGGAGTGAAATTTCTCCACAGTGTGTTCTCACAAATCAGTACCAAAATATATCAACACGATGATCCCTCAAGAAACTGTTGAAGTAATTTGAGAAGTGTTCACCGTCTCCACATGTCTTAATGTTTATATGTAGTTTGTTGTTTTCTAATCAACTTTAGATGTTTTATCAAGTTGAAGTGTACACAAAGTTATCTATTTTAAGATAGAGTTTTGAGAATCATGTTCCAAAGTGCCTTAGTGGTAGAAATGCATATATTGGAAGATCACTGATTCCACTAAAGTTGTTTGGAGTTATTTAGGATGGTACAACAAGCTTTTGATAGGACGCTCTCATCTTTATGCATTACACATCACTCCCTGAGTCATGAGTTTTAGTATAAAAGGGAATTTTCGAATCATTCATAAAGAGACTTGAAATTTGAAGCAGTCAAGGGGTTATTTTGGGATAGATTTTTGACTTCTCTTTCATTTCTCTTCTCGTATTTATCACTAATTTGTTTGATGGACTTAGGGTTGTTACACAAGAAATATTTTTTCTATCACATACATGTTAAATCTTACAATTCTTTTCCATTGTTTTTTATGATATTATTTGTTATTTGTGAGAGAGAGTTGTGTGTCCTCAGAATTGCAAACATATCATCTTTGATAATTGAAGATTTAGCAAATTAAATTGGGACATCTTGTTAAAAATGCGTTTTCCATTAAAACTTGAATCTTAGATGGTTAGATGGTTAGATTGTTAAACTCGGTTTTAGTCTATGTTTGTTTTTGGAGCTAACAATTTATGTTTTATTTTTGTTAAAGAGTTTGTTCATAACTCTTTATAGACGTTTATGTACAGAAACAAGAGTTGTACATCATATATCAACTACAAAGGAGATTGTGTGTGATCAATTTTTATCCAAAAGGAAGTTCCACAACAGCCTACTCTCCCAAACTCTAACTAATAGAAAGAACAATTGTACAAGCAAACACATATATCACCCATGTGACCCCTAGAATCCCACAAAGCAGGGGTTGCATAAGATTTGCTAGAAGAAATTACAAAGAATTTTGATAACCCTTTTGTCCCCCTCATGGAATCCCACTTGCTTTTAATCTTTTTCCCTCAGGAAAAAAATCTTCAATGATGTCTCAAAAGGGAGGGGGCTTATTACAATTGGAAATTCTTTTTTCTAAAGGGAAAATCGATTTTTCAGTTGACCATTCTTTAGGAGGGTTACCAAAGCTTGTAGCACATCTCTCTTTCTAGATCTTCTAGAGGGTCTCACCTCTTATAGCATTCCATAGTGTTGAGTAACAACTGATGGCTTCACCCAATATCACCTATTTCTAATTGAATTGTCCTTCTAGCAACATGATTTTCCCAAGGGTTCACGAGATCGACATTGATTTGGGGTCTGAAAAGAAGAGGTGTTCCAAGTTCTCGTTGCCATGAAGGCATCTTTTACACCATGGAGGGGCTCTAAAAGTTTTGTTAGCTTTTAAATTGGTCCAAATTCCCTAGTTTTGGCCTCCTTATTGGGCATGACTCCACTCACCTTGAGGGTCTTATAGATTCAAGAAGAATGGGGATTTTCACATCACGCTTAATAGGAGAGGTGTCTAGATTGGTCAAGTTTTAGGCATCTCAAGTTTGAATCCCTTTGGTATCCCCTCATCAAGGTGAAAAAGTCAGTTCTTATGTGTGAGATCATTTGGATCTCGTGGAAATTCCTTTAATTATTGTTTTCCTATCTATTAACGTCATAAGCTCCTTTCAAATTAAAAGTCTTAAGACACTTGAGATAGTATCCATATGTATTCCATCTTCTTTAGTAAAAATTCCAAGATCAATATATAGTTCCATAGCCTAATGACATCCTTGTCTACGTTGTTACATGATTCACCCACTTTTCACACCATGTTTCTTGATAAATTTCTAAATAATTTAGAAACATAATAAATTCAAAATTTTTATTTCTTAAAATAATTTTTGCAATAATGGAGATGGTTTGGCCTTTGAATTCCTTTTTCACCGCTATATCAATGGGTTCCCATGATTCTTAGTGATTAGATGGAAAGCTTGTGCATACTAATCGACATGAAATCTGCCAAATAGACATGAGCATGAAATCTATCATAGACATGAAATCATATGATTTCATTCCTTAAATCAAATTACTTCTTTGTACAATGTTTTAATATTATTAGACTTTGTTCAATTTCTCTTTGAGGCTCCCATGAAAGTTTCTTATTTTTCCTTGTTTGTGAGCAACACTATCGTTTTCATCTTAACATTGTTTGAGACTCCTAAACTACAAATCTCTTCTAGTGGAATCACATAAAATTCTTGAGAGCTTAGAGAATAGCAACAAACATATGCAATACTTGGAGAATAGTCTTGATGCATGATGCAAAAAAAGGACCATGAAAGGTAAAGAAAATAATTATTCTAGAAGTAACATGGAAGGGGGGAATTATAAAAATTTAGGTCACTTGACCATGATTAAATATGGTGAAAATAAACTTAATATACAAAAATAAGAAACTTATACATCAACCAATTCTGAAGATATGAGAAATTGTTAATAATACAACAATACATGATGACTCACAACTTGGTTGGAATTAGCCCAAGACCTTTTGCACACATTCAAATGAGCATTGGGTGGGATATACCAAGTTATTTCATTAATTTAGAAGGATTATACTAAGAGAAATATTCATCATAAAGCATGGGGTTGATCTTGACTTTGCATGAAGATGAAGATACATAGAAACATTCACATTGATCTATTCATAAATGAACACTTTTAGCTCCAATGAAGATAAAAATTTGTAGGCATACTCAAGTTTTTTACCTTCATGATCCAACCAATAGATTAGATAGTGAGATCATATACAAGGTGTAATGACTCAAACAAGATGAGAAGCTTAAAGCAGTGTACTATAATAGTAACCAGATAATAAGGTCGCTATAGAAACGTGTTGTAAGTGTATTGCTTAGTGAGATATGATAAAATGAGAGCTTCTAGGGTTCCATAAGTTTTCTCATGATTACATGAACCACTAAAATGAGTGTGATGATCAGCTCTCATCATGCGACTAAAACTCACTATATAAATACACTTTTCACACATGACTTTTGGTTGGATCTACTTAGAAGTGAACCATAAATTTAGGAGTTATTTTGAACTTGAATTAAAATATGGACATGGAGTTTGGATCCAATATGTCCACGAAATTCCCTCTAGATCATTTCTTTACTTTTTGCCAAGGTAACATCAGCTATTAACCTTGGAACTTAATTAATCAATATAAGTAAATGCAAATGTAAGATAACGTGAAGTACCCCTTCTACCATCTTTTGATCTTGACTAGTGTGCATTAGAGAGTAATTTTATATCCACATTGGATGCATATGGATAGAATAAACGTTCATTTATGATTTCATTCACATGTTTGAGAATCCATCTAGCTGCTTTCATGTGTGTCTGCCTTGGAGTATGAATGAATTGGCTCAGAACACTTACCCTATAGCTTATTTCTACCCTAGCGAGTATGGCATAGTTCAAACTACCCACCAAGCCTCATGGGCTTATCGCATAGCCTATAAAGTAGTACTTAATGCCACACCATTTGAGTTGGTGTTTGGTCAGAATGATGTGTTGCCTTTAGACTTTTTGATACCCACACTCAAAATTGCTCAGAAGTATTAGTGGACAGATCATGAACTTTCCTCAAGAATACTTGACTTAGAACGATTGAGAGAGATGAGACTCTGAGCAGTAGCAAGAATTTATGCCACTAAGAAGAGACAAAAAGCCTACTTTGGTGCTCATATCAAATATAAAGGATTATTAGTAGGTGATTTGGTGCTAGTTTACACCTTAAAACAACATGCCCCCAAATTAGAGGAACGAGGATATGGACCCATGATCATCAATAGGATATCTACTATCAGAGTTGTTCAACTAGTGACTCTCAAAGGTGAAGTAATTCCTAATTATATAAGCGGATGCCGACTTAATTATATAAAGAACCCTTAACTATAGACATGATTAAAAGACTAACTCTTGCCAAGAAGCGAAAGGAAGAGGAGGAACGAATTAGAGCTGATGCCCAAGCAGATGCATTGAAACACATTAAGAGATTGTGACTATGAACGAGAGGAATAGGTAGAGAACCTCAATCAGCGGACGCTCCACGATATCTAGTAGCTATGTGTCAAGTTGGAGGAAGGGATATCTCGAGTATTATTGATAGGAGACCATTTGTTAACATCACTCTACGATAGGACCCCATGCGCATGCAATGTAAGGCTTTAATCGACTCTGGTGTAATGATGATAATTCAACTCTCTCTTTGTAGAGAGTATGAAGTGAAGCCTCATGAGTCCTATCTCATAGGATTAGGAGGATTAGAAACCCCTTGCATAGGCGAGGTTGAGTTACCAATCTCCATCGAGGATGTGACCTTCAGAGTAAAACTATTGGTTTGCCATGAGGATGACCTAATAGAACCCATGATCCTAGGCCAAGAATGGTTATACCACTACTCGGTGAATTTAAGTCTTTGCAGAAGTGTGCCTGAGTTGGAACTTGCAGGATAGTATCATGAGCTACCACTAAGAGGTCAGTGCAGAGAGATGTTGGATGTGACAGAAGCCCCTCCCACTGCGTGTGGCCTCCATCCAACTTTATGTGAGTCAACATGCCATCCTAAAAAAAAGCAAGAATTACCACCCATCTACGAGAGGAGACTAAGTATGTAGACAGGAACCAAATAGTATGGCGGCATAAGGCTCAACCTTCAGATGGGTGTGAACAGTCACCACTTTTGGGCATGTTAGCAATGGGTCTCCCTTCTTTTACAAAACAATGAAGTTGAAAATATTCATGACATCCACCCCCTCGAGACCTATGTGGCCTCTGGAGACACCACCATAAAGTATCATACCTGTCTACAAATCTATGAGAAATCCAAAGTGTGAGTAAAACCAAGTGCATGGGTCATCAAGCATGTGTCTATGCATGGCCATGTAGTGGGCCCTATTCATGCATAGTCTAAGTGGATCAAAAACATCATGGTGCAATAAAAAAGGGTGGGTGACACTCGATGAAGAGGCTTCTCACTCATTCTAAAACTCAAACTTTTTTCATGCGTTTACAATTCATTGCACACACAATTGGAGGTACACCCATAGGATTGTAAGCAGATGTGCACTTACAATTCAATCATGCATACTATAGGTGCAATCATTCTCACCTATGGTGGAAATAAGGAAACAATTCCCCAGATTTTTACTAAAAGAAGCTCTCCACTCGTAACTCCACTCTTAGCTCCACTCGTAATTCTTTTTTAAATCCCACTCATATCTTAATGTACTCTTATTTATGATATTTTACAAATACCTCTTATGTGCAAATGAATGTGCACCTTTGAGAATTAAAACATGTGCTCTTTTGAACTTAAAATATGCATACTTTAGATGCAATGCAATTAAAAAATGGTGCAAAAAAGATCAAGGCTTAATCAAGATAGCTAATGAAAAGACTTTCTCAACTCCATGCTTTAATCTCAATCTTCATCATTTCCTCTTGATCATGTCTTGCACTCATAGAGAGTAAAAAAGTGATAAGAAGTATCAATTCGAAATGACACAATATGTACATGCAATCCATGAAAGGATTTCTCGAAAGTCCCTTTCCAATAAAACATGAACAAGCAACTCGAAATTAGTTGCCTTTTGTATGATCCAATCAAACTCAAGATCTTCAATTGGTTCTGGATCTGCACCTACACTCATGAACTCATAAGAGGTATTAGGAACATCATATTCAATAACATTATTTGAAAAAATTCATTCATTTGAAGCCTAGGTGCATTTATTTCAATTGGGTTAGTTTCATAATTATCTTCCATAATGCACTCATCCTGTGAGATTCATTCAATTCATGTAACCTTGCACACTCAAAATCATGCAAATCCAAACTGGCATACATCAAATCAACAAGATTACCTTGAGCTATAAGATTGTCATACATACCCATTGAATATAGCTCTCCACAATCAATCAAGCTGAAGCATTTATCATATATATCTTAATTGAACACTTCTTCACATAAGTTCAACTCTTCATCATGCGAAAGATTATGCAAAGGAAAAAAGTCATCATGATTTTTATTGACCTCTGAATAAATATCATCTCTCTCACCCCCTCCTAGTTCCTAAGGAGAATTGGTGAGAATATACTCAACTCATGAAGTGTTACTCACCTCACTATGGGAAGCCTTCACATGTGCTGCACTAGTTACTTCAAAACTCAAATCACTCAAGCTCTCAACATTACTCAAGTTTGACTCATCATATGACTCACTTGAATTTTGTTCACAAGCATCCTTTTGCTCTTCAACCAACTTAAAATCTTTCTCTTTTTCAAAATCTTTATTAATTTGATGCATGCACACCAAAAATGCATCATCAAACCTGCTTTGTAATTTTTCATCATTTTCTCTAATCTCATCGTAATATCACTCTTCATCTCTAGCAATGGAAATGGTTTCTTCACAAAAATCCTCACACAAATCGTTTCTTACCTTCTCATCTTTGACTCTTGTATACTATGGATCCACTCTAGATTGAGGGGATTGGTTAAGGGACACAAGGTTGAGTCCATGGTCATTTTCACTCTTCTCAATCTCATTCATATAAACAAGAGGTCTTGGATTAGGCAATGGGAAAGTATAGGTATACTCAACTCTATCTCCCACTATATGTGACCTTCATCTCTTTCGTATCACAAACATCAATATGGCCTTACACACTCTACTCCATTCTCTAGTGAATCCTATTGGCTGGGCCAAATCCTCTAATAAGTCACCTATCTCAAAGGCCCAATCAGAGTCTACACTCTTAATGAAGAGCTCTACTTTCTCGTGTTCCAAAGCATCTTGATCATTACGGCTCAATTGGTCAAATCGCTCTTCAAATTCTTGAACTAGCTCGATCACCCCGAGACCGTTATTTGGAGTAGCGATCCACTCTCTAAATGCATGTCGTGTGGGAATGATTAAGTTCTCTAAGTAATACTCTTCTCTAAAGATGTTCTTAAATTCACTCCATGTATGGGATTGCACTTGAAGAGTATGAATGCTAGGTTTCACACCAATCATTACAATCCTTGCAAATTCACTAAGCTAAATAGAAGCACTCACACCATAGATGTCGAGTTTTGTGTCACAGCTAGTGAAGAGTCCAAAATGTTCTGAAACTGCCTCTAGGGCTCTCATCACTCCATCACTACTTGTGGAAATCCCTTGAGATTCAGCCAACACTTGAAGTAAGGTGCTCAAGGTTCTTGGGTCTAGGCCTAAGGCTTCTATCATGGTCGGCTCTTGGTCACAATCAAAATCCTTGTCAAACTCGACACTCAACCACTAAAACTCTCATCCTCAAGTCTCTCACCCTAATGGTCAACTCAACTTTTCTCAAAATCAACACAAATTGAAGATCATTTCCCCTATGTCGGGTTCATGGTTGTCATTGTGACATTGCGTGTTTAAGGGTGTAGATAGCGGGCCAAGAAAATGTTACCTTGACTTGAGCTCGATCGACAAAGTTCATCTTTAGTTGCACAAGCTATATAAATTAGAACCTCCCTTGCCCACTTTAATGCTTGTGTTTATTCGATAGATTATTTGTTCCTGCATAAAAGAGAAGAATTTGGCCATAGAACAATACAAAACCTCATAAATGCATGTACATTCTTAAGATGGTGTAATATGGTTTTCATAAAGGATCCGAAAAGTGAACCCTAAACCATTCGAACTTGCTTACTTTACCACATCGTCGTTGCCCCATCCCTTTAGAGCGAATCTCATCTCAAGCTGTTCCTTCTAAACTTTGAGGATGAGACCACTAATAGATATAAAAGTGCATATCAACACTTCAACATCCCTAATGACTTTTTTCTGCTCAAAATTGGAATTCAACATTAACTAGAAACTGTAATAGGACTTGGAGTCATGCAACAGCAAAATAGATTCACGTTGTCATTTCACACATGTGAAAACGTCATGGAAGCAGATGTATGTTCCTAAGGACGCCTTCTTTGATGCAAAGTCATTTAAAAAAAAAAACTCTAGTTTTCCTAGCATAAAATTCTTGAATATAAATCAGGCTAACGATCATAGACTTACAAATAGGCCATAAAATGGGGATTGAAATTGAGATAACCAAACAAAAACGAAACACCTACAAATGCAAGATGTGGCAATGAACAAAACCACTCTCGACTTGAAAGCACATATGACTCCTAGCAACTTACAACATAGTTTGTCTCAAGCAATTGTTTTACCTCCTCTTTGGATCATCTTTGAAACATGAGCGTGTTCTCCTTGAGTCTATGAAATGGAGAACATGGATGCAATCTCCATCATTTCTGTGTTGTGCTATCTCTTACTGTGCTTGCTTCAAGTAGAAGGAGAAGAGAAATAAAGTGCAAGTGCTGCTATGGGAATAATCCCAATGGAAACATATTCTCTCCAACCATCAACGATGTGAACGTAATCCTCCATATGTTCATGAACTTCCACTTTTCTGTGGATGGAGAACTTTGAACCTTACATTATGTCCACCTTTGCTTCTCCATATCACCCACTTCAGATGAAAGCAATCAACTGCCTTTCTCTTCGCATTAGCTACTTTCATCTATCGCTTCTTTGCTGTGTAACTTATGCACTCTTTTCTTTCTGAAATCCTTGATATATGTTAATCCTCCAGCTGTGTTTATATAAGTTCCTTACTTGTGTCCCTCACTTTGCATCGGTCCTCTCTCGAAGATCATCATGAGCACTAGTCTGCACTTCAAAAAGCATGGAGTAATGTAGATGTGTTTCCATTAGCAAGCCATCAGGATTGCATTCTTCTAAATAACAACAGCGCTTTCTATCTTTCCTCTCCACAAATGCCAACTATGCATGTGAAATGTTGTGTCACTTTCCAGCTCTCAACTCTTGGTCAAAAAGGAAAACAAGAAGTGAACAAAGGAAAACACCAAGCCCAGAAAGGTCTCCGAAGAATCAGAGCAGCGTTGAGATACGAGGAAGAAATACAAAGGAAAAACTTGCAAATATTCTTCAAGGAGTGGTGGGCTGGAAAAGCCGACAAACCCACCAAAGAGATGTGCAGTATCCTTAAAAGGAAACACAACAGAGAAACGATCCCCCTACTGCTAGACCCACATGGCAATGTTTGCAACTCGGAAGAAGATAATTTTGGCATCATCGAAGGGCACTTCACGAGCCTCCTGGGAACCTCGAACCCCCTCTCCCACCATAGAAGGGATTGCATGGCTGCCATTTCTAGGGTTTCCCCCCGGAGAATACCACCCAACCTCCACTCCCTGCTCCATGCCCCGATCTCTGAATTAGAAATCATTGAGGTCATTGATGCCCTCCCTCTCGGCAAAAGCCCGGGACCCGACGGACTCACTAACGAGTTCTTTAAATCCTTCAAGCTGGTGGTCGCCACCCCTCTTCGGATGGTTTGGCAAGAAGCGCTAAAATTTGGTGCTCTTCCTTCTTGTATAAATAATGGAATTATCAAGCTGATTCACAAGAAGGGGGAAAAAAACAGAATCGAGAACTGGCGGCCAATTACGATGCTCCAAACAGGGTACAAGATTGTCGCCAAAGTCATTGCCAACAGACTTGCGTGCCACCTGAGATCTTGGCTTAGCGAGGACCAAAAAGGCTTCATCAAAGGCAGGTCCATCCTGGAAACCATTATGGATATTTGGGAAGGTATTCAATTTGCAAATGAGTCTAATCAAGATGTGGTCTTCCTCAAGATCGACTTTGACAAAGCCTACGATAGGCTTGAATGGGACTATATTCTGCAGTCACTCCAAGACCTCGGATGTAGTCAGAAATTCACCAAGATGATCGCGACCCTTCTCGGCAACGCAACGACCCAAATTAACGTTAACGGCAAACTGTCGAAGGCGATCCATCTTAAAAGATCTATTAGACAAGGGTGCCCTCTTGCCCCCCTTCTCTTTGCCATCGCCACTGAGGGGCTCAGCAGACTTGTGGCTCATCATGTGGAGGCTGGCAATATCAAAGGCCTCCAACTACCTCACGACCACAACCAAATCATCATGAGACTGTTTGCCGACGACATGAATGCGTTCGTTCACAATGATAATACCAGCCTGGAGACTTTCTGGAGGTGCCTTGATACCTTTTGTGAGGCCTCTGGATCCAAGATCAACCACAATAAGACCGCCTTTAGGGCCATCGTGGGACACCAACCTGGCCTTCTCATTGTTCATGGCTGTCAAATCATTCCGCAGGGCCAAATCTTTCAGCTTCTTGGAATCCCCTTGGGATTTGGCGTCTCTATGGAGCAGCGATGGAACTGGGTGCTGGCCAAACTTGAAAACAAGCTCAACTACTGGAGAGGCATGCAAATCAATCTCGCTGGACGGGCGATGGTTATCAACATGTTCCTCCTCTCGTCTACCATCTATTTCCTTTCTTGCTGGAGACCGAATGAACAAGGCCTGTCCAAACTGAATAGCATCTGCAGAAACTTTCTTTGGACGGGTGATCATAACAGAAGGGGGGTGCCTAAAATCAAATGGGCCATCTGCACCAGCCCTAGAGATAGCGGGGGGCTTGGCATCCTGGACATTGGGTGTATGGCTAACAAACTTGCAGCCAAATGGATGATTAAAGCTTGGTGCAATAGGGAGGCCTCATGGGCCAAGTTGATCTTCAGAAACAAAAATGAGTTGGCCCTCACGGGGTCCCCGAACTGGAAGAACCTTGACATCATGACCCTGCTATTCTCCCCGATACCTGTCTTCCCGAAAGGCTCCAGTCTCGTATGCTCTCTTTGGAAGGGCTGGAATAAAGTCAAAAGCTTCACAAGAATTAGTGAAGACTGGAAGTGGGCGGCCGGAATCAGACAAAACGACTCTATCTGGTTTCCGATACATGGCATCCGGAGTGTGGAGTCGTGGAAATTCAAAATGCCAAGAAGTTATGGAACAAAGGATTCAAAAAATGGAAACACCTCTGGAAACATGACACCAACAGTTGGATCAACTTCGAGGATATCAACCCTCGCATAAACATCTCCTACGAAGAATGGAACACCTTGCAAAGCAGATGCCTCGCTTGGGAGCGCCACAAAACTCGCCTGCTCATGGGACATGATGCTCCGAACGCGCGTGGTCTCAAATGGCACAATGGAAATAGCCTACTCAAAATCCCGAACATCAAAGAAACGACTGACCTCCAGATCAGCCTCAACAAGAAGTGGTGCCTGTCTTGGACGCGGCTTCGGTGGGACATGAAATTCATGGGTATCTGGCACCCACTTATAGAGATTAAGAAGTCTGTCCTCTTATGGCAAATTCTTCATCGAGGAATTTGGACTAACCAAAAGGCTAGCAAAATTTGTGGGATCCCTCCGTGGTGCAAACGCTGCCACCGTGCAATCGAAGATGTCCCACACATCTTCCTTACTTGCCCCAACTCCTACAGAATCTGGCAGACGGTTGGACTGAAAATCAGAGTTCAGAAACAGCTTAGCTGGAAACAAGTCCTTTTGGGAGAAGCGATCGGATGCTCTGCGGCTCTCTGGAACGCAATCAGAGGGGAAGTCCTGTGGAAAATTTGGCGGGAGCGGTGTGCTCTCAACTTCGGCGACCCTCCCAAGGAGTGGACGATTGAGAAATCTCTTTTCCTACTTGGCAAGAGGATTGTCAACAGTAAGAAATCCCCCCCTTCAGGCACCATCAAGTCCTCCTTTTGATCAACAACAAGCTCAAACCCAAGTGGGTCCCGCATGAGGGCGACGAGAGGGTGATCAACCTTCTTTGTAATGCAACCTAGGAATCAACCAAGCCTCCCCTGCTTTGTGGGATTTGGGGGGTCCCGTGGGCACTAGTCCCCTTCTTTTGTACCCTTGTTTCTTAATTTAATTCAAGTCCGGGAGAGTAGGCTATTGCCGAACTTCCTTTATATTAAAAAAAAAAAAAAAAAAAAAAAACTCTTGGTCAAAAAGTCTTTGAGAAGTCATCCATGTTTTCTCGGCTTGACTTTACATGCCGACGTGGGAAGAGCACTACTACCTTTTTATTTCCTCCTCTTTGATACAAGCTCTAGATTGACCAAAAAATTCTCCGTCCTCTTCATTCCCTATTGAGTGACCCCCCCTCTCCCTCTATCCAAGCCTCTAACTATTTTCCCATCCTCCTTTTTGGTTGCATCCTCCTTGAAAGTGCCAACTCCCCTTTTCTGTCTCCAAGAATAGCAGATCTGCCCTTTTCGGATTGCCTCCCCCATGCACATTCCCCCCTCGATGATCAACACAGCAAAAAACCCATCTCTTCACGTGCTTTCCCCTTATGTTCCATACGGGATTTTTGTTCTTGTTATGCTCATCTTAGGGAACCTGCATTATCTTTTTATAGATTTGTTGCCTTATAATCAACCTTATACATGTTTAAATTCATGATGCATAGAACCGTGTACATTTGGATACACTTTTGTTATCATATACCATGGACATGATTATTTGTTTAGAAGGAAACTGTTATTCTGCCTCTTTAGATTGGTATTATAGACGTTAGATGATGATGTTGATGAGTGGATATCGAATGCATAAGCACTATGAAACTCCTTAAAGTTCGCATGCTCTCTCGTGTTAATCAAATTACTGATTCGAATGTAGATGGTTTAAGGATGAACAACCTACTACCGAACACCTCTTTTTTATTAAGTAAGGGTTGTGGATCCTGACCATCATTTTCGAGTGATGATTCAAGATTTTTATATCCTCCAAAATATGCCAAGAACCATCAAGATATGGACCAAAGCTAGGATAGATGCATATTTAAAGCTTCCCATTGGCAAACTAGACTTTGAGTGATGTACTAAAGTTGTGAACACCTTGCATCTAGCTACGGAGAAGCCATCAATACTAGAAACACAAGTCACTAATCTGATGGGTAGATTAAGAACAATCTAATTCACTCATGAGTTAATGAAAGATGCTTTTGGATGGATTAAGGACACAACAATGGACTTGAGGAATGAACATCATGAAGCTAAGATGCGAACATTTTTGGATATCAATCACAAGGACATAGAGGAAGGTTTGTGATTGGTGCATCAACATCTTTGTTTTCCAAACATGCATCATCATATAGCTCCTCACAAGATTGTGGTTCAACTCTTGTCCCATGTAGTGAAACAACTAATAAATCAGGTCATTCTGACTCCATACATTCAAGAAAGATTGTTTGAGGCAAAGAAATAATGGTAAATCAAAACGTTTTTTAATGGAAATTCCTAGAATGAGAGGATCCAAGAGAGCCAGAGAGTCGGATGAAGTGGCTACAACACCTCAGCCAAAAGGACTCATATAGAACCAACATCTACGTTAGCTCAACCATCTTCTATTATAGAGGCACAATTTGAAGAAGCTTTACAAGCTACTCATACATATATGGAAGGTCAAGTTAGCCTCAATGTCCAAGGCTGCCATTATCATCAAACAAGTGAAGCTAAAGATAAGCAACGAGCATGCAAATGACTTGTGGATTCATTTCGTAGCTCTATTGTTTAACACAATAAACATCCGGATTGAGTATGATGTGTTGGTAATTACCAAGGTTGAGGCCCCTCATATGCTTGCAATCTCACAAAAAAAC
The DNA here is from genome assembly GCA_020310875.1 of Ceratopteris richardii. NCBI lineage: Eukaryota > Viridiplantae > Streptophyta > Polypodiopsida > Polypodiales > Pteridaceae > Ceratopteris > Ceratopteris richardii. Next base: position 108,213,135 of record CM035439.1, on the reverse strand, counting down.
TTTGTTGGGAAATAGTTGTGTCTAAAATCCTCTATTAGGGTGGAACATAACTTTACAAGTCTGGGTTTATCCTACCCTCTTAAGTCATTAACCATAATCTGGTCCTTTGACACATATATTCTTCGACCCTTGACCAAAACAACCATTTGGTACTTTTCAAATTCTTGTTCCATTTCACTTGAATTATCTTTGGAGTTCCTAAAGGAATTTTAATGTGGATAGCTCTCTTCAAAACACAAAAAACAAGAGTTCCTAGACTACAATGTCGACAATTTGTTGAATTTCACTGTCAGTCCCCAATAGGATTCTGAGTGTCAACCTCTCACTCAATTGTTGCACTCATAAATTAAATTCCTTACACCTATCTTATGCTTTGTAGTCGAGAGATCAATGAATCATTCTTGGTTGGAGGAATCTTGAGTAGAGGTTCATGGACTTTTCATGCACACTTTTCTTGCACTTACTCTTTCTAGTAATCTACGAAATGCTGATCATATGATTCACTCCATTTCCATAACTACAATTCATATCATTCATAGCAATGAAAGATGAGTTGAAAACAAATGAAGCTCGAAGAGACCAAGCAAAGATGTCCATTGACATGAAAGGAAGATTTTCAAGGATGAAAGCGATCTAGAAGGGAAGTATGCTTTATCTAGAACAGATAAAGCAAGACATATCTTGAGGACGCTTGTAGGGTCCAAACAATAAAGAATTCGAAGGAAAACGTTTATAGTTTGTTTAATATCTATTTATACAAAAGCCCGATGAATCTAAAAGTGAAGAACAACCTTCCTTGTGTTCTTAACCAATTACGCTAATTTATCTAGATTGTTTAAAAAATTTTTAGCATATGTATCTTTAAAACAATGTACTAAAACCAAAATATGTGTATCAATAAGGTCACTATTGGTGAGTGGATCAAGCCTAAATGCTTGTCCTTATGCATTGGGACTTCAAGAGTCTTAAAAGTTAAACCTTATGCATATACTTGTATTGGTTAAGTTCAAAGGTTAATAGATGTTGGGAAAAGAATTTGATCATCACACGCATTTGAGTGGTTCTTGTACTTAGCTCAAAGCTCCATGAGTCCTCCAATCTTTCATTTTATTATATCTCACTTAGGAATACATTTACAACAAATTTCAATAGCTATGTTCTTCTATGTTTACTGCTTCTGTACATTGCTTGAAATCTATCATCTTTTCTAAGTGATTGCACCATCTAATAATCACATTATCAAATCTATTGATTGGAGCATGAAGGTACAATTATTTTTCACTATGCACACAAAGTTTCATGTTCATTGGGTATAAATTGTGAGTTACGAAGAGATCAAGATCACTATGTCTATGTGTCTTCATTTGAGATCACCCCCTTCGCTACTTATGAATATTGTTGCGAGTATAGTCCTTCTAAATTCATGAAATAACTTATTATAACTCAGTGAATTCTTCATTTGAATGTGTGGAAAATATAGTGAGTCAATTCCAACTAGACTATTCGAGTACAAATCTGAGTTCCTTGTTCCATAAATAGAACGTTTTCTCATGTTGAAGTGTACACAAAATATATTAATTTTGGCATACATTTTTGAGAATCATGTTCCAAACCTTAGTGGTATAAATGCATATATTAGAAGCTGAAAGAGTCCCTAAAGGTATCAACTATTATTGGTGTCTAGAGTAGGTCATTGCCAGGACATTTGCACCTCAAAGTGTGGGTCCCATGTTGGTTAGCTAGACCAAATGTCAACACTTTCATCATCAGATTGTTACTAAGCTTCAATGCTTCAATGCTTCAATGCTTCAATGCTTTAGATAGGAAAAATTATGTTACTTTGGAAATCAAAATGGAAGCTTACTTGCAAGGTAGAAATCTTTATGGAATTGTACTACATGATGAAGTTATTCTCACTTCAATATCCAAAGGAGGACCTACACAAGAAGAGACTCCGAAGCTCACATTATGGTGTGCAAGAGATGCTCAAGCCATAACACAAGAGGTTGACATAACAAAACTACAACAATAATAATACAAAATGATAAGAAAAGGGACTACAAAAACTACCCAAAGGATCAATAACACAAAGATTCATTGCTCTTCATGAATTTGAGCTATAAAGAAGGTAAAGAAGATAAGCGTTTGTTCTATATAGACTCTAGTTGTTCAAATCATGTTGCATGGAATTTTGCTCTTCTATTTGACTTGGAGAAACCCAAGCATAACCATGAATTACAAATAACCCATGATATATAACATAATTATATTTTAAACTATGCAATCACAATGGATTGTCAAAATATGTTTAAAGTACTCTAGTAATGTTAAAAGATCGACCAATAATAATAATTTTTGTTTCAAACTCAAGAATAAGAATACATATCACACAAATGAAAGTTCAAGTTAGACTCTCATAGGGAATACATATCCTTAATGTAGTATTTGTCCTTTAGTTTGATACTCACGAAATGAACATAGTTGAAGCAACAAAGCTTTTGAATATTTTCTAAAAGTCTAGAATTCCTTTCAAAGTTCCTTTCAACAATGCAAAAGATTCTAAGATGAATCATTTACTCATGTTGTTGATTCATAAGAGGGAATCTCAAGTATCAGAAGAAAAAATTTCTCCCTAGTGGCAAGCATGGAATTATTAAAGTAAGCTAGACTACAAGTAGTTCCCAAGAAGTCCCAAACCAAGGGTAGTGGTATTTAAAGTCCAATGGTTGATATCACCTAAAGGTGTATCAACATTGATAAGATTATTATTTTTAGAATCTTAAAGGAATTAGCACATGCTTGGGCTTGATTTGAGGGATGCAACTCTAAAATCCCATGGGTAAGTGAAGAAGTCCTCGATATAGTTGAAGGGATTTTAACAATAAAGACTAAGTCTTTACTCTTATTGCAAGGTCAACCAGACATGATTAAGCTTGACAAGGTTTGTCCAAGAACTTGTATTTGGCATTGCTTCAAAGTTTTCCCAATTATTCACAATCAAACTCTTTTTAGGAAATTTTCACTCATGTTCCATTAATCCAATGGAAAATATGAAAATAGAAAGTTGTTCCAAGTATGAATAGAGTAAAATGTTCCAAGTATGTAGTCTGTAGCCATGATGATGATAATTAAGTCTGTGGAAGCTACAATGTAATATTCACCTATCCTTGAAGGAATTTGTTAAAGGTGAAGTCTAAAAGCATGAGTGGATGCTTACGTGATGTGTGTGAACACTCTAGGACCACCCGAGCACCTTTTTCCCTCTTTAGGAGGTTTTTTCCCCCGGCTTGTATATATGCCTGTTGACCTAACATGCTACTTATCTTTGTACATCTAGTGGTAATATATTCTGTATTGTGTGTTGTGCTCCAAGCTTCTTCTTCTTCCTTGTTCTATGTGCATGCTTTTTGCAAACATCTAACTCAAATAATTGGAATCAGAGTAGGTCACCGCTTCATCTAGGGCATCATCAACACCTCTCCGGTTGTAGTCTCACAATGGCACGAATTTTGGTTAACTACTTCACTGTATGGTGCCAAAATCGCGATATGAGCTCGTTTCGGCCTCCAAATGCACTATCGCAGTGCTTATGTAGGCTATTTCATCTTTTTGTGCCAAAGGTATATACCAATTTCGGTTCATGAGTATAAGCATCTCAAAGTGTGCTACAAGTTTAGAAAAATTCTTCTCAACAGTTTTGTTCACCTTTTTGAGATACAATCAATTTTGTGCATCAAGTTATTTTAGTCACCAACCATGGCTGAAAGCACTAATGTATTTTGTATGTTGGTTGTTGAGGATATGTTGGATGGTACCAACTACCCATTATGGGCTTATATGATGCAACATGTATTGGTTGCTGTAATAGGCCTCTTTTCTAGTGAAATGATTCATTTTGAGCTTTCTGAATTTAATTGTGGGGATAATGCTTAGAATGAATAATTAGGTCATTTTATGCATGTAGGAAAAAATTTGGGTTGACAAGTTTGATACTCTCTCTAGACCTTATTCGCATCATGTTTTCTAGTGGAATTTTGAAGGTGAAGATGAAAGAATTAAGGAAAACTCTCTATGAGGGAAAGGTAGAGCAAGTATAAGAGAATAAAAGTGCCAGTTTGAAATTTTTGTGAATCATGTTTTAAGTACCTCGTTCAGGGTCCTACATTTAGTTCATTGTAAGAAAATGCCTTGATTTTACTCTCTCTCTAGAATTTTGAAACTTGCAGGGCTCAAAAGTGGCATTTGGAGATGGATTTGGATCTCGGACGTCTCTAACACTATTCTGCAGATCGAAAAATTGAATAAAAGTGTCTCTCACAAGCTTAAGCTAATTTCTCATTGTTTTTGAGTTACAAGGTTTTGAAAAGTGCCGTTTTTTCCAACACTTGAAAAACAAAAAAAAAACGAGGGCTTATTTAATTCTATTCGAATCTGTGATTCGGATGCTCACGTGTCACCACGTCTAATTATGGATGTTTTCGGATATGTCTTCTTGGTGCTTTTCTGCTATTTTTGACAAGTACGCTAAAGAAAGAAAGCACACTGCGATCGCATGGTTTTTTGCAAAATTTTTGGAGAAACTCGACTTTTTCTAAATTTGGTGGATCGCATACTTGTTTGGAAAAAGGCAGTGATCAAACTGGGATATAGAGAAACCTGCGCATCAACGCAAAGGACACACAAAAATTAGAGAATTACCTTGTGATTGAGAGTGTGATTGAGAGTGAGAGTGAGAGTGAGAGTGTGATTGAGAGTGTGAGTGTGAATGCGATTGTGATAGCTTGGGGGTGGTCGGGAGGTAGAGGCTTCGCCAAGAAGCTATTGTCCAAAGCTATTGTAACCATTGATTTGTATCTATAATATCAGAATTCTTCCTTCTCTGCGTCATATTTGTTTTTACTCTTCCGCATCAGATTTTGTTTGAACTCGTGCAATCTCTGCGTTCTTCTCTTCACTGTTATTTTTTAGTGATCGAAAGATTGTGATTGGGGATAGATTATGACTGAGGAAACGCTACAAGTGGTATCAGAGCAGAATCAATCCTCGGGAACGATGGAAGGTCTAACACAAAAGATTCGTGAACAAGAGGAGCTTATTCAGAAGCTTCTTGGTGAATTGCGTAAAGAACGAGGCGGAAAGCAACCAGAAGGAGCAACAAATCTGTTTGTGGAGCTGAACGATGAAGTAGATGAAGGTGCGGGAACATTTAGTGTACCTCACGAAAAACAAAAACACAATTCTGAAGATATGGAACCAGGTGAGTTTGCCCTTAACCAAGTCTTCAAGAAGGCAAAGTTGAATGATTTTGATGGTGAGAAGAAGAGTCGTGAAGATCTTGAGGCATGGATTGAAGAACTAGAGGATTTCTTTGATCTCCGACAATTTAGTGAAGATTCCAAGGCAAAAGCTGGGATCCTGCATCTACGTGGGATCGCGAAGCTATGGTGGAAGTCATATATGCAAACTGGAACACGTTCCGGTCCAGTTCTATGGAAGGAATTTAGAGAACAAGCTGAAATGCTATTGTTCTCCACACTACCATATGGAGAAGAAGATGGAGTTCTACAATTTCCGACAACACGAAAGTGACAAGCATAGCTTATCTGTTGATGAGTACAAAGAGAAGTTCCTACGTCTTCATAAATATGCATTAGAGGTTAGTGGTAATGCTCTAAAGAGTAAATTTATTGAAGGGCTTCGTGAGGAACTTCGCTATGAAGTCAAGGGATCTGGATGCATTGATTTTCTTGATGTTGTTGCGATGGCCGAGAACTTTGAGAAGATGGAGAAGTTCAATTTGCAGAAGGCATATAGAAGCAGATTCATTGCAACGGGACATAGGCCACAAAGACCTATTACAATGAACATGAACAATTCAAAGAAAACTCCATCTTCTAATAATCAAGGTAAGAACCCTGCTCGGCCGGTGGAAAATCAAAGGAGGCATCAAGCAATTGAGTGGCAACAAGACCCTAATTTTATTGAGAGGGCAAAAAGACTTGGTCTGTGTTTTCATTGCGGGGAGCAAGGGCATCGAACATATGAGTGCCCGAACAAGGCAGTCTTTCGACCCGCACAATCAAAAGCGATAAACATCATGGAGGAGGGTACAATTATTGAGGAAGCAAATGATGGGGGTAAGTGCCCTGACTCTACTTTACGTTGCATGGTGGTTAGTTCTTTCCCAAAGGCTTTTGTAATCATGATTCAGGGTATGATTTCTATGCATAAAACCTGATTTTTTATCGATTCATGTAGTACCCATTGTTTTCTATCTTTCAAATTGGTACAGAATCTAGGGATAGCCCTAAATATGCAGATAACTAGACCTGTAGAGATGGTCAATGGACGATTACACTACACGAAAGGATATGTTGAAAACCTTGAATTTACTCTTTCTAATAGACGCTTTTCTGGAAATTTCCATGTAATTGAAATGAAACAGAGTGATGTAATCATAGGCATGGATTGGTTAGTTAAAAATTCTGCAACAATTAATTGTGAACAAAGAACGATCACTGTAAAGCTAGATGATGAATCTATTCATATTCTAGGTGATGTCTTTAATCCTAAGCCTACTCTTATTTATGTTATGCAGATAATTAGAGGTATACGTGATGGCTGTAAAACATTTGTAGTGTATGTGAACAATCTGCATCAGGAAGGTAGTGACGAAGATATTCTAGATTACATAGGAAATCTCTTGAAAGAATACGCCGATGTATTTCCAGAAGACTTGCCCAGTATACCCCCACCTAGGCAGATTGACCATGCCATTGACCTATATCCAGGGAGTGAACCATATTCTAGAGCACCCTATAGATTTAACATTGATGAACTAAAGGAGCTTAAGATTCAATTAGATGATCTTTTGAAGAAAGGCTTAATAAGACCGAGTGTCTCACCTTGGGGTGCGCCTGTTTTATTTCAAAAGAAGGATGGCTCTTATAGATTATGCATTGACTATAGGGGATTGAATAAAAGAACAATTAAGAGTAAGTATCCAGTCCCTCACATAGATGACTTATTAGGTCAATTAAGTGGAGTGACTGTATTCACAAAGATTGACTTAAGATCTGGATATCACCAAATTAGGATCAAAATAGAGGATATTCCTAAGACAGCTTTTTGATCAAGATATGGTCACTATGAGTTTACAGTTCTACCTTTCGAATTAACAAATGCTCCTGCCACATTTATGTGCTTGATGAATAATATTTTTCACGATTACCTAGATGAATTCATCTTAGTATTCCTTGATGATATATTTGTATACTCTAAAGATGATTCTAAGCATGCGGTACATCTCAAGAAGACTTTACAAACTCTTAGAGAACAGAAATTGTATGGAAAAAAGAGTAAGTGTTTCTTTGCTAACGATAAAGTTGTGTATCTAGGAAGAGTAATATCAAAAGAAGGAATCCTTATAGATGAAGATAAAGTAAAAACAATAGTTGATTGGCCGATTCCTAAGACTGTAAGGGATGTTAGAAGTTTTCTTGGGTTGGCACAATATGAAAGAGCACATATTAAGGATTTCTCTAAGACAGCTACTCCCCTCACCGAATTAACTAGAAGAATGTAGGATTTGTGTGGAGTGATTCCTGTGAAAAATCATTTGAAACTTTGAGACAAAAAGTTGTTGAGAATTGTGTTTTGAAAATACCAGAAATGGGAAAACCTTTTGTGGTTGCATGTGATGCAAGTGGTAGTCAGATAGGATGTGTTCTTTCACAAGATGGCAGGGTGGTCGCATATGAATCCAGAAAACTAAGAAAACATGAACTTAACTATCCATCTCATGATTTAGAAATGCTTGTTGTTGTGCATGCACTTAAGCATTGGAGACATCTATTGTTAGGAGTTAAGTTTGAATTGAAAACAGATCATCAGAGTCTAAAATACATCTTCACATAACCATTGCTTAACAACAGGTAGAAGCGTTGGATTGAATTATTAAGTGAGTATGATTTTGACATTAAGTATCTCGCTGGTATGGAAAATAAGGTTGCTGATGCATTGAGTCAGAGACCTTTGTGTAATCTTGTTTCTGTAATAAATTCTGATTTTCTCAGTCAAATTCAGGAAGAGATAAAACGGGATCCTTTTTATACACCTATTTTGAGTTCTTCGAATGCAAACAGGGGATCAATGTATGAGGAAAAATTTCATTTGCAGAATGGAACATTGTATTGTAACAATCGGCTATGCATATCGCTTGAATCTCCATTAAAAGTAAAAATATTGCATGATTGTCATGATGCACCATTTTCTGCACATCCAGGTTATTCGAGGACTTATGTTAAAACAAAGTATTCTTACTTTTGGCCATGTATGAAGCGGGATATTAGAAAATATGTAAGTGAATGTTTGAAGTGCCAACAGGTGAAATCTGAGTTTAAGAGGATGCCTGGAATGCTTCAACCTTTGGATGTTCCAAATCAGAAGTGGGAGTCTATTTCTATGGACTTTATCACTAAGCTACCTATGACCAAAAGTAAGCATGATACCATATTTGTCGTAGTCGATCGGCTTACCAAGATGGCACACTTCTTTCCTATGAAAAAGACTGATACTGCATTGAATGTTGCAAGAATCTTTGTAAAAGAAATGTTTTGGTTGCATGGAATGCCTAAAAGCATAATTTCTGATAGAGATTCTAGATTTACGTCAAACTTCTGGAGAGCAACGTTTGAATCAATTGGAACTCAACTTCGTATGAGTACAACTTTCCATCCACAAACTGATGGGGAAACCGAGAGGGTTAACAGGGTATTTGAAGATATGTTGCGTATATTTGTGAATGAAAAGCAGGATAATTGGAGTGAATATTTACCCTTGGTTGAGTTTGCATACAATAGTGCATGGCATGCATCTATAAAAATGACTCCGTTTGAAGCTATGTATGGTTATAATTGTTTGACTCCACCTTCGCTTTTGGGTTTTCCAAATAAAGTAGAAGTATCGAAAGAAATGCTTGATAAGATGGATGAAGAACTTGGGAAAATTAAGAAACACATAAAAGAAGCTCAGAAAAGACAAAAGAAGTTCTATGATTTAAAGAGAAGACCACTTGAATTTCAAGTTGGTGATATGGTATTTTTTAAAGTTAATCCTCACCGATCTAACTTGTTGCTAGGGAAGGATCATAGACTTTCTCCTCGATATGCACGTCCTTTTAAAGTTTTGAAAAAGATTGGATCTCTTGCTTATTTGCTAGAATTACCTAAACATTTAAATGTGCATCCTGTATTTCATGTTAGCTTACTTAAAAGATATGTATCTAATGTTGCTCATGTTTTGCAGGACAATTATAAGTTGAAAGATGATGGCTCTTTTGAGCTTCAACCAGAAAAAATATTAGATAGGAAGGAAAGATTTCTTAGAAATAGATCTATAGTAGAAATTCTGGTGAAATGGCACTCATACCTAGTAGAAGATTCAAGTTGGGTGAATTTAGATGATTTTCTAACACATTATCCTTCTTTATAACTCTAAGAACAGAGTTCTTAAAGGGGGGAAGAATTGTAATAGGCCTCTTTTCTAGTGAAATGATTCATTTTGAGCTTTCTGAATTTCATTGTGGGGATAATGCTTAGAATGAATAATTAGGTCATTTTATGCATGTAGGAAAAATAAATTAAGGAAAACCCTGTATGAGGGAAAGGTAGAGTAAGTATAAGAGAATAAAAGTGCCGGTGTGAAATTTTTTTGAATCATGTTTTAAGTACCTCGTTCAGGGTCCTACATTAGTTCATTGTAAGAAAATGCCTTGATTTTACTCTCTCTAGAATTTTGAAACTTGCAAGGCTCAAAAGTGGCATTTGGAAATGGATTTGGATCTCGGACGTCTCTAACACTATTGTGCAGATCGAAAAATTGAATAAAAGTGTCTCTCACAAGCTTAAGCTAATTCCTCATTGTTTTTGAGTTACAGGGTTTTGAAAAGTGCCGTTTTTTCCAACACTTCAAAAAAAAACGAGGGCTTATCTAATTCTATTCGAATCTGTGATTCGGGTGCTCACGTGTCACCACGTCTAATTGTGGATGTTTTCGAATATGTCTTGTTGGTGTTTTTCTGCTATTTTTGATAGGTATGCTAAAGAAAGAAAGCACACTACGATCGCATGATTTTTTGCAAAAGTTTTGGAGAAACTCGACTTTTTCTAAATTTGGTGGATCGCACACTTCTTTGGAAAAAGGCAGCAATCAAACTGGGATATAGAGAAACCTGCGCATCAACGCAAAGGACACACAGAAATCAGAGAATTACCTTGTGATTGAGAGTGTGATTGAGAGTGAGAGTGAGAGTGAGAGTGTGATTGAGAGTGCGAGTGTGAATGCGATTGTGATAGCTCAGGGGTGGTCGGGAGGTAAAGGCTTCGCCAAGAAGCTATTGTCCAAAGCTATTGTAACCATTGATTCCCATCTATAATATCAGAATTCTTCCTTCTTTGCGTCATATTTGTGTTTACTCTTCCGCATCAGATTTTGTTCGACCTCGTGCAATCTCTGCATTCTTCTCTTCACTGTTATTTTTGAGTGATCAAAAGATTGTGATTAGGGATAGATTGTGACTGAGGAAACGCTACAGTTGCAAAGGGACTGTGGAACATTGTGCAAGGTGTTGAAAAATGTCCTATCACACCTACAACTATTACAATTGCACGTACTGAAACTGATGCAGAAGGTGTCGAGGATGCTAATATTCTCCATTTTCCCTTTCGTGCCGCAATTTCTACTGCACCTACTGCAGAGAAAATTCATTGGGATGGCAGAGATGCTCATGCACATGCACTCATAGCTTTGTCTATCAAACGTGCCATTATTCCTCACATACACTCTTGCAGAACAGCTAAGGATGCTTGTGATACACTTACGACACTGTACGAGGCTAGGAATGAGGCTCTTGTTGCTTACCTCGGAAAATAGTTGGAGAGTGAGCACATGAAAGAAGGTGATTCTATGGATAGTTTTCTGACAAAGATCAAGGATTTGAAAGACCAATTAATTTTTGCTGATAAAGTTATACTAGATAGCTCACCTGTGTAGATCGTTCTAAATGGTCTTCCTAATTCATATCAGAGTTTTCCCTCTACTATTTGTTTGATGATGAAAGACAATCCAAATGCCTTGTGATTTGAGGAGTTAGTCTCTGTTCAGTTGCAGGAAGATCAGTCTAGGCAGAACAGGTCCATCATGTGTGTTGCAGAAGCAAGCTTTCCTAGCTACTTAGAAGGGCAAAGGTAAATGGAGCTCATCTACTAGCAAGCCAAAATTTGCAAATGCTACACATTAGAAGAAGGAAGACAAAGATGAGAAGAAATCAGAAAAGAAAAAATTATTTTGCAAGTACTATAAAGGAAATGATCATATTGTTGGTGCAGACCAATCACCAATTGAATGTTTGGAAGATTAAAGAATGAAGGAAGATTCAATTCTTGAAGCTTGGAAGAAGGATACATTCAGAGGATATGAGGAATGTACACATATGTACACTAGTATAGTTATAGTTCACTTAGATCTTTTATTAGTCATAGACTTGTACAAATTTCTCTATAAATACCTTGAGAATGTCGAGGCGTGATATGAGAGCATATGAAAGAATAGATGAGTGAGTATAGAAGTCAAGAAAGGAGAAATTAGATGTCATGAGACATGTGAAATGTTAGTTGAGTTTTTCTCTCATCACTCAACTGTAATTTTCTGATTAATCGAAGAAACATTGCGCCTGATGTTTCTGTGTCTGCTCCGTCTGTGTTAGATCATTTGTGAAATCCTTTTGAGGATATCTAAGTTCATAGTTAATGAGTCTATGACTTGAGTTTCAGAGTCTAATTTTAAACAGGCTAGGAGAATTGTTAATAGGAACATTCATATATGATGAGTGTTCACAGTTCTCTGAAACAGGCGCAAATTTCGATCTTGATTTTTTGGTCAGTTCTCACTCCACAGTTTAAAGTTTTGTGCAAGCAAGCACTTAATCTTTAAGTTAGAAGGTAAGCTACCTGTATCTACAAGCATTTGTTTAAACGAGTTCGAGATTGATAGAACTATGTGTTAGAAGTTAGGGGTGTCAAAATCGACTTCTCAGAAGTGCAGATTTAGACATAGGTAACTTGTGAAGTTGATTTCTCAAGTTATACTAAACCTTTTGAAGAAATTTAACTTGGAGGAGGTGCGCAACTTCTACGCAACACTTCATACAAAATTTCATAGAAAACTTTACATGTTTGATAGGTCAATGAGAAGAAATTGTGCAGCAGACTTTCTGTGTTTTATCTTCTTCACAGAATTTTTCAACTTTTGATAATTTGGAGATTGAACCTCTAATTTGGTGAAGATTTTGACTTACTCTTGGTATAGAGGTGCTCTAATCATAAGAGTAGGTTATTTGTTTGGAGATTAACACTCTCCATCAGTGGTATCAGAGCAGGAGACATCAAAATCAAGGAAAGGAGGATCCCGACTGCTGCAGATTCAAGAAATTCAACAACTGAAGAACTAAAAGGTGAAAGCTTGAAGGCAAAGCTTGAGGAGGAGACCATATGACATTAAGAAAGACAAAAGTAGTCTAATTCAAAGCAAAGGTACATATATCATTTATAAAGCTTGAAGATTTCAATACACAGGTGGACACAAGATTGGAGATTCTCTTCAGATAGAGAAATTGGATAGGGAAAACTATCCTGCATGGTCAATGAGGATGGAAGCTCATCTTATGAGCAAAGATTTAATAGCCTACATCACAGGAGAAGAAGAGAAGCCACAGTTCAGAGACCCTAGTGTTCCAACTAGGGAAGAGTTAGCAGATTTGAAAAATTGGATGAAGAAAGATGCTCAAGCTAGGAGCATTATATATATGGCAGTTAATGATTACTTGTTACCTCATATTCAAGGTCTTGAAAGTGCAACTGATATTTGGAATGCTTTGGAGGAGCACTTCCAGAATACTACTAAGTCAAGGAAGGCATCCTTATGGGCAGAGTTTACCACCTTTAAGAAGAAGGCTTCTCAATCCATTTCAGACTATGTGACAAGAATGAAAGATAGTGCAGATGCTTTAGGAGCTGTTGATGAAGACATTGAGGAGGATAAATTGGTAAGGCAAATTCTTACAGGTTTAAGAGGTGATGACAAATGGAAGCCATTCATTTTGTCTACAGAATTATCACTTGATCATTTCACTCCTGATTTAAATCAGTTGTTAGGCCATATGCTAACATTTGAGCAGGATGTTAAAGGAGATGGTGACAAGAGTGCAGGTCATGCAATGTACTCAAAGGACAAGAAGAAGAATAGCAAAGGAAAGCAACAAGCAAATGAAGATGAAGGAACAACTAGTCAAGCCAACTTCCTAAGAGGAAGAGGAGGTGGCAAAGGTAGAGGAAGAGGCAGAAACAACAAAGATGGAGGCAAAGCTTGTTGGATTTGTGGTAAGACAAATCATTTAGCTAATGATTGTTGGCATAATAATCAGAGTAATGGTGGATATAATCAGAACTATAATTCAAGAGGAAGAGGAGGCAGAAATCAAAGAGGTAATTTCAGAGGTAGAGGTAGTAGGAGTTACTTTGGAAGAAATGCAGGTAGAGGTTTCCAAAGTCAACAATATAACAATACCTACTACAATTATGCTTCAGATCAAAAGGAGGATTCAACATTGATAATGAATGCAACTTGTGAAAGGCAGAGTGAAGATCAAAGAGTCTTCTACATTGACTTAGGGTGTAGCAATCACCTAAGTGGTAATATAGCTTTGATGACTGATTTGGAGAATAAGGTTTTTAATCATGTTGTTCAAACAGGTGACAACACAAAGCACAATGTGAAGTCAATTGGATCAGTGAAGGCCAAGGATGGTAGCACCTTATTGAGTAAGGTCTTGTATGTTCCTACAATTCCTAAGAATTTGATAAGTGTAGGACAAATTGTTGAAAAGGGATATGAAGTAAGGTTCACTAATGATGGAGTATATGTGGAAGACCCTAGTCAAGGGTATAAACAGATTGTTTCAGGGAAGAAAGAAGGAAGATTATTTACATTGAAGATTCAAGGCAATATTGGTCATGCTATGTTCACATATGGAGGACATAAGATCTCTGAGTTAGATCTTTGGCACAAGAGGCTTGGACATTTCAATGAAAGAGGTATTAAAGACATGATTAACAATGGTTCAGTGCTTGGATTGCCTAATGTTGCAGGTCAACATATGACATACAAATGTGAGGCATGTCAATTAGGTAAAGCTCATAAGCATTCCTATTCCAAGCATGGTTTTATGTACTCAGAGAAGCTTGAATTGGTACACACAGATGTGTGGGGGCCATCAAGGGATTTCAGTATAAATGGGTCAAGGTATTATGTGATTTATGTTGATGATGCTACTAGATGGATCACTATTTATGTGATCAAAGATAAGTCAGAAGTGTTTAATACATTTAAACACTATCATGCATATGCAGAAAGAATTACAGGACATAAGTTGAAGAGATTAAGGTCAGATGGAGGGGGAGAGTATTTCTCTAATAAATTTAGTGATTACTTGTGGAATGCAGGTATAAAAAGGGAAGTTACTTGCAGGTACTCTCCTCAACAAAATGGTGTAGCAGAAAGGAGAAATAGAACACTTGTTGAGTTTGCAAGATCCATGATGAAAGAGAAAAATTGCCCTAATTATTTGTGGGCTGAGGCTGTAAATACAGCTACTTATTTGGTCAATAGGTTACCATGTAAAGCCTTGCAGGGTATGACACCATATGAGGCTTGGTGGGGTAAGAGACCTACCTTGGATCATTGCAGAGTTTTTGGATGTGTGGCATATGCATATGTGCCATCACAATTAAGACACAAATTGGAACCTAAAGCTGAAAAATATGTGTTTATTGGTTATGATGATAAGCAGATGGGATACAGGTTGTGGAATCCATCCACAAAACATTTTCTTGTATCAAAAGATGTTACATTTGATGAGCAAGGTACTTGGTATGCAGGTACAATCAATATCAATACAGATGATGAAGAGATTGTGAGCCAAAGGAAAGGTAAGTCAAAGGTACAAATAATTGATGAAGAAGAGAATAATGAAGTGCAGGTTGAAGTGGAAGAAACACCAAGATTTGATCCTGAGTGTGAAGAGCCAGAAACCTCAAGAAGTGGAGAACTTAGGATGTCTACAAGGAACAAATGGCAACCTACAAGGTATAGTTATGATACTTCTTTTTTGGCCACAAAAGATTATGCTTATATGATGAAAACAGATGAAGACCCTTCTACATATGAAGAGGCAAAAGGTAAGGAAAAATGGGAGAAAGCTATGCAGGAAGAATATGATGCATTATTGGAGAATCAAACATGGGATTTGGTTCCCAAACCAAATAGTCAGAAAATTATTGGATGCAAGTGGGTTTACAAGACCAAGAGGTTTGCAGATGGAAGTGTGTCTAGGTATAAAGCTAGACTTGTTGTCAAAGGGTTTGCTCAGACATATGGTGTTGATTATGATGAGACTTATAGTCCTGTGGCAAAGATGACAACCATCAGGACACTTATAGCTATTGCTGCATGTAAAGTTTGGAAGTTATGTCAACTTGATGTGAAAAATGCTTTTTTGAATGGTTATATTTCAGATGATGTGTTCATGGAGCAACCTCAAGGGTTCAGAGATAAAAGGTATCCAGATCATGTGTGCAAGCTCAAGAGAGCTTTGTATGGCTTGAAGCAGGCCCCAAGGGCATGGAATTATAGACTTGTAAAGTTCTTGAAAGAACTTGGATTTCAGGTGTCTAAAGCAGATAGTAGCTTGCTTGTCAAAGCAAGTGATAATGGTTTCATATACATGTGCATATATGTTGATGATATAATCCTTACAGGTACAGATGAAGAAGGAATACAAAGACTCAAGAAGCAAATGGAAAAGGAGTTCAAAATAAGTGACTTGGGAGACTTGTCATACTTCTTGGGCATGGAGATTACATATACTCAACATGGAGTATTTGTGACTCAAGAAAGGTATTTGAAGAGCTTGTTAATCAAGTTTAAAATGGATGATTGCAGGGTAGCACCTACACCAATGGAGGTGAATCACAAATTGAGTAAATTTGGAGGTGAAGAATTCAAGGACATGAGACAATATCAGAGTTTGGTTGGTAGTCTTATCTATGCTACTTTAACTAGACCTGATTTATCATATGCAGTAGGGGTTTTGTCTCAATTCATGCATTGCCCAAGGAAAGAACATTGGATTGCAGGACAAAGAGTGTTGAGATACATTAAGGGTACACTCAATGAAGGTTTGTATTATGGGTTTACATCAGATACAAATATCAAAATTTATAGTGATGCAGATTGGGCAGGTAATCCAGATGATAGAAGGTCAACTTATGGATACATGTGTTATGTGGGAGATAAACTTATCTCATGGTGTTCTAAGAAGCAACATACAGTTGCTTTGTCTTCTACAGAAGCTGAATATAAAGGCATGGTTGAAGCTGCAAAGGAAGTGATTTGGCTCAAGACCTTGATGAAGAGTTTTGACATTGTGCATGGGATACCAATTATATATGGAGATAACATGAGTTCATTGTATTTAGCTGCTAATCCTGTTTTTCATGCCAGGACCAAACACATTGAGATTCAGTATCACTTTCTAAGAGAGAAAGTGATGGATAAGGAGATTGAAGTCATACATAATTCAACTAAAGATCAGATAGCTGATATGCTTACAAAGAGCTTGGATGGACCAAAGCTACAGAAGTTTAAAGACATGGCAGGCATAAAGAAGATAAGAGAAACCTCAATTGATGATAAGAGGGGGAGCTGTTGGTGCAGACCAATCACCAATTGAATGTTTGGAAGATTAAAGAATGAAGGAAGATTCAATTCTTGAAGCTTGGAAGAAGGATACATTCAGAGGATATGAGGAATGTACACATATGTACATTAGTATAGTTATAGTTCACTTAGATCTTTTATTAGTCATAGACTTGTACAAATTTCTCTATAAATACCTTGAGAATGTCGAGGCGTGATATGAGAGCATATGAAAGAATAGATGAGTGAGTATAGAAGTTAAGAAAGGAGAAGTTAGATGTCATGAGACATGTGAAATGTTAGTTGAGTTTTTCTCTCATCACTCAAATGTAATTTTTTGATTAATCGAAGAAACATTGCGCCTGATGTTTCTGTGTCTGCTCCGTCTGTGTTAGATCATTTGTGAAATCCTTTTGAGGATATCTAAGTTCATAGTTAATGAGTCTATGACTTGAGTTTCAGAGTCTAATTGTAAACAGGCTAGGAGAATTGTTAATAGGAACATTCATATATGATGAGTGTTCACAGTTCTCTGAAACAGGTGCAAATTTCGATCTTGATTTTTTGGTCAGTTCTCACTCCACAGTTTAAAGTTTTGTGCAAGCAAGAACTTAATCTTTAAGTTAGAAGGTAAGCTGCCTGTATCTACAAGCATTTGTTTAAACGGGTTCGAGATTGATAGAACTATGTGTTAGAAGTTAGGGGTGTCAAAATAGACTTCTCAGAAGTGCAGATTTAGACATAGGTAACTTGTGAAGTTGATTTCTCAAGTTATACTAAACCTTTTGAAGAAATTTAACTTGGAGGAGGTGCGCAACTTCTAGGCGACACTTCATACAAAATTTCATAGAAAACTTTACATGTTTGATAGGTCAATGAGAAGAAATTGTGCAGCAGACTTTCTGTGTTTTATCTTCTTCACAGAATTTTTCAACTTTTGATAATTTGGAGATTGAACCTCTAATTTGGTGAAGATTTTGACTTACTCTTGGTATAGAGGTGCTCTAATCATAAGAGTAGGTTATTCTTTTGGAGATTAACACTCTCCATCACATATCATAAAGAACTATCCTAAACTCTCTACAAAAGAGGCTGGAATGGTTGTTGTAGAAGTCTTCTAACCTTGTGCAGGATGAAGAATGGGCGTTTACTACTGTTTGCAGTTTTGACCCATCTTCTCATGAGTAGTGCAATATGTATAGTAGACTCAAATGTTTGGTACTTTGATAGTGGGGCGACCAAACATATAACCTCGCTATGGAGTTTCTTCTCTTCACTCAAGCCTTCCCCTACAGAGAATATTGTTACATATGTCAACAACTCCTCGTATCCTATTATGGGAGTTGGTAAGATCATTTTGACTACTATTGATGGTAGTTCTTTCACTTTGTCAGATGCTTTAGTTGTGATAGGAATCAACAAGAATTTGTTATCAGTTTCGGTTTTGGCCAAGATCGGCTTGGTTGTGAAATTTGTTGATGACAGATGTATAGTTCATGATCTATCAAATGGTGACATGATTATTGCTTCTGGCATTTTATGTCATGGGTTGTACATGCTCATAGACTATGAAAGATCTGTGAATGATTTGGCATGTGTAGTACATGATTCTCACACTATATCAGATGCAAAGCTTTGGCATGCACACTTTGGTCATCTAAATTTTGCTAGTTTGCTATTCCTGCAAAAATCTAAAATGGTGTCCTCTTTGCCCAAACTTGAGGCACCCGAAAAACATGTCTGTGAAGGCTGTATTTTGGGCAAAATGCAGAATTCATCCTTTCCAAAAGATGGTTCAGCTTGGGCTACTCAGAAATTGCATCTTGTTCATAGCAATGTCTGTGGTCCTATGTAGAGACCCTCTTTTGAAAACTATCTCTACTTCATGAATTTCATTGATGACTTTTCCAGGCATGCATGGGTATATCCATTGAAGCAAAGTCCAAAGTGTTTATGTGCTTCAAAGAGTTTTTGGTTCTGGCTAAAAATATGTCAGCATGTAAAATGGGCACCCTCCATTTTGATCAAGGGAGGGAAAATATGTCTTCTGACTTTGATGCATTTCTGGTTGAACGTCGGATAAAACATCAATGTACAATGTTGTATACACCTCCACATAATGGAGTTACTGAACGAAAGAACATGTCACTTATGGAGATGGTGGGGTGTATGGTCAATAGTTAGGCTTTACCACATAGCTTCTAGCTTGAGGTTGTTATGTGTGCCGCATATGTACTTAACAGGTGTCCCACTAAAGCTCTATAGTGTATCACTTCATATGAGGCTTGGCATGATCGAAAGCAATCTGTTGCTCATCTATGTGTTCTTCATTGTCTGGTATATGCATTAGTGCCTCAACAACATCGCAGAAAATTGGATGATAAAGCAATAAAATGTATTTTTGTTGGGTATAGTTCTGAAAGTAAAGGGGATCATCTGTATCATCCACATACTAAACACATTCTGGTTATTCGTGATGTTTTTTCTGTGGAAGATGCTATTCATCCATTGCTTTCATGTACCAATAATACATTTGTTAGCTCCAAACACATGTATGATACTTTGCTGCTTCTTTTTACAGGTGGATAGTCAAGTGCTAGTCCTAATGAAGCAACTTCTTAGCCTTTGCAGGTTTCATGTGATGATGCAGATCATTTAATTTTTTAATGCAAATTTACATGATGCACTTGTTGATGAGAGAGCTGATATTGAGCACGCAAAAACTATGCCAAAATGGCTAGTGCAGACTTTGCATGATAGCAAATTAGATGCACCTCTGTCATATCGTACTCGATCAGGCTCTCATAGTGCCTCTTTTTTATCAGATTGCTATGCTATGGCTGCATCTAGTCTTTGTGATGAGACTGAGCCTGTTTCATTTGATAAAGCCCTAAATTCTAAACATTGGATGGTTGCAATGCAATTTGAATATGATGTTATCATGAAAAATGGTACTTTGTCTTTATGTGACTTTCCTCCTAGCAAGAAGGACATTGGAACTAAGTGGGTATACAAGCTAAAGCATAAGCTTGATGGAAGAGTTGATAGGTATAAGGCTAGGCCTATTGCAATGGGTTATGCGCAAGAAAGTGCCATTGATTTTGATAAGACCTTTTCACCTACTTGCCGAATGGCTATTGTTCATAGCATCTATGCACTTGCTGCTCATCAGTTGTGCAGAAAGGGCATGAGAACCAGGTGTGTAGGTTAAAGAAGGCATTATATGGTTTAAAGCAAGCACCATGTGCGTGGTATGAAAAGATACATGCCTATCTGATTGCACATGGTTTTGAGAATAGTCCAACTGAAAGCACTTTATTTTTTAAGCATGCTAATGATGTACTTTTGATCACTGTGGTTTGTTGATGACATACTGCTCATTGGTCCTCATGAGAGGCATATTGCTGATTTTAAGGCTGATTTACATGCTTCATTTGAGATATCTAATTTGGGGCATTTGCATCACTATTTGGGCATTCTGTTTATGCATGTTGATGGTGAAATGGCTTTGTGTCAAAGAACATATATTGACACATTATTGCAGCATTTTGGCCTTGAAGACTATAAGCCTATTGCCACTCCTATCGAGATAGGTTTATGATTGAGTCTTCATGATGTTGGAGATGCATTTCATGTTGTTCTCTATCAGTAAGGTATTGGATTCCTGATTTACTTATGCATTATGCGACCAGATAATGAGTTTGTTGTCTCATAGATGAGCAGGTTTATGCATTTCCTAGGTTTCAAGCATTGGAAGGTGGTTAAGGGCACTGACTCAAGTATCACGTTCATAGTGTAACTCAGTAATTTGAATACCTTGATACGGCTAGGATCCTTGACCAAATGCGAGTAGACCAATGGTAGAGCATAGAGATCTAAATAAAGCTAACACTATCTCCCCCTTCTAGAGACCGTTGTCCTTAGCGATCAAGGAAGGCAAGTTTTTGTGAATGAGAGCTTCTGATTTGCAAGTAGCATCCATAAGTGGATGGGTGATCCATGCTGCTAGGTATTGTATTATGGATCGATTCCATAACTACCACTCCCTCTTATCAAGGATGCAGGATGAAACATCTCGATATGTTCTATCCTCTAAAGCAAATAAACTATCCACGCAATTCTCATCTTGAGAAATATATAGTCTAAGCTTGCTAGCATGAAAGTGTTACACTTATGTGTTCCTCAAGTAGCTTTGATGTGAACCTTTTCCCTATACATGGGCACTTTTTACTCTAGTGCTGGCTAGAGTTTTTTTCCCCATGTTACCACATACTTGATACTCTCATATGTGGTGGTACTTTGTACTTAGGTATATTATTCAGCTCTTACTTCAGTTCAGTTCATCGATCAATAGAGTGAGCTATTCCAACCATCGTCTTCTCCGCGTGTCTTGCTACGTTTGTGCTCCTTGTGTGTTCTTCTCGTGTGTCTCTCGCACTTCTACACACACCCAACAGTGGTATCAGAGCAGGTTCAGCTTCTTCTCAAGTTTTAGTTTTTCGCGTCGCGGCGCGTGCGCACTTTAACAGTGCAAATCGACTTCGGAGCATAGAAGTGTGAATTTCAGCAGCCCGGAAGCATTTCCACCAGGTGCATTGGTGTTTTACCCCCATTTTGAAGCCATTCGTGCAGTCAGAATCGCCATCAGAGTGACGGTTTGTGAGCTGAAATTTCAGCACTCATTTCAGTTTTCGTCGAAGTGAAGATTTTGTCACATTCTTGTTCCTTAGTGAAATCGCGAGCAGCAATGACTTGTTTGGCATGCTTCAAGCTGAAGATAAGCTTGATGGGACCAACTATCCGATGTGGTCTTACATTATGAAGCATGTTCTTGTTGCAAAAAAACTTTGGAACATAGTGGCAGATGTAGATCGAAGACCGGCAGGTGCTTCTAACAGTCTACTGTCACAGATGGAGCTTCTTCTTCGAGTACAGTGGTTTCTCCTTCTCCACCTACACAGGAGCAGCTTAGATGGGATGGAAAAGATGCTCAAGCTCATGCTTTGATTGCGCTTTCAGTGAAGCGTCATATAGTTCCACACATTCAATCATTCTACATCATGACAGGCATGGGACACTCTTGCTTCTTTGTATGCCGTGCGTAATGAAGCACGTGTTGCATACTTGAGGAAGCAACTTGAGGATGTATGTATGGCTGAAAATGAGTTAGTGGATGTGTATGTGACACGCATCAAGGACTTGAAAGAGCAATTGGCAAACATAGATGAGATCATTCCGGATGCATCACTCATTTCTACATTGTTGAAAGGATTACCGGAATCTTTTCAAAGCTTTGCTACTACACTTCGTTTGGTTGCAAAAGGGAATCCTAATATGTATGCATTTGATGAGGTTGTGTCTCTTCTTTTGCAAGAAGAGCAATCTAGAGTGAATAGGAGTGGTTTGATTGAGGGAACGCAAGCACTTGCTATCTCACAAAAGGGGAAAAGCAAGTATGGTTCAGCTTTTGGTTCATCAAAACCAAAGCCTCAAGCTTCCTCTTCCACTCATTCCTCTAATGATAGTGATTTGCAAAAGAAGAAGAGATGCAAATATTGCCGGAAGGCTGGTCATACTATTGATGAGTGTAGAAAGCTTGCTAAACGCAATGAAAAGAAGAAGGAATCCGGCATGTCTATTGCTGAAAATTCAACAAATGCAAAAAATGATGAAGCTAACATGGCTCAAGATTTTTGGGCATGTATTGTTACATGTCATTATGATGCTTCTTTACATTCTAAATGTATGGTTATTAGTGAGGCTGACTCGGATTGGTTCTTTGATAGTAGTGCTTCAAAGCACATAACATCATGCAAAAGATTTTTTGGCTCTTTGAAAGATGCACCTAAAGGAGGACATGTGGTGTGTGCAAACAATGCCTCTTATCCTATCATTGGATTAGGAGAAATTGAGCTTACGGCTGCAAATGGAGGTGTGATTCTCTTGAAAAATGCATTGTATGTGCCCGATATCAAGAAGAACTTAATTTCAGTTCCGTTGATTGCCAAAGCTAAACTTCATGTACACTTTGTTGATGATAAGTGTATGGTTCATGATTTCAGCAATGGCAATGTTATCGTGATGTCCGGTACATTATGTGATGGTTTGTATCGCATGGATACATACAAGAGGGCTGCCTCGAATGCCTTAGTTGCTCATACTTCTTCCATGGCTGAAATGGAGCTTTGGCATGCTCGTTTTGGTCACTTAAACTTCAATAATTTGCTTTACTTGCAAAAGAAGGACATCATTATTGGCTTGCCTACACTTGAGTCCATTGAAAAGCATGCATGTGAAGGTCGCATTCTTGGAAAAATGCATCATGCTTCTTTTCCAAAAGATAGTCACACACACACTACAAGAAAATTGCAACTTGTTCATAGTGATGTATGTCGTCCGGTCAAGACTCCATCTTTTGGGAAGCATGTATATTTTGTTACATTCTTTGATGATGCTACTCGCCATACATGGGTGTATCCTATGAAAGCAAAGAATGAGGTATTTTCTTGCTTCAATGCATTTTTAGCTATGGCTGAAAATTTTTCTTCACAAAAGCTTTTGACTCTATGCACGGATCGTGGTGGTGAGTACATGTCACATGAGTTTAATGCTTTTCTTCGTGAAAGAGGTATTTCACACCAATGTACAGTGCCATATACACCTCAACAAAATGGTGTTGTCGAGCGTAAAAATAGAACTCTACTTGAAATGGCACGATGTATGGTTAAAGGAAAGCATCTTCCTCATAAGTTTTGGATGGAAGCGGTCATGTGTGCAAATTATGTGTTGAATCGCTGCCCTACAAAAGCATTGAGATTCATCACTCCTTATGAGGCTTGGAATGGTCATAAGCCTATGGTTAGTCATATGCGTGTGTTTGGTTGTTTGGCATATGCTCTTGTGCCATCACAACAACGTCACAAACTTGATGACAAGGCAAAGAAATGTATATTTGTTGGTTATAGTGCTGAAAGTAAGGGATATCAGTTGTACCATCCATTGACGAACACAATTATTGTGAGTCGAGATGTGGCATTTGCTGAAAATTTAGTTTTCCCTCCACTTGAATGCAAAAAACTGCCAACAGTTAGCTCACAAGATGTGTTCGATACACTCATGCCTTTGTTCCAAAATGGTCCGCTTGACTATGGCCATGTAGACCAGCCAACTGAGGTTCAAAGGGCTGAAAAATTCCAGCCAAATAGGGCTGAAAATGCAGAGAATTTCCAGCCAAACATGGCTGAAGAAATTCAGCCAAAAATTATCAAAACTGTTGGAAATTTCCAGCACATATGGCTGAACATTTGGATCAAAATATGGCTGAAACTGAGCATGAAATTCAGCCCACGCATGATGTACATACTGAAGATGTATTACATAATGAACGCATGTCTATCAAGAGTGCACAATCTATGCCAAAGTGGCTTAAACAAACTTTGCAGGATAGTAAATTAAGTGCACCTTTACTTGGTAGAACAAAATCAAGCTCTCACCATGCATCAAGTAATTTTGTGGATTATTCTCTTATTGCTACAACATGTAATGAAGAGCCACTTTCTTTTGAAGTTGCATGTGAGGATCCACAATGGATGAGTGCTATGCAATCAGAAATGGATTCCATACATAGGAATGGTACTTGGGACTTATGTGAATTGCCAAAAGGAAAGAATGCTATTGGTACAAAGTGGGTTTACAAGATTAAGAGAAAATTTGATGGTAGCATTGATCGCTACAAAGCTAGATTGGTTGCCAAAGGATATGGGCAACAATATGGCATTGACTATGAGGAAACTTTTGCACCTACTTCACGCATGACTACCATTCGTACCGTGGTTGCATTGGCTGCCCATCGAGGTTGGAAACTGCATCAATTGGACATAAAAACAACCTTCTTGAATGGAGATTTGCAAGAAGAGGTCTATGTGAAGCAACCTCCTGGATTTGCTATGAAAGGGAAAGAGCATATGGTTTGTCGCTTGCATAAAGCCTTGTATGGTCTCAAGCAAGCTCCACGTGCATGGTATGACAAAATACATAAGCACTTGATTGCTCTTGGCTTCACATGTAGTCGGATTGAAAGCACACTCTATGTACGCAAAAATGGGGCTGATCTTATAGTGCTTGTTCTTTATGTCAATGACATAATCTTGACTGGGTCATGTGATGCAAAACTTGACATTCTTATGGCTGATTTGCAGCATACTTTTGATGTCACTTATCTTGGTCTTTTGAGCTACTATCTTGGCATCCAGTTTGTATCCGTTGAGGGGGGAATTGTTATGCATCAAGCAAAGTATGTTGAAAAACTACTTCAACGTTTTGATTTTGAGGATTGCAAGCCAGTTTCCACACCAGTTGAGACAGGATTTAGATTCTCAGTTGAGGATTCCAGTGATGCATTTGACACTTCTCTTTATCAGCAGGTTGTGGGATGTCTTATATATGCATGCAACACAAGGCCGGATATACAGTATGCAGTTTCCCAGTTGAGTCGATTCATGCATAGCCCTGGCACTAAGCATTGGCAAGCGGTGAAACGTGTGTTCAGATATCTTCGAGGCACTTTGAGCTTAGGTCTCTTTTATGGCAGAGATATTCAGCCATGCTTGCATGCTTTTACAGATAGTGATTGGGCTGGTTGTTATGATACTCGCGTGTCCACTAGTGGTAATTGCTTTTTCCTTGGAGACTCATGCATATCTTGGTTGAGTAAGAAGCAACCTACAGTGGCAACATCGAGTTGTGAAGCTGAGTACAGGGCAGTTTTCACAGCTACAGTGGAGTGTATATGGCTGAGATGCCTATTGATGGATCTTTGCATGGAGATTGATGCTGCTACGCATATTCTCACAGATAGTCAGAGTGCTTTGGCTATTGCACGAAACCCAGTGTTTCATGCACGGACCAAACATATTGAGGTGCATTATCACTATGTGAGAGAGCGCCTTCATGCAGGAGATATTGATTTGGTATATGTGCCTACACAAGATAATGTGGCAGACATATTCACCAAAGCTCTTCCACGGGAAAAGTTTGAAGCTTTTTGCAAAGCTTTAGGCTTGTTACCTTGTGGGGGCTGATTTGTCACTCCCTGTATGTGTTCACATCATTCGCTCCAAGGGGGTTTGTTACACTTATGTGTTCCTCAAGTAGCTTTGATGTGAACCTTTCCCTATACATGGGCACTTTTTACTCTACTGCTGGCTAGAGGTTTTTTCCCCATGTTACCACATACTTGATACTCTCATATGTGGTGGTACTTTGTACTTAGGGATATTATTCAGCTCTTACTTCTGTTCAATTCATCGATCAATAGAGTGAGCTATTCCAGCCATCGTCTTCTCCGTGTGTCTTGCTGTGTTTGTGCTCCTTGTGTGTGCTTCTTGTGTGTCTCTCGCACTTCTACACACACCCAACAGAAAGAATCATCTTGCAGTTATAATTTGTATGCAACATCACTAATTTTCTTGATTATTTTCAAAGTTCCACAAAATCAAAGGGATAACTTGGTTTTCTGACCCATTGTGAGTGACGAACCAAGTGGAACCTAAAAAAACAAAAAGTCAACCTCTTGAAATGTTCAAAGTGTGCAATGTCGATCTACAAATGCTTTCATCCTCTCAATAGCTTGTTGAAGATTAAAGTAAGATATTTTCACTATCTTGCATATCTATAAGGAACGCTGAAGCCTCAAAGATTTCCATGCTAACTCAATGGTGGTTGGACTATGGGCAATAAACCCATAAATCACCTCAAAAGTTTCCAACTTAGTAGTTTTGTGCTTCCAATTATTATAAGCAAACTTAACTAATGGGAGCAAAGTATCCCAATGTGATTTTTTCTCTGAAACATATGCTCGTAACATATCTTCAAGTATCTGATTAACTCTTTCAATCTGATTGTCTTAGGATTCCTAACTAAAACTATGGTTTTAGGTAGACCATAGAGTCTAAAAATACTCTGAACAAATAGTTTTGCAAATTCAAAAGCCACAATTGATTCCTTGGTAGGAATAAAGTGTGCTATTTGCTCAAACGATCCACGACTATACTATAGTATTTTTTTTGTGATGTCCTAGGTAAACCCATTATTAAGTCCATGGAAACACTATGCCTACAATACTGCTCTATTTCCAATGGTTGTAGCGAACTAATCATTTTGAGTATGATTTAATTCTTAGTGCATATTCTTTAATGCCTTTACTTTTCTTTCATGCCCAAACATTATTTAATGCATTCTTATCGATGCATATATTCATCCATCCTCTTATAATCAACCATCTCCTTTACAATCTATGTGGATCATTAAATGCATAGAGAAAAAAATTTCAAAATAAATGAAATGAAAAAGAAAATAAATGCATGTACTTAAATGACATTAATTTCCCTTCACGTCCAATCTCAATCAATGTACTCCTATGAATAAATATACTCATTCATTTCATTCTAAAATGACTTCTTTAGAAAGTTGTGTGCATTATTGAATACCTATAGACATGTCTTTGAAAAGAAAATATTAATGAATGCACTTAATTGAATTCCTATGTGCATATAAATGCATATAAATTTATTTATTTAATCTATAAGGAAATCTTTTGAATGGAGGAAATAAATCAAAACTCCAATGTATCGTAATAGAAAAATAACTAATAACATTTTTTCCCTTTGCTTTTGATTCATTTTCTATGGGAATTCAAATATGAATTTCTATTTATGATTCTAAGTGAAGAGAAATATAGGAAAATTTACCCTCTATGAGATGCAAACTCAAATTGTGCCTAATTATGTGAGTGTAGATAGGTCATTCAGGGGGTCAAATCAGAGGGCATGCTCTCTCTTATTTCTCTCTTCCCTTCAATTTGCTTGATTCATGAAAGTGAGAATGCATATTTGTGAATATCCCATATATTGGGTTTTTGGAAAGTTTGTAGATCTATAAGAAGTGCATGAGAAGAGGCACTCCATTGTGTTGAAGAATAGAGTGAGATCTCTTTCCTCCCGTCTCATGCAGGGTTGGGCAGCCACCCTTATGGGTGATGCGTGGCCACTCTGAAGCTTCTATGTGAATGAAGTTCAATAAGATTGGATTAACATCTACTTTCATGTCTGTGAGCTCCAAGATGTGATGGGAAAACACCTCATTTTAATCAAGATTACCTCTCTGCACGTGCTCCAAAATGGTTGACCAACCTCCAAGACAAAATCGATTAAATCGAGCTCTTCTCCTCCAAAAACCCGCATGAAAATTCCCTTGAAAATCATTGGGGATGTTGATGGCTTAGGCTCCTCTCAATAGACTTCCTTTCTACAATTCACCACTTTCCCTTCCTCTCTCACAAGCTCTGATACCAAATGAAATTCCCCAATTAGCTATGTGCCACTCTTCTCCCAACCTTAAATAGACCTTGCCCTTGGCACGTGTAGAGTCTTATCTAAGTTCTAGACACCCCTCATATGAACACTTTGAGGAGATGGCATAACCTTGAAGACTCGTGCTAGAGCCTTGGCTCCCCAAAGCTCTAGCCCTTGACCTGGCTAGGATCCTTGTCCAAATGTAGGTAGACCAATGGTAGACCATGGAGGTCTAAATAAATCCAATAGATTCAAACATCTTAGGTGTTGGAACTGAAGGACTCACAAGGCAAGGAAGCGTACGAAGGGAGTCAGAGAGAAGAGAAAGCACAAGCAGACAGAGCAGTCAATGACGATCTGGCAAGTAGGCCAATATTTTTTTCAGGACACTAACGCATATCAAAGAGGTGGACACACAAGGAGAAGGAGCAAGTAGGGAGCTCCAGGAAATGTATGTCCAAATGTTAGTAGAATCCCTACAAAAATAGTGATTTTCATCACTAACAATCATTGTAAATATCATTTCCCTATTTTTGTAGCTCCATTTTGTGCAAGCCAAGGAGTCCTTGAGCTTGAGGAGCTTTAGGAGTACCTACTTGTCAGTTTTCACATTTTTTAGACTTCGTTTGAACCTCCGAATAGGGTAGAGAACCTAATTTTTAACTAGGCCGGACACTAGGTCTGAACATGGCCAAAACCTAGTAAAAAACTATAAAAAGAGCTAGAAGGCTCATTTTTGAGGTGAGATTGTGATTGAAATGAACTTGTAAGAGCTTTTTGAAAGTAATCTAAGAACTCCATTGCTTCTCACTCTTTGTCTTGCCGTGTGTGCACGTGTGTGTGTATGTGTGTGCATGTTTTTGTGCTTCTCACTCACGCACTTGTGCCTCCACTTGCTCGAGGTCTTCATACCATCCTCACGTCTTCCCGGATTGACATTAAAGGAGGTGCTACTCATCACTGAGCTACACCAAATTTTGGCACTGTTGCCGGGGATCGAGCTTTGAGGACGAGCGTGTGATGGTAAGACGTAGAGTTGAGACGTTGGCGTCGTAGGTAATTTCTTTACTCTTCTTGTTTTTCTCTTCCTTACCTCACCACCATCATCACCATCATCATCCTCACCATCTCCCACCTCCATCTCCATCATCGCAAAAATTTTAGTTTTTTGATCATATCTCCTTCCTCCTTTCATTTCCCTCATTCCACTTGTGAGAGAGAGCGAGAGAGTGATATTGTGTGCGTTGTTTTTGCATGTTTGTTGAGTTCCTTGCAGGTTCTAGCAGCATCATCCCCTCCAGCACGTTGCGCAAGTACGGAAATGTGCAGAACTCTCTCGCAGTCGCCAGCTTCTGTCGATCGCGATTGACAGAAACTTTCATCTTTTGGTAAAACTGAGTGCACCACAGTAGACCAGAGGCCTTGCACAGCACAGATCCGCAAAAATTTTTGAAAAAATTGCAAAATTTCAGTCCATCGTGATTGATAGCATCCATCGTGATTGACACTGTCCATTGCGACGGACAGCCCAGTCCGTCGCGATTGACAGACCCCGACGGATACCTTTCCATCGCGATTGACACCAATCCATCGCGATCG
Source organism: Ceratopteris richardii (assembly GCA_020310875.1). Taxonomy (NCBI): domain Eukaryota; kingdom Viridiplantae; phylum Streptophyta; class Polypodiopsida; order Polypodiales; family Pteridaceae; genus Ceratopteris; species Ceratopteris richardii. The sequence goes on along the minus strand of CM035439.1, from coordinate 108,183,373 downwards.
ACACCAGTCCATCGCGATTGACACCACTCCATCGCGATTGACACTAGTCCATCGCGATTGACACCAGTCCATCGCGACTGACACCAGTCCATCGTGACTGACACCTGTCCATCGCGATTGACACGTATCCATCGCGATTGATAGCCCAGTCCATCGCGATTGACAGCCAATTTCGGCCAATTTTTTAGGGTTTTTTAATTTGAATACTTTGGCTAATTTTGGACATGGATCATGGACTCTAGAGCACATAAGGAGGCTATAGGCAAATAACCCGAGGAAAACCTGTTGCCCTGTTGGCCTGTTTGAACCCTGTTTTAATCCCTGAAGCCTGAATTGACATAACTTTCTCATACGAAATCCGTTTGCGGTGATTCTTGTTTTGTTGGAAAGCTCGTGAGGATTATTAGATAGGGTATTTTGAAGTTGACCATACCCCGAGGTAGGAAAACTGAGGGATCCTTGGGATTGTTTTCCATAAAGGCAAAGGATAATTTGGTCTCTGAGTTACATGCATGAAAGTGGTTTATTGCGTCATTTGAATCTAAGTCTTGAGCTAACCGTGGGACTTTTACAAGTCCAGTAAGAGCACTTGAGGGCATTCAAGCAAGAGTAAGTGCAAGCTTGGGAACACGCATCCTGGGCACACCAGGGTAACAACACAAGGAAAGAAACTCAAGGTTGGAAAATCCTCAACACCCTCTATCAATTCGTAGCTTAGGCTAAGTGCGGGAAGTGCTAGGAGTAAGTCAGGGCGACGATAGGCATTTATCAAGTTGAAGACTACCTAAATACTCAAGTTCAAGCTAACGACATAATCTTTGCACGGTTTTGAACTCTAAAGGAAAAGAACCTAACGTGGAACGATCAACTTGCAGTGCGAAAATTAACTCAAATATTCCTGACGACGTGATTTCTGACAATAGCATAAACACGATAATCGACTAAAAAAGAATCAAGTGACTGATACAAAAGAACTCAGCAACGAGGTTGTACTTGGGCAAATTTGGCCTATTCAATTAGGCTTATGAACCTTAGATCAGGGTGACATCTAAGGAGAGATAGACAAAGTCTTAGGTCTTCAGAGGCTAGTGTCAACCACACTGCTAGGTCTTGGGCCCAGCAGTTGAGCCACCACTCATACTACCCTAGCACTGAGACCAGTGAATCAGAGATGTCTCACGGCATGGACCGACCTATGGGAAGTTCAGGAGTGCCATACTTGCACAGGGTAGAAGGCCCGTACAAGACGCAGCTGGAATACCTTAGGACCAACCGATTAGGTGCTAGCATCTATGAGGACGGCCTAGGAAGATCTGTGGTCCAAATCAACAACCCAGACCAATCTATTGGGCTAGAGCACCCTGCTGTCAAGTTTGAAAATGGTGCATACCTTGATAAAGAGGGAACCATATACGTGGTCACTAGTCACCCGGAGAGGACTGATGAATTCGGGAATGTGATCCCTGAGACGGACATAGAGGACCTAGAACAAGGAAACATGGGTGCAGAGCCCAGGACCCCTCGAGGGAAATCTGTTCTTACGAGAATTCTCACTCCTGAGTGGATTCCCCAAGACAACAAGAGCATAGATCTGCTTCTGAACCGAGAGACTGATGAAGCCTTTTGGAGGTATAAATCTGATCGACCAAATGATATAGGAACAATCATGATCTATGAGTTTAAAGATCCAGATAGCCCAGGCAGAGTGACCTACTTAGATCACGCTTCAGAGAGGATCTTTGTGGTTACAGAACATGATAGACACCTTACACTTGGAAGGGTGAATTCGTTTTCCCCCAACCAAGATCGAATGTGTCCTATGGTCACCCTGGAGCTGGAACATCCCAAGCTCATGGAATTCAAAGAGACAGAAGTAGAGATAGGCCAGAAGTAAGCTTTGCCAACCCAGGGGGCAGAGAAAGAACGAGGACGGAAACAAACAGAGTAGAACCTGAGGTACTTAGAGCTCCCAGGAATCAAAGACATGCGGATGAGTTCCCTCTACCACGACCTAGAGAGCACACAAGGACTTTGAGACCAACTCAGCTAGTCAAGTCCATGAAAAACTTCTTCGATGGCACTAGAGATCCCTACGATCATGTGGCTGAGTTCAGGCAAGTCTTGAGAGCTGAACAGGTGGAAGATCTATTCACGTAGTACAATGCCTTTGGTCTAACCCTTAGGAACACAGCCCTTACGTGGTTTCAACCATTGAATGAGAGGCAGTTCAGGAGCATAGACCAACTCCTAGAGGCTTTCATTATTGAATTCTCTAAGAGTGGCATAAGGCATAATACCTCCTCATTGATTCACAGCTTCAAGCAAACCCCTCAAGAGACCATGAGACTTGCAGGAAGAAGATTTAGGCAATATCTAGAGAGATATCCCATCCCTGAGCTACCCACACCAGCTAAGCAAGTGGCTTTATTCTTGGATGGATTGCTAAGTACCAAATTGAGGTCATATGTGTATCTGAAGGACCCTAGGACTATAGAAGAGTGTGTACGCATGTGCATTGACATCGAGGATAACCTAGGGGAGGAGCTAGAGCTTTCCAAAATCTACAAAGACTCAGATAGTGCCTCTAGCGTCTCTTCCTCGCAATCCACATCAATTGAGGAATTAGCAGAGAAAGTAGCTCAGAAACTAGGTGTCTCTAGCAAACAAATCCCAAGGTTTGCCCCTGTGAAAAGATGCTATACTTGTGGAGGCGACCATATGGCGAATGTCTGTCCCATTATGGCTCAACCCCAAGTTAATCCTAGTAGCCAGTACTGCACCATAGAACGAAGGTACAGCAATCACACCGCGCAAGATTGCCCCTACAATAAGCAAACCGTTAGACAGACGTACCCACAACCATACCCTCAACAAGGAAGATACCAGAACCAGTACCCACCTCAGCAATATGCAAGACCTCAACAAACCTACCAACCCTACCAAAACCAACAAAGGCCTCAGCCTGTGCTAGCACAACAACCCCCTGCTCCAGCTAATGTGATTCCGGTAAAGTATGCTGCTGCAGAAGAAAACCTGAATAGAGGTATAGTCCCCGTAACACCATTGCTTTCAGAAAGTGATCCCAGTGATCATAGCTTCGATTCTACACATGTTGATAGTCCCCAGGCTTACTACATGCAATCTCCTGAACATGGTGAGTCCTATTATAGTGAAGAGCCAAACGAACCTAGTTGGGAGTCAAATTACACAAACGTCATGTACGCAAACCCCAACCCTAGACCTCAACTTAGGCAAGTAAGACCCCCATTCCCTAGAGGACCATGCTACAGATGTCAGGGAGATCATCTCATTCGTGATTGCCCCTTGCCTCCACCTACACAACCCCAATCAGTGACGATCGAGGGCTTTTGCCAAGAGTGTGGAAAGGAGCATCTCTTACGACACTGCCCTAAGAATCCTAATAATATGCCAAAAATCACTCCTATTAACGTTATTGGGTTAGTGGTAGATTCCACAGGAAGTGTCACTTCCACTGCACCCATACAGGTAGTCACTAGAGCTCAAGCATTGCAGCAAAACCAAGGGGTAGGCCAGGAAAAGAGCCACATGTTAGTGAAACAGAGAGTACGACAAAGAAAAGGACTAGAGCTTGGAGAGATAGTCGTGAAAGAATGAAAAGGCAATTGGCAAAGAAAATGAGTGAACTCGAGGAAAGCCTCAGAGAAACAAAGGCCAGGATAACTGAACTCACATCTCAAACTCCCTCTCACACTACCCCACCACCACCATTCCCATCTCCATCCGACCCGCCACCTTCCAACCCGCCTCAACTAATACCACCACCCCCTAGAGTAGGATCAGTCCTAGCAGATCCAACTCCCGAGGACCTAAACATGATGCTTAGAGCATATCAGGCCAGAATCCAAGAAGGGCCAAACATAACTGATCATGAAAAGTGTTACCCTAGAGCAGAACTGGAGCTAGAACGAACCAAGATTTGTGCTAAAATGGTGGAATTGGCTCAGACCAGGTTTGAAGCCAGTCGCCTATTTAACATCTCTAGTTCAGCGAAGACACAATTGCACTTTGATGGATTTTTAGAAAGAATAGAGAAGCTAATTGCACAATCAGAAAAGGAACCCGCCTCTCAACATAAAGACAAGGCAAGTGAAGGAGCAGGTCTTCCTGCCCAGGAAGCCTATGTGCCTAACTCTACGGAACTAGACACATCATCTTCTATGAATCAGTTCACACCAGAATTCCTAGGAGAGATTCAAGAAGACAAATGGGCGAAAGAAAGTGAAGCCCCTCCTCCCATTGAACTTGTGGATGATGCACACGACCAATTCCCACAAGACATCCCATCCATTTATGAGGAGCAGGAGAGCACCCAGTCTCAGGAAAGATTAGATTTTGAGTCTAACTCTCTACAAGAATTACCCCACTTCACAGGTCCATGGGAAGCCAAGTCTACTTGTATGAGAGCACCCACAGTGATGGTACGAAATGAGGACTCGGTCATACCTAGGAACACAGAGGTAGTGAAAAACACTTAAGTACAATGCAACCTCACCTTAGAAGAACTACTCAAAGTAACGCCAGAGCTATGGAAACATGTGGCCAAACAAGTACAAGAGATAGCAAAACCTCGTTCCCAGGTAGGATCCCAGAGAACAGTGCCAGAAATACCATTGGACAAGATAGGAGACATGAGTGAGGGCGAAGAGGGAAACACATATCTTCCTATCACCCATCAAGGATACACCACCAAGGCCATTTTAGACTCAGGCGCAGGGGTTGCAATTGCTACTACTTTCCTATGGAAGCGTTGGGGCAAGCCAGCACTCACGCCCACGAGGATGAAATTGCAAATGGCCGATGGTCACATAGAGAGACCCCTAGGGTTGTTAGAAGGAATAACTCTCACCACGTGTGGTGTCGAGTTCGAGCATACATTTGCTATATGTGATTTTAGCAAAAATCATGCCTATGAAATGATCTTGGGAAGACCATTTATGCGACAGTTGCAAGTGGTACAGGACTGGGGAACCAATTCTTTGTACCTGCAACACTTAGGTGTTACGACCAAAGTGAATCTCAAAGATTACTCTCATAGAGATGTCCCTCCTATCCAATGGAATCCCATCCATAGAGCCAAAGATGATACGGAATCTATGTATTCCATAGGATCAAGATCCTCATGGATGCATGAAGACACCCACCTATGGATGTGCAAAGTGGCAGTAGAAGAGGAGAAAAGAGAAAAGGCCAGAGAAATAGGTGCAAACGAAACACATAGACCCATTCAAGACCCAGCCTATGCACCTGTAGTATTTCCTGATGAAGAATTTGAACCACATGGCTGGGCAGAAATCCTAGCAACAATGGACGTAGCCATCAATGAAGAACAATGGACACCTCACTGTGATGAAGATGGCTATGACATTTCAGTCTTCTCCATAGAGCCAATCATGGGAGAGGCAATTCTAGAAGAATGCGAACCTAGCCCTGATGCATTTGAAGATGCGAGCGACTCCGATCAAGAGTCAATCATTATGGATCCACCTTTTGCATCAGATGAAGAATATTTATATGAAGTAGAATTTCAACCCCAAAGGCACGGGGAGCTTACAAATGATGTAAGGCTAGCCACACATGTGACCCCGAAGGAAGAAGGGAAGAAAAGAAAGAAGAGAGCAGTCACACCAGAAGAGGAAGAATCTTTGTTTGAGGTCCCGGAAAACTTTAAAAAGTATGAGATAGATGACAGAAGAGTCATGATCAGAATGCCTAAACGAGAGGCACAATCAAGAGAGGCCTATGATAACAAAGAAACCACCAAAAAAATAGTAGTGGCCCTAGAAGAAGGAGAGGAGAGATGCACGTACATAGGCCATGACCTAACAGAGGAAGAAGAGCATGCGTTAATAGCCTTGCTAAGAGAATACAGAGATGTGTTCGCTTGGAGTTACAAGGATTTGAAGGGTGTTGATCCAGACATATGCTCACACACTATCCCCATGACCTCAGATGCTAGGCCCTCTAAGCAAAAGCCATACACATACAATGACAACTATGCGGCCAAGATCAAGGAAGAGATAGATAGACTGGTTGAAGCTGGATTCATCTATGAAATTGAGCACACTGAGTGGGTATCCCCTATTGTAGTGGTGCCCAAGAAAAACGGAAAGCTGCGTGTATGCATTAACTTGAAGAAGGTTAATGCAGCCACAATTCGAGACAACTATCCGCTTCCTATCATAGAACATCTCTTAGAAAGAGTGGCAGGCAAGGAAGTGTACAGCTTACTCGATGGATTTTCGGGCTACAATCAAGTAGCCATAGCTCTAGAAGATCAGCATAAGACGGCTTTTGCCACTGAATGGGGCATATTTGCCTTTAGAGTAATGCCATTTGGGCTTACCAATGCACCAGCAACCTTCCAGAGGCTGATGTGCCACGTATTTAAAGAGTTCCTAAGGAAGAACTTAGAAGTCTATGTTGATGATCTTTGTGCTCATTCCAACATCAGACGAACCCATATTCCTGAACTCACACAAATCTTTGACAAATGTAGAGAATATCAAGTCTGCCTAAACCCAGAAAAGTGTGTTTTTATGGTCAGGCAAGGCAAGATTCTAGGACACATAGTGTCAAAGAATGGCATATCCACTGATGAAGAGAAAGTGAGAGCAATAGCCGAGTTACCTAGGCCAAAGAACGTCAAGGAAGTACAGGCCTTCATGGGGCATTGTGGTTACTACCGCCGGTTCATTCACATGTATGCTGTCATTGCAAAGCCCATGTATGGACTTCTGACTAACTTTGAGTGGACTGATGAGTGTGAGAATTCCTTCCAGGAGCTTAAACGAAGATTATGTTCAGCACCAATCTTAACCACACTAGATTGGAATAAGCCTTTCCATGTTCATGTGGATGCATCCAATTATGCCATTGGATGTGTGCTTGCTCAACCTACTGGTGAAGGTAATATGGATCTCCCAATTGCCTATGCTAGTAGACAATTGAATGCAGCTGAACGAAATTACACCACTACTGAGAGAGAAGGCTTAGGCATGGTATATGCAGTTAAGAAATTTAGACACTATTTGCTTGCAAACAAGTTTAAATTTTTTACTGACCACCAAGCATTGTTATATCTCGTGAACAAGCCATGCAATACATGAAGATTAGTAAGATGGTTTCTCTTGCTAATGGAATATGAATTCGAGGTTGTAGTAAGGAAAGGGAAGACTCATTTGAGAGCAGATCATCTATCTAGGCTCACATCGGGAGAAGCCCCACAAGGAGTGTCAGATGACCTTCCTGATGCTTACTTGTTTAATTTGGAAGTGGTGCCGCAGTGGGCTAAGTCATTAGTGCCAGTATTGACATACGGGCCTAACCACCCAGTAGTAAACACACAGGATAGAGAGGTAGTAAAAGCTCAAAAGTATCACATCATGGCAGGTAGTATGTACAAGCACACAGATCAAGGGATCTTGGCTTGTTGTGTGGAAGAGGATGAGTACACTAAATGGTTGCAATTAGCACATGTAGGTGCATTAGAGCAACACTACTCAAAATAACGAACCCTACAGACACTAAGGAGACTCGGAGTGCATTGGCCTACTATGGAGGCTGACGTCCAAAAGTTGTGCAAGGAATGCCCAATCTGTTGCACTAAACCACCTGTGGAACATGCCACTCTTCATCAAGTGTCCATAGTGCCAGATTGGAGTGAACCACTAGTATCCTTCCTGAGGACGAAAACATTCCCTCCAGACATGACTCTGGTTAGGAAAAGAAGTCTAGAACAAGAAGCCCTAGAGTACTCACTCATTGGTGATAATCTTTACAAGCGTGGTAAGGATGGTTACCTGAGACTATGTGTCCATGAAAGTGAATATCTCAAGATCTTGGAAACTGCTCACCAAGGTGTAGCAGGAGGACACTTTGGACCAGATCGGGTGATCAAGGCAATACTATTTGCAGGCTTCTGGTGGCCGACCCTTCACATATATGCACATACCTATGTGAAACGGTGTGATGTCTGTCAGCGAACTCAGTATCCTACACGCAAAGATGAGATGCCACTGAAACCTATGATGGGTGGACGTGCATTCTCTAAGTGGGGAATAGACTTTGTAGGTCCTATTAATCCCCCAGCCAAGGGTTCACATGTTGAATACATCATTGTTGCGACAGACTATCTAACCAAGAGGGTAGAGGTAAAAGCCACAACGAAGAACGATGCTCAAACAACAGCTAAGTTTTTATTTGAACATGTGTTCACCAGATACGGGTTACCTATAGAGCTAGTCAGTGACAGAGGCACTCACTTCTTGAATGAAGTTATTGAAAATCTGCTCCAAGAATTCTTGGTAGTTCATAAGAAGTCTGCCCCCTATCACCCTCAAGCAAATGGCTAGGCTGAGAGCACCAACAAGATTCTGTGCAATGTGTTGACGAAATTAGTACACAATAAACGCTCTGATTGGGACAAACAGCTACACCATGCTGTTTGGGCATACCGAGTCGCCTACAAAACGGTACTCCAAGCCAACCCCTTTCAGATGGTGTTTGGCCAAAATGCAATGCTACCATTAGACTTCTTAATACCAACACTGAAAGTAGCACAAGAGCATGAATGGACGGGTCATGAACTCTCCTCTAGACTATTTGACCTTGAACGATTAGGAGAAACAAGACTGAGGGCGGCTGCAGGGATATATGTAGCTAAGAAACGACAGAAGGCATACTTTGATGCCCACGTTAAGGATAAAGGTTTGAAGGCAGGCGACCTAGTACTAGTCTACACTTTGAAACAACACGCGAGAAAACTAGAGAAAAGAGGCTACGGACCTATGATCATAAATAGGATCTCCACAAGTGGAGCAATACAACTAGCCACTTTAGAGGGTGATGTTCTCCCGAGCTACATTAGCGGATGCAGAGTCAAGTTATATCAGGAACCTCTCACAGAGGAAATGCTAAGTCGACTCAATATTGCTAAGAAACGCAAAGAAGAAGAAAAGCGAATTCGAGAAGAAGCCCAAGCAGAAGCCTTAGAGCGCATACGGAGAATGAAATTAAGAAGACAAGGTAGAGAGCAACCTAGGCCAGATGCCGATGCAGATCAAGGATATCACATGGCTATGTGTGAAGTTTCAGGTATCAGCTCCCATAGGATAATTGATCGACGTCCATTTATAACCTTAGATATAGGACAAGGAAAGGGTGCAAGGACTGTAAGAGCCTTGATTGACTCAGGTGCAACCACTAGTGCTGTTAAATTGTCTTACTGTCAAGAGTTGAAATTAACTGTCAATCCTATAGAAGCATATCTCATAGGATTGGGAGGTGTGGAAACCCCTTGCATGGGCGAGGTGGATCTTCCCATCTACATTCAAGACGAAGTAATGACAGTCAAAGTACTAGTGTGTCAAGATGAGGACCTCACTGAGCCTCTTGTCTTGGGTCAGGACTGGATCTATGATCTTGCGGTCAACCTAAACCTAAGAAGTGGACTTCTTCAAGTATGGGTAAATCATAGTCGAATTACAGTTGAATTAGAAAATGAGGCACTCAAGGAACTAGGTAAGGCACGAACTCCTGGTCCTTCCAGGGGTGCACATGAAGTTGACAATGCTATTCTTGTCCAAAAATGTATGATGCAGAAAGAGGATTGTCTCAACAATGGAGTCAAGGATAAGAAGGCACTCCCTTCTGTTCCAAAGGCCAGAGGGATGCAGCAACCAAAGGCAGATCGAATACAGAAGAAGCAGAACACTACCTATACTGGAGACCAAAAAAAGGAGCAAAGCAGATTGTTTCAGTCGATGAAGCAAGTATGGAGGCGAAAAGGCGAACACCCTGTTCCGACCAGGCCAACACCACGACCAAAACCTCTTATTAGTAATCAACAACACGACACTAATAAGAAGTCCTTCCTATATTCTTCTACGAAAGTGAAGTCTATTTGGGTACCCAAGAAGGCCAGCCCACAATCACGACAAATCTGGGTGCCTAAGGCTTGCTTGCGGGCTCAAATAGCTACACCAAGGCCAAACTCTGTACAACATGTTTCACTCACGCGAACATCTGAGGCCCAGGTTTACACATCACGCTGTCGGGATGAAATCCCGCAGGGAGTGTGCACTGAGTTTTTTTTCAAAAGATCATTGGTTTTGAGTTTTTGTGTGATGTTTTTGGTCGAGAGAGTGGTATATTTTGTACATTTTTGGCCGAATTAATTGATTGTGTGATGCGAAAACAAGTTTGGGATGTGTGCTAGACCCGTGTATATAAATAACTGACTTTAGACCCATGAAAACCTTAGGCTTGACCCTTGAAACTGACTGGAAACACGAGTTACCCCATGAAAACCGGACTTGAACCCTTGGAAACCCTTGGAGTTTAGGTCCGAAATTGCAAATAAACCATTAAATTGGCGAGCTTGAGATAATTGTGACCAAACCCTGATTTTTCCGACCAAAAACCCTAGGTCGGACCCTTGGAATTGGTGTTTATCCTAGCCCAAACCCTTAGATTAATTAACCCTGCATATAGTGTGAAACCAAAACATTAATTTAGGGAAAATAAAAAGGACAAAAATAAAAAAAAATTGAATTAAGAGATGGGATTTTCCAAGAATAGTAAGTGAACATGCATGGTCGTCTGAAATTGGAAAGTTGAGTAGGGAGGTTGGAAACTTCTAGATGAACGTCCCAAGGAGAGAAGGATGGGGAAGCCTATAAATAGAGGGCCAAGCTTCATTTGTTTTTCCTCGTTAATCTTCTTGGTGCGTCCACTCTGCAGGTATGCTTTCTTATCCTCCTCTTATTCATTTTTCCTTATTCATATTCATTAGTTTGCATTAGAGAGAGAGCTGGCAAAGATAGAATTGGTTGATGCCTAAAGGCTAGGCATATGGGCACAGAGAGAACTTGGCAGCTGTTAGCAGAGTTGAACCCGGAAGATCGTAGGGAGAGTGGAGACTCGGGCTGTTGAGGTCGTTGGCGGAGACTCGAGAGATATGCAGAGAATTGCTTGCGTGCTACTGTCGATGTGAGGAGAGAGAGTCTTGCGGGTGTTGTTAGAGAGCCGGAGGAGAGAGAAGGATTGTTGCGACCATTGATGTGCGTGGCAACCTAGAAAGAGAGTCAGAGAATCACTGCGGCGGCGCCAGAAGTAATTACAACGGATATTAGCCAGGTATGTCAGTGGCAGCTACTGACGTAGGCTCCAGGCGGTCGGCTGCTATGGCCGCTTTTTTTTTTAGACAGAACAAAGAAAAATTTATATTAATGGTGGCCTAGTACAATGTGCCCTGGGCAGGAGACACCTGTCCCAAAGAGCAGAAAAGCAACATACCAACACTTATACAAGAGAACTAAACAGAATACAGAATCTTGGGCAGGAGGCACCAAGCCCAGAGGCTAGTCTACAGGGAACCATACATGGCAAGCCTCTTGCAAGAGTATTGTTCACCTAATACCTTCTTCCAACTAGAAGGCTTATTGTCAGTCAGAGTCTTGTAAACATCATAATTTGTAAAAGGGGCATTTCTGATTCTCCTAATACAAGACAAGGAAGCACTTTTCAAAATTACATGGAGAGACATGAGAAAGTTTCTCCTCTTTCTTCCAAAGGTAGCCTCATTCCTGCTGAGCCAAATATTCCAGAGAATATGACCCCTCCAGATGTTCCACAACAGAATGTCCAAGTGTCTGCAGCAACCAAGAATTACTTCCATTTTGGAGAGATGGGGGAGACCATTAGCTTGCAGGTAATTTTCCACAGGAGACCAAAAATTTTTTGCATGTTGACAATCAAAAAACAGGTGTGAAACATCCTCCACAAGGCCACAAAAGATACAGGTGCCACCATTAGCATAAATTTTCTTGACTTTTTGACCAATCCAAAGTCCATGGTGCAGCATCATCCATTAGAGAAAGGAATGTTTGCTGCAATCAGGGAAAGCCCACAGTGTTTTAAATCTGTAAGTCCATTGGTGAGTGGACCAATTCACCTGCCACCTAGTATTGAGCTTGTTCAGGATTTGAGTAGCAGAGCCTTTGTCTTTCTTGAAGAGTTTGAATATGACATTAGCAATGTTCATCAGCTCCACCTTTTTCCTATGGCACCTGTCCATTTTCTCCAGCAGAATGCTCCTGTGATCTTGAACTACCTGCAAGCAAGCCAGAGACAAATTAGTGCCAGAAAGGACATCCTGAGCATTCCTTACCAGTCCACCACTCATAAAGTTGTTCCAGGAAGAGATGCCAGCTTTGTGACACTTGTGTTGCTTGATAGACAAATTGTTTCCTTTATAGTAGGCAAGCCAGCCCAACCAAGGAGACTCCTGCAGAATAAAATGAAGAGAATCTGAAAAATCATTAGGGAGTTTATAAGAATTCTTAGCTTTGAACCAAGCCAGCCACATCCTGCACACCAGGGGACTACCAACTGGGGTGACAGGATGAGGAGAAATTATGATGTCCCATAAGTTGATATTCTTCCAGGCCCTGTAGTCAGACAGGTAAAATCTAGAAATATTTCTTTTAAGCAGACAAGCCCAAACATCATTGCAGTCAATACATCTCAAGATCCACTTAGCAGCTAAATTTTCTGCCATTTTCACAGGGTTGATGATACCTAATCCACCTTGAAATTTAGGAAGACAGCAGATTTTCCAGGCCACCTTAGGGACTTTTTTTTTGTCAGACTTGCTTCCCCACAAGAAGTTCTTGGCTAAACAGATAACCTGTTCAAGTTGTTTATTAGAGGGAGACCAACAAGCCAAAAAATAAACCAACTTAGGAAGGATGTAGTGATTAAGAACAAAAGTTCTATGGGGAAGGGAGCTGTTAGCATCATACCAGTAAAGAAGGTGTTTTTTAAACCTTTCCACCACCCAATCCCACCTTTGAGCAAAGGAAATCTGAAAACCCATGGGAATCCCCAACAATCTAAAAATTTCTCCATCTTTGATGATATTACATCCAAGTTTAGAGACACAATCAGGAATAGCATCATTAGAAGCTTTAAAACCAATTTTGGTGTGGTTCACTTTGGATCCACTGGCAAGACAAAATATTTCAAGACATTCCAGAAATTTATTCACAGAAAGGTCATCAGCATTCAGAACCACATTAGTGTCATCAGCAAACATTTGAAGCACAAGAGGGGAAGGGGAGTTATGCACATTAATACCTTTAAGAGAACCACTGTTAATAGCATCTTTAACAAGCCACCCCAAAGCATCACTAGCAATGGCAAAGAGTAAGGGAGCAAGAGGACAGCCTTGTCTGATGGATCTGCTAAGACTAAAAGGGTCAGAGATATGACCATTGATAGCAACCCTAGAACAAGCATTGCCAAAAAGAGTACCTATATTTCTGATAAGTCTTTTGCCAGCACCCAAGTCCTGAAGAGACTGAAGAATAAAACCCCACTCTATTCTATCATAAGCCTTATCAAAGTCAATTTTAAAAAAATAGAAACTTTGGCCCAAATCCTTGGCATTGTCCATACCTTCCCAAAGAGAAATAATAGAGTCAAGGATGTATCTACCTTTGATGAAGCCCTTTTGCTCAGGGAGGATAAAGTTCTTCATCATGGGACTGAGTCTTCTGGCTATGGTAGAAGCTATAATCTTGTAGATGGTGTTGAGGCAAGTGATGGGTCTCCAGTTGTTAAGGTCATCTTTGCTACCCCTTTTGTGGATAAGTCTTATAACCCCAGTGTTAATGTGACAAGGGAGAAATCCTTTACTAGAAGCCTCTTCCCACACCAAGAGAATATAAGGAGTAAGAAAATCACAAAGCAACATGAAGAATTCATTGGGCAAACCATCAATTCCCGGAGACTTGCAGGGTTTCAATTTATGAATGGTTTCTTTGATCTCACCGGCAGTGAGGGGCAGGTCCAGAATGGGAACCAGGCTTTCAGGAATCATTTTTTTCCTTTTAAGAGCAATAGTAGCCCTGGCCCTCTGAATATCCTCCCCCCACTTGGGAGTACCAGAGAAAACATCCTAAAACATGCTATGGCCGTTTTGCTGTGGTTGTGCACTCCTAAAACACGTGGAGAGAGCATGCTGCATCACAATTGCTTAACGACCGTCAGAGAGATTCTGGGAAGACAGAGCTGTGCGCTGTGGAGAGAGGAAGAGAAAGCCGTCAATGCTTGCCCTGAGAGACACAGAGAATTCTGAATTCTGACGAGCAGAGGCTACGTGGCAGCGTTGGAGAGAGATGGACGATCGCTGATAAAGGTCTTTGGCGGCCGCAGATAGAATCGGAGAGAGAGAAGTGTGCTCGTGCCTGTGGTTGACCCGGACAGTCAGAGAAATCGACGGCTGGGGCTCGGGCGGTGCTATTGATTGGCGCAGAAGAGCTCCGTGGTCACCGGTAGAGAGGGAGCGCGGAGCTGCTGTCGGCGGGGAAGAGTCATAGAGTGAGAGAGAGGGAGAGAGTATCTTCCCCCCCCTCCCACGGCGGCGCAGCACACACGCACGAGAGAGAGAGAGAGAGAGAGAGAGAGATGGCAGCGTGTCAGGTCGGAGCGCACCAAGAGAGAGAGAGAGCTCTGAAAGTTTTACGATGTTTACTTGTGCCCGAACTATTATAAGGAAGTGAAATTAATGAATGTTAGTCGACCTCATAAAACGGATTTAAGGATCTAGAATGGAATAATTAACAAGCGATATTTAAATGGATGCCTCTATTATGATAAAACATTTGTGTTGAACTGTGGTGAATTTGGATTCCTTGCGATCAATTTGGGGATGGTTTTCAACATAGATATTGGATATTACCAGGAAAATTTTCATATGAGTTTTGTGTCAAAGGTGGAGACTTTGTATAAGAGAAGATTTGACGGACATCCGAAGAATTAGGATCTAGACTTCAGAGGCGGTAAATCGAATGTGGGCTTCCTAATTCATACTTGAGAACGGTAGTGTAATTAGAGCTTTGAGTGAAAGGACTTCAAATCTTAGTCAAGAATAGTGGGACAGAGGTCCTTATTTATTCGACTCTTAGTTCCTCAAATGGAAATTGGTCTATTAGAGTGGTTTCACACAAGATGATTCCAAAGCAATCCATGCTTGGATAGGAAGATCAATATTGATTTATATATCGGTAGTTTGACACAAAGAAGGCTTGATAATTAGCATGACCTATTTCCTTGTTTTATGCCCCATAAACTCTAAGGAGTTCCTAGTTGCATTCTTACATGATCATGAGTTTTAATGTACTAATGATTTATTTTGCCCCTCCGCGTTGATCTTCTTGGTGCGTCCACTCTGCAGGTTCATGCGGTTTTTGATCATCTGAAGTAAAGAGACGAAAGGCCATTGCGGAGGATACTTGAAGAAAAGAACGGACCGAAGTAAAGTTGGAAGAAAAGCTTGGACCGCGAAGATTGAAGCGGAATCCCGTAGGCGATTTCTCGCACTGTAGCGAGGGATCTAGAGTTTACACTAGCCGGCCCGCACTGTAGCGGCGGCTTTCATATTGTATCATCGCACCGCACTGTAGCGGTTTTATTGTACCATTGGCCCGCACTGTAGCGGCCTGTTTGTATCATTCATTTTATTGGAGGCTTTAGTTTCATTTCCGTTGTATTGTGGGCTTGATCTACATCACGTGTATCACTGCGGTACGCCCATCGTCTCGTTCCGATGCCCACGGTCCCACGTCTCGACACTTCCGAGGGGCGAGGGATATTAGCCATTGACGTGTGTGGCAACCTAGAAAGAGAGTCAGAGAATCACTGCGGCGGCGCCATAAGTAATTACGACGGATATTAGCCAGATATGTTAGTGGCAGCTATTGACGTAGCCTCCAGGCGGTCGGCTACTATGGCCGTTTTGCTGTGGTTGTGCGCTCCTAAAACACGTGGAGAGAGCATGCTGCATCACAATTGCTTAACGACCGTCAGAGAGATTCTGGGAAGACAGAGCTGTGCGCTGTGGAGAGAGGAAGAGAAAGCCGCCAATGCTTGCCGTGAGAGAGAGAGAGAATTCTGAGTTCTAACGAGCAGAGGCTACGTGGCAGCGTTGGAGAGAGATGGACGATCGCTGATAAAGGTCTTTGGCGGCCGTAGATAGAATCGGAGAGAGAGAAGTGTGCTCGTGCCTGTGGTTGACCCGGACCGTCAGAGAAATCGACGGCTGGGGCTCGGGCGGTGCTATTGATTGGCGCAGAAGAGCTGCGTGGTCAATGGGAGAGAGGGAGCGCGGAGCTGCTGTCGGCGGGGAAGAGTGAGAGAGAGGGAGAGAGTATCTTCCCCCCCTCCCACGGCGGCGCAGCACACGCGCACGAGAGAGAGAGAGAGAGAGAGAGAGAGAGAGAGAGAGAGAGATGGCAGCGTTTCAGGTCGGAGCGCACCAAGAGAGAGAGAGAGCTCTGAAAGTTTTACGATGTTTACTTGTGCCCGAACTATTATAAGGAAGTGAAATTAATGAATGTTAGTCGACCTCATAAAACGGATTTAAGGATCTAGAATGGAATAATTGACAAGCGATATTTAAATGGATGCCTCTATTATGATAAAACATTTGTGTTGAACTGTGGTGAATTTGGATTCCTTGCGATCAATTTGGGGATGGTTTTCAACATAGATATTGGATATTACCAGGAAAATTTTCATATGAGTTTTGTGTCAAAGGTGGAGACTTTGTATAAGAGAAGATTTGACCGACATCCGAAGAATTAGGATCTAGACTTCAGAGGCGGTAAATCGAATGTGGGCTTCCTAATTCATACTTGAGAACGGTAGTGTAATTAGAGCTTTGAGTGAAAGGACTTCAAATCTTAGTCAAGAATAGTGGGACAGAGGTCCTTATTTATTCAACTCTTAGTTCCTCAAATGGAAATTGGTCTACTAGAGTGGTTTCACACAAGATGATTCCAAAGCAATCCATGCTTGGATAGGAAGATCAATATTGATTTATATATCGGTAGTTTGACACAAAGAAGGCTTGATAATTAGCATGACCTATTTCCTTGTTTTATGCCCCATAAACTCTAAGGAGTTCCTAGTTGCATTCTTACATGATCATGAGTTTTAATGTACTAATGATTTATTTTGCCCCTCCGCGTTGATCTTCTTGGTGCGTCCACTCTGCAGGTTCATGCGGTTTTTGATCATCTGAAGTAAAGAGACGAAAGGCCATTGCGGAGGATACTTGAAGAAAAGAACGGACCGAAGTAAAGTTGGAAGAAAAGCTTGGACCGCGAAGATTGAAGCGGAATCCCGTAGGCGATTTCTCGCACTGTAGCGAGGGATCTAGAGTTTACACTAGCCGGCCCGCACTGTAGCGGCGGCTTTCATATTGTATCATCGCACCGCACTGTAGCGGTTTTATTGTACCATTGGCCCGCACTGTAGCGGCCTGTTTGTATCATTCATTTTATTGGAGGCTTTAGTTTCATTTCCGTTGTATTGTGGCTTGATCTACATCATGTGTATCACTGCGGTACGCCCATCGTCTCGTTCCGATGCCCACGGTCCCACGTCTCGACACTTCCGAGGGGCGAGGGACCCTACGAGGATCGCGCAAGCTCCAGAGAGCACAGGCAAGGTGCCCAGCGCGCAGACGCCGCTCGCAGGACAGCGGGAACGGCGCACCAGAGAGGGGCCTGATCCAACCCCACGCGCCGGCTTCCCGCCACGACCTCCTTCTTCCCGACACCTGAACCCGACATGAAGCGAGGCGGTTGCCCGATGATCCTCATCGCGTCACCTACTTCTTGAGGAAAGAGACAAGAACCTCGGCATCGGACAAAGATTTCAGGTACCGGCATTTCAAGTTATTTGAAATTTTGCATTGCTTCACATACACTGCTGAAACAGAAAGATTGTCTTGCTGCTTGAGTTTGAGCATCCACACTTTGCATTAGTTTAGCCCATACGTGTGTGAATTTTTTTCCCGCTTAGATTAGGGATTTGCTGATTTTCTAGCTTAGACAAAATGTTAGAAAACATTAGAAAATTCTCATTGAAAGAGGGGAAAATACATTGAAATCTTGGGAATCGAAGAGAGGACAGTTCGACTAGACTTTGGCCTAGGCAAATCAGAGAGCTTAGACTGACCTTTACCTCCTGGCTCGTGACTCATCAAGCCTCTTCTCTGATCTCTACTCTGAGCTTAGAGAGATAGTTGAACCACTTACACTGGACCTTGTGCTACATTCTAGGACAGAGCAGAGAAGAGAGATGGAGGATATATTCAAGGAAATGGTAATAGAGAAACAAGGGGCCCGCATAGTCCAAGCCCACTCCTCCTCAGGCGAGTACGAGTTATGTAGATACATTACAGAGAGGCACTATGCCCATTCCAAATATGCAAGGCTATGTGATGCCACAGCCTGCACCTCCAGTGCAGCCTGTTGCCCAACAGATACCTACACCACCAGTGCAAACCACATTTCAAAGAAACACTGGACCTTTTGAGAGACGAGCGACTGGTGGGTTTGGAGGGGCTAAGAGATGCGTATGGTGTGATGCACAAGAGCATTTTTCATATGCCTGTGAAGAGCTTAAGCTAGCAAAAGAGCATCAACTGGTGATAGATATCGATAAGAAGTTATGTGACTTCAGGACCCGCCTTCCTCTACCTGTGAATTGGGGAAAGGGGGGAATGAAGAAGTTTTATGAAGATTTATCTGGCAATAATGCGAGTACATCAGCCGCACGGTTAGAGCTTGTAGAGGAGGAAGATGAAAAAGTTCCTAGACCTCGATCCCAAAGGAATTATTCCATTGAGGCTTTAGTGAGGGCTAGGGATGCCATTATGCAGAAGACTGCCTGGAAGTCTCCTGTTGATGAATCCTCGGTCTATTCGCACATAGCAAATGTAGAGGAAAAGAGGAAAAGAGATGAGAGTCAGGAAGAGACTGAGCCTGAAAGAAGAGTGACTAGAAAGCAAAGTCAAGAGGCCAAAGAAAAAGCTAAAGAGCCAGAGAAGAAAGTTCAATTCAAAGAGCCTGTTGTTTCAAAGGAAGAGGCAAAGAAGAAAGAGATAAGAGAGGGAAAGAGGCCGGCTGGGCCAACTAAGATTCAAGAACTGACTAAAGAGAAAGAGAAAGAACCTGAATCGGTTCAAAAGAAAGATGAAATTCAAGAAAGTATTCAAGAGGCTGACAAAGAAAAGAAGAAGAAAAAGAAGAGAACTCCAAAGGCTGTATTAATTTCTGAGTTGGAAAGGAAAAATGATGCAAGAGAGATATTAAATGACATTTTACTGAAGAGCCAAGTGACCATGTCCTTGGAGCAGGTCTTCTCCATAGCGAAGCCTGAGTTCAAGGACAACTTTATAAAGCTGGTCAAGAGAAAGAGGTTTCCATTACCTGAAGATGTAGAGATGGAAGAAGCACTTGAAGATATTCAAGTGACAAATGAAGCAGTTACATTGAGTGATACATCTGATGATGATGATGATGAGGTTGCCAGGTGTCATAAAAATTCTCTAGGTCCTATCATACCTGATGATGAGATGAGAAAGACGGAAAGTGAATTTAGTAGGACATTTTGGGCAAGAGGAACTCCAGAGATGAAGATAAAGTTAGGGAGCATGTTTTGCTCTGGCCTTGATTGACTCAGGGTCAGAGATAAATGTGATTTCTAAGAAGCTCTATGATAAGTTTAGGTGGCCGATTGATAAAGATCATGGATGGAGGATGAGGACAGCGGATAATGGTTCAGGAGCACTGCTTGGGGCATGCGCCTTTGTACCTATGACCATAGGTGGGATTTTTGAGGAATTTCACTTCTTTGTCCAGGACCATTGTTCATATGAGGCTATCCTTGGGCAGCCCTTTATAGCTGAGGTGAGAATGGAGACTAAGGCCATGGATGATGGATCTGCCTATGCACGAATCCGTTCTAGATCTGGCCTTCATTCTCTGCAAGTGATGATTGTGTGTCCAAATCACTCCAGGAATAGAAAGAATATAAGGAAGAAACCTATCAACTCTCATGATCATGATGAGTGTATGCCTGTTGGAGAGTATGGAGCTTCTGCTGATCAAAATTTCTGTTAGGATCCACTGTTGAGCGAGACAACAGTGGGAGTTGGTTTGATGTCTCGCATGACTTTGTACATAGTTTTGAATTTTTTTCTATTTATTCATCTGCATTCAAGTTGCTATGCTTACAGAAAGAAAATGTTTCAAATAAATTCAGAAAAGTTCATGAGAGACACTATAAGCATTTAGGAATGATGTTACCTGATGAGAAGATTGAAGATGTGATCTAGTTGGAGAGAAGTTCGACTACTCTGGAAGAGCTTGAGAAGGCATTTGAGAGAAATGAGAAATCAGAAATGATTATGCTCAGTTCTATCAAAGAGTATGAGATGATTGAGGAGTTTATGAGAGAGCATGAAGTAAGTGTAAATACAAAGTATAAGACTATGGATAAGAAAGTGAATCCTATAGCGCAGCCATTGCCAGAAGATAGTCATGAGAAATATCTGCGAGTGTCAGATGACCCTATGCTGAGACCAAGAGAGCTCATAGAGCATCATTGTACTGATGAGACTATTAAAGAGATCAAGTTTGGAGAGAAATTATTTCTGAGAAAAGAAGAAAAACAGAAATTTATTGAAGTTATTAAGAAACATGAAAAGGCATTTTCACTTTTTCCACATGAGATAGGTTGCGCGGACCCGAAACAAGTACCTCCTATGATTATATTTACAGTGCCACATATACCATGGAATATCCGGCCTATACCAGTCCCAAAGGCTCAATTACCTGAGCTGATGAGGTTGCTAAAGGAAAAGATCTCCATGCGGATATTGGAACCCTCCTCGGCTCCATATTCGAATAGGTGGTTTACTCTGCCTAAGAAAAATGGGAAGCTTCATTTCATTCAGGATCTGCAACCTGTGAATAAAGTCACAATCAGAAACGTAGGGACAGGACCCATAGTGGATGAGTTTGCTAAAGCGTTTGCTGGACATTCCATCTACTCTATGGGTGATCTGTATTCAGGTTATGACCAGTTTCAGTTGGCTATGGAGAGTAGAGACATTACGACCATGAGGACTCCACTGGGCCTTGTACGCATGTGTACTTTGCCGCAGGGAGCGACGAATTTTGTGGCTCACATGATGAATGCCATGAATCTGGTTTTACGAGACTTTATACCATCTGTGACTATGCCATTCTTTGATGATGTTCTAATAAAGGGATGTGAGGAAAGAGTGAAAGATGTGAGTTTAGATGCTTCAGGATGTAGAAAGTTTGTGAGAGATCATATTGCTGATTGTGAGAAGATCTTTGAGAGGTTTGAAGATGTGGGGCTAACACTTTCTTTAGAGAAATCGGTTTTTGGCGTTGATGAGGTCCTCATTGTAGGACATCTGTGTGGACATTATGGCCGCAAGCCGTACCCGCAGAAAGTTGAGGCCATTAGCAGGATCTCTGAAGTGTGTCGTAATGTCAGTGAGGTGAGAAGGTTTCTAGGAGCCTGTGTATTCTATGTGATATGGATTCCTCACTTTGCTCATGTTGCGAACCCCTTATATGATCTCCTGAGAAAGAGAAAGAAGTTTGTATGGACAGAGAAACAGTCGAGAGCTATGCGTAAACTGAAGCAGCTGCTAATTGAAGCTCCGATTATGAAGCGTGTTGACTATTCAGGTCAGAGACCTATCATTTTGACCGTTGATACCAGTCCTATTGGCATAGGCTGGGTGATAGGGCAAGATGATGATGAGGGGCAGAGATATGCAGTGCGCTTTGGTGCTAAGATCCTACATGATACCCAAAGAAAATATCCACAAATTAAGAGAGAGTTATGGGGATTAGTGACTGCTTTAAAGAGCGATAAAGAGTATTTCATTGGGGCGAATGTGATAGTTGAGACTGACTGTCTTCCACTGATTGGCATGATTGCAAATTGTTCATCTCCGGATATTTCTATGCTTAGATGGATCTCTTATATAAAGTTTATAAATCCTGCATCTGTACACATAGCTGGGAAGTCGAATACAGTGGCTGATATGCTTTCAAGGGCAAAATTCGATGATGAGTCTGATGATGATGATGAGGTAGAAAAGGATATACATATGATAAGATACGATCCATTGGTGTATGCATATGATCAGTTCCGAGAGAACGAGTATGATGGCAAGTGGAGAGATATTGGAAGATATCTGAGTACTCTGAAACCTTCCCCCGGTTGGTCCACAAATAAGTATAGATCCATCAAGAAAAAGTCTTACAACTTTTTCTTGAAGGATGGGCTTATTTGGCGACACGCTAAAGGCAAGGTGAAGTGTCCGCAGAGAGTATTGAGTTCGAGGAGTCTTCAGAGAAAAGTTATGAGAGAAATGCATGAGACCTTATGGGCAGGTCACAAAGGATGTTATGTTACATATGAGAAGATTAGGGAAGCCTACTGGTGGCCAGGGATTTATGTGAGTGTGAGAGGTTTTGTAGACACTTGTGCTACATGCCAAGTACATTCATCAGTTAGGCACAGAGAACCGTTACATCCGACTTACCCTCCTTGTATCCATTACAAGTGGGTGGTCGACCTTGTAACCATGCCCAAAGGGATAGATAAGATGAGATACATTGTACTTGCCAGAGAGGACTTGACCAACCATGTGGAAGGTCGAGCTCTTCGTACGAAGACTACTTATAATGTATGCAAATTCCTTTTAGAAGAAGTGATCTCCAGATTTGGATACGTTGAGAAAGTGGTTGCGGACAGGGGAGAGTTGGATGTGAGAGAGGCAAAAGAGTTCTTTGATCGTCATGGAATTCGATTGTCTCTCACCACTGCCTATAATCCAGAGGAAAATGGGAAAATCGAGAGAGGTCACCCTTCCATTGTGAAGGCGATCTCTAAGGCTTGCAGCGATGACATCAAGCAGTGGCCTAGGTTTCTTCCATTCGGGTTATGGGCTGATAGGATGACTTACACTCGGTCCACAGGATTCATGCCTGCTGAATTGATGTATTGTCAGAAGCCAGTCGTCCCCATCCAGACTCAGATAGTGACATGGTTGACACTCCCGTGGAATGATGGTATGACAAGCGAAGAGTTATTATCATTCAGAATAAAGCAATTAGAACAAGGAAATGAAAAGTTGAAAGAAGCAGTCCAAAAGTTAAAGGAGTCAAGATTAAAGAATAAGATCTATTTTGACAAAACCCATCGACTCAGACCACATAGGATTGAGGTAGATGATTGGGTATTCGTGTACGACAGTACATTTGATACTCAATATGATGCTAAGAAGAAATTGACCAAACGATGGTTTGGGCCGTATGTGGTGACGTCTGTGTTTGAGAATGGTACGTATGCACTTCGTGAGTTAGACAGTACTCCTTTGAGATCTTTGATTGCAGGAAAGAGGATAAATTATTCAAGAAAAGAAATGAAGCGGATTATGAGATTGAGCAAGAACTTCTGGAGGGAACTGATGACACTGAGGCTGATGCTAATGAAGAATGATAGACCATGGAATTAAAGATAAGCTGGATCAAAATGAAGAAAAATGACCAGGTGAAACGTTTCTGATTTGAGATGTGTTTTCTTTCTGATAAAGCATATGCATTGCATTGATGTGTGTGATAAAGATATGTATGAGTTTATGAAAATCATGTAGAATGAGGATAACAAAGATCTATTATGGGTTTGCATGAAGCATGAATGACTAGGAAATGATATGAATAGAGTCAGTTAGTGGACTAGAGACTTTTGGGAGTGAAAGCTTGGGAATGTGATGGCATGCTTAGACCGAGTACATGTATATGCTGATTGATTTGAACACTTAGTGAGTGGGAAACTTTGGATCCTAGTATTTGTTTCTTATGAGATCTTACCTCCATATGGATCATGATTTATAAAGAAACATTCATACTCATGCCAGCTTATATGTGCGTGTAGGTTGTTGGTGCGCTACGATGGGCTAGTAGGCGGGTGGAACCACCTTGGTCGGGTGATCAAGGCCACGAGCCGTAGCTAGTTTCGTCGTAGGCCTGACCTATCTGTTGTCATGCGCCTGTATGGGTCGGTAGGTGGGTGGAGTCACTCTGATCGGGTGGTCAGAGCCACGAGCTGACGTCGATTTCATGCAGGGCTGACGTTGTGTATGTCGTGCGCTATGTCGGGTCGACAGACAGGTGGGATAAACTTGGCCGGGCGGACAAGTCCATGAGTCGCACCCGATTTCGACATAGGCCGATTTGTGAAAAATAAAAGATAAAAAGAAATGCTGAGCTGAGATGAAGAGGAAAAGAAAAAGAAAAAGAAAAATGAAAAAGAAAAAGAAAAAGAAAGAAAGATCTAATGGAGAGCTGGACAAGTAGGAGATAAATAGTGGGAATCGAGGTATATTCTACAAACTAAGTTAGTAGAAACATATGTATATGCTAGTACTTAGAATGAGCAGTTGGATCTGAACCAGTTGAACAAACAGAAGATCTAGAAAGCCAACGATTTATTTATGTGCTTACTTGTCAGATTGCAGACGCAGAAACATAGTATGATGTTTGTAAAGCTTCAATCTACCTAATTTTCTAAAATTCATACTAATCTTTATAAAAATTGCATGACTGCATGAGATCATGATTTGAGTTTTGAAAAGAAAAAGATAAAAAGTGTAAAAAGATTTTTTAAAAGAACCCTAATACTCTTCTGTTGGATCTTGCAGGTTGGCCCATCGGGATGATGTGCAGGTTTAGCGGGGGTGAATGTAGGGATGAAATCCCGCAGGGAGTGTGCACTGAGTTTTTTTTCAAAAGATCATTGGTTTTGAGTTTTTGTGTGATGTTTTTGATCGAGAGAGTGGTATATTTTGTACATTTTTGGCCGAATTAATTGATTGTGCGATGCGAAAACAAGTTTGGGATGTGTGCTAGACCCGTGTATATAAATAACTGACTTTAGACCCATGAAAACCTTAGGCTTGACCCTTGAAACTGACTGGAAACACGAGTTACCCCATGAAAACCGGACTTGAACCCTTGGAAACGCTTGGAGTTTAGGTCCGAAATTGCAAATAAACCATTAAATTGGTGAGCTTGAGATAATTGTGACCAAACCCTGATTTTTCCGACCACAAACCCTAGGTCGGACCCTTGGAATTGGTGTTTATCCTAGCCCAAACCCTTAGATTAATTAACCCTGTATATAGTGTGAAACCAAAACATTAATTTAGGGAAAATAAAAAGGACAAAAATAAAAAAAATGGAATTAAGAGATGGGATTTTCCAAGAATAGTAAGTGAACATGCATGGTCGTCTGAAATTGGAAAGTTGAGTAGGGAGGTTGGAAACTTCTAGATGAACGTCCCAAGGAGAGAAGGATGGGGAAGCTTATAAATAGAGGGCCAAGCCTCATTTGTTTTTCCTCGTTGATCTTCTTGGTGCGCCCACTCTGCAGGTATGCTTTCTTATCCTCCTCTTATTCATTTTTCCTTATTCATATTCATTAGTTTGCATTAGAGAGAGAGCTGGCAAAGATAGAATTGGTTGATGCCTGGAGGCTAGGCATATGGGCAGAGAGAGAACTTGGCGGCTGTTAGCAGAGTTGAACCCGGAAGATCGTAGGGAGAGTGGAGACTCGGGCTGTTGAGGTCGTTGGCGGAGACTCGAGAGATATGCAGAGAATTGCTCGCGTGCTACTGTCAATGTGAGGAGAGAGAGTCTTGCGGGTGTTGTCAGAGAGCAGGAGGAGAGAGAAGGATTGTTGCGACCATTGACGTGTGTGGCAACCTAGAAAGAGAGTCAGAGAATCACTGCGGCGGCGCCATAAGTAATTACGACGGATATTAGCCAGATATGTTAGTGGCAGCTATTGACGTAGGCTCCAGGCGGTCGGCTACTATGGCCGTTTTGCTGTGGTTGTGCGCTCCTAAAACACGTGGAGAGAGCATGCTGCATCACAATTGCTTAACGACCGTCAGAGAGATTCTGGGAAGACAGAGCTGTGCGCTGTGGAGAGAGGAAGAGAAAGCCGCCAATGCTTGCCGTGAGAGAGAGAGAGAATTCTGAGTTCTAACGAGCAGAGGCTACGTGGCAGCGTTGGAGAGAGATGGACGATCGCTGATAAAGGTCTTTGGCGGCCGTAGATAGAATCGGAGAGAGAGAAGTGTGCTCGTGCCTGTGGTTGACCCGGACAGTCAGAGAAATCGACGGCTGGGGCTCGGGCGGTGCTATTGATTGGCGCAGAAGAGCTGCGTGGTCAATGGGAGAGAGGGAGCGCGGAGCTGCTGTCGGCGGGGAAGAGTGAGAGAGAGGGAGAGAGTATCTTCCCCCCCTCCCACGGCGGCGCAGCACACGCGCACGAGAGAGAGAGAGAGAGAGAGAGAGAGAGAGAGAGATGGCAGCGTTTCAGGTCGGAGCGCACCAAGAGAGAGAGAGAGCTCTGAAAGTTTTACGATGTTTACTTGTGCCCGAACTATTATAAGGAAGTGAAATTAATGAATGTTAGTCGACCTCATAAAACGGATTTAAGGATCTAGAATGGAATAATTGACAAGCGATATTTAAATGGATGCCTCTATTATGATAAAACATTTGTGTTGAACTGTGGTGAATTTGGATTCCTTGCGATCAATTTGGGGATGGTTTTCAACATAGATATTGGATATTACCAGGAAAATTTTCATATGAGTTTTGTGTCAAAGGTGGAGACTTTGTATAAGAGAAGATTTGACCGACATCCGAAGAATTAGGATCTAGACTTCAGAGGCGGTAAATCGAATGTGGGCTTCCTAATTCATACTTGAGAACGGTAGTGTAATTAGAGCTTTGAGTGAAAGGACTTCAAATCTTAGTCAAGAATAGTGGGACAGAGGTCCTTATTTATTCGACTCTTAGTTCCTCAAATGGAAATTGGTCTACTAGAGTGGTTTCACACAAGATGATTCCAAAGCAATCCATGCTTGGATAGGAAGATCAATATTGATTTATATATCGGTAGTTTGACACAAAGAAGGCTTGATAATTAGCATGACCTATTTCCTTGTTTTATGCCCCATAAACTCTAAGGAGTTCCTAGTTGCATTCTTACATGATCATGAGTTTTAATGTACTAATGATTTATTTTGCCCCTCCTCATTGATCTTCTTGGTGCGTCCACTCTGCAGGTTCATGCGGTTTTTGATCATCTGAAGTAAAGAGACGGAAGGCCATTGCGGAGGATACTTGAAGAAAAGAACGGACCGAATAACTTCCCATCTGGCCCCTACACCTCTTTCAACCTAACCTCACCACCCCAATACCCATCCTTTGTGGAGCAGTTCATCCGCTCTCCAATGTTTCAGAGGCACATTTCCCCGATGTTTGCAACGACATCAATTTACACGAACACCACACTCACTTCACCTACCATACCCACCTACATGGTAGCCCCTGTACACACCACTCTGTCTGACCCAATGGACATTTCACCCACCACAGCACCTCTCCCCACGATTCCACCATCTCCCCCTCCCTTACCCCACACCTCACCACTCACCACATCATTGGCACACACAGCATTCACTACCTCCCTCCCCAATCCCACCTCCCCTGCATTCCAAACTTTTCCCCTTGCATCTCATAATGTAAATAGCACGTTCAATACATTACTTCAGAGTGCACATCAACTACAACAAGAATACCATCAATTGGAAGAACGCACTGCGGACCTCCAGGGAGAATCTCGACGTTTGCAAGCTAGAGTCAACACTCTTGAAGCCGATTACCAAACGCTCCTAACCGAGCATACCACCTTACAGCAGGCTCACTCCGAATTGGAATCAAAGACATCGACAGTAGATGATCAAGCAGTCAAGGAACTAGAAACAGTGCTCCAAGCGCAAATGATATCTAATGCTACACTCAGACTCAACCTTGGTCTATTAAGGAAGCATATGGCAGCAGCACTAGAAGAGAACAAGAGGCTTCAGCAACAAAACCAAGACAACTTTGAAGCGGCTATGGAAGGAACTGCAGGAGCAACCATTAGCCCTACCAAGTATAGAGCAGTCCCATCAGAAGACATTCGCATCTTACTCGAGGAGCATGAAAATTTCTTAGAGTCATATGAAAAGTTAGAGACTGAATGTGCATACCTAAAGAAACAGATAGCCCGTGCCCCCACAGCTCAACAGGAGTCAATAATCTTGGAACGCTCCACAGAAGAATTAGAGACCCTCCGTAAGCAGGTGGCAGAACTCAAAGCACGCCTCGCACCATATGAAAGGCCACCCTCGCCCACTAAAGAACCAGAACCTGAAACAATAGTGGAAATCCCCGTCGATGACAGCTATGAAGAGCCGTACGAGCCGATGGCAACACCCGGTGGTCGGACTACAGAGGAAGGACAGGACACTTTAGAAATTCAAGTTCCAGATTGGGTCAAAAGGGTTGAGAAAGTGGGTAAGACACATGATGATCGCATTGCTGTGCAAATGCAAGCTCTCACAAATCTGGAAGAAACTGTCCTTCGGTCTTCTTACTTTCAGAACCTATCCCACCAACGGTTAATCACAACATCAAAGTCACAATACATGCCTTATTTTGTCTTGCTACATGATTATAATGCAGAAGTCAAAAGACATACAGGGAAGGAGCCCACATTTGCCACTCAATTTGAGCCAGAGGACTTACCGGCCGATGCGCGTGCTGGCTCGATCTTCCAGCCTAATTGGCGTGCACGTCTACTAACCGATTACCCTGAGATGATGAGCACCTGGGCAACCATGCCACTGTACATCAAGTATAATCCATGTTATTGCCCAATGGTACGCCGCAGATCATGGCAAGCATTTGCGATCAAGGTACGCAACAATAAAGAATGCTCGGCTTGGGTTAACTATCCATATTTTGCTCCATCTCGAGGGACCACAACTGTAGCCTACATGATATCAACAATTCGGCACTGGTCTACACGTCTAAATAATGTACCCGACATAGCAGCAAAAATGTGTATGAAAATATTCGAGCTCATGACCATTGTCTTCAAAACCTTTCGGAAGATACAAGCTCCATACATCTCTGCCCCTAGATTCTCTCAAGGTAACAAGGATTTAGTCTACGACATGAGCCAGACTCCCTCGGTCACTATAATCTTTGCCTAGCATGCATGAATAAAGTACTTACCCGCATGCTTCAAGCAGACATTTGAGGAAATGTTCTCTACGGGATTCTGGGAATATCATTCAGAAATTTTCATTCCCAGACCCACACATTTGCTACATCTATTCGCAATAGAACAAGCGATCCATGCAGATCAGTTACGTCTGCCACATCCGGACATTCCAGGACCAATTGATTGGGATCGTATGATGACAGATTTGGCCAGAGGACTACGCACACAAGAACATCAGCTTGCCACTCAGGTTGTGGAATATTACATCCAACACTCCCAGCAACAAGGGTCTGTCAGGGATGACAGACGCGAGAGAGGGGGGGGGGTGTTGGAACTGAAGGACTCACAAGGCAAGGAAGCGTACGAAGGGAGTCAGAGAGAAGAGAAAGCACAAGCAGACAGAGCAGTCAACGACGATCTGGCAAGTAGGCCAATATTTTTTTCAGGACACTAACGCATATCAGAGAGGTGGACACACAAGGAGAAGGAGCAAGTAGGGAGCTCCAGGAAATGTATGTCCAAATGTTAGTAGAATCCCTACAAAAATAGTGATTTTCATCACTAACAATCATTGTAAATATCATTTTCCTATTTTTGTAGCTCCATTTTGTGCAAGCCAAGGAGTGCTTGAGCTTGAGGAGCTTTAGGAGTACCTACCTGTCAGTTTTCACATTTTTTAGACTTTGTTTGAACCTCCGAATAGGGTAGAGAACCTAATTTTTAACTAGGCCGGACACTAGGTCTGAACATGGCCAAAACCTAGTCAAAAACTATAAAAAGAGCTAGAAGGCTCATTTTTGAGGTGAGATTGTGATTGAAATGAACTTGTAAGAGCTTTTTGAAAGTAATCTAAGAACTCCATTGCTTCTCACTCTTTGTCTTGCCGTGTGTGCGCGTGTGTGTGTATGTGTGTGCATGTTTGTGTGCTTCTCACTCACGCACTTGTGCCTCCACTTGCTCGAGGTCTTCATACCATCCTCACGTCTTCCCGGATTGACATTAAAGGAGGTGCTACTCATCACTGAGCTACATTAGGCTTTAGTGGGAGTTGACGGTGCATGAAGCAAGCCTAAATGCTTCTTTGTGTGCATTAGAACTTCACAAAAAATTTGAGGAATAACCTCATACATATGCTTGTATTAATTGATTGACTTGTAAGGTTAATATCAAAAGTTAATTTGTCAAAATTAAAGATCATTTATAGAGATTATCTTTTGAGTGATTCATGTACTTATCAAAAATATTGTGGAGTCCTAAGAACCTCTCATTTTATCATACCTCACTTACAACACTTTTTTCATAGCTACATTGTTCTCTGTTTGCTACTATAGTACATTAGTTGAAGTTTCTCATCTTGTCGGAGTCATTGCACTGTGTATATGGACTTCTTATTTGACCGATTGCTTTGTGTATAAAACTAAGACTCTTACAAGTATGCCTAATTGTTTTCTATTTTGGTTAGAGGTATAATCATTGCATTATGAATAGATCAAAGTGATTGTGTTTGTGCATCTTCATCATCCTTAAAGGTTCGGATCACCCCCTGACTTCTTATGTATATTGCTCTCAATGAAGTCTTTATATATCCATGTAATAACTTTCAGTTCACTCAAATCTTTGTTTGAGTGTTTGAAAAAGGTCTTGGGTCAATTCAAACCAGCCTGTTAGCTCTGAATAAAACTCTCAGTGCCTTCCTCCATAAACAAAAGGTTTTTTTCAAGGGGACAAATTCTCAAAAGTTATCTGTTTTGAGAATCATGTTCCAAAGTACCATAATGGTACAAATTCATACATTGGAATCTTGGAGAGTCTAATAATTGTTTCTAGAGTTTTTTAGGCGCATGTGGACCACATTTTTTCAACGACCCTCTCATCTCTGTGCATTAGCCATTACTCATCACATGAACCCCGTACACACCTAAGGTATGTGTTTTACTTGCTTTTTGTGTGTATTTCTTGCTTCTAGGTGCATATATGAGGGCTAATATTCTTCTTGAGCATGTTTAGAGATAGAGATTCATTTTCCAATCAAGCATATTCAAGAGCGTCGCATATGCGACGCTCTGCAGTTTGCCAATGTCTCTCCCACCGTCGCTATACAGCGACGAAATTAGCGACGCTCTTTAATTAACGTCGTCTAAGGGACGCTAGCATCGTTTATGCGACGAGGGTCGGAGAAAAAAAAAATTCAAAATTCTGACCGTCACTTATGCGACGACCACGTTGCATAAGCGACGCTTCCCATTTTTTTTCCAATTTGGGAGCGTCGGTATGCCCCCCTTTTTCTTGTAGTGTATAGAGATAGAGATTCATTTTCCAATCAAGCATATAAAGAAGTTGAGATGGAACTATGTTATTTACGTTGAAGCTCTTCTGATCATGTAGGAAAAGCACACTACTTGCAAAAATAAAGGAAATAGCCATTGCTCAAAGTGGACATTAGGCATAAGGAAGTATGGTCTCTTATCTAGATTGAATCGTTCCATTTCTTTAAGTCTATTTTTTTATAGTTGTCTCTTGTTGGTTTTCCAATACAAAGAATCCAATTATCTTGTTAAAATTTCTATCGAAAATATGGAGGAAGAAATTTACAAAGTGTGAACGGTGTTAAATAAATCCTTAGGGTAGATCATCCAATCAAGTAGAAGCAAGCACTATGGAATGTGATTCGGGGCAAGGCCCTATTGAAAATTTGGAAAAAAGAATGGGCCATAAATTTCGTGATTCGCTGAAAGAATCGGAAATCATATGAGTAATCCACTAATAAGAATTAAAAATCATATGAGTAATGCACTACTAATACAAGGAAGCTATTTTTTATTCAGGATAATAAACTTGAATGTAAATGGACTCCTAATGAAAGGGATTAAAGGATCCTAAGCCTTATTTGTTTCTCTTTTTAACTCTCTTCTCTGCCTCCTCTTTCTATCAAGTTAAGCTATGGATCTTTGAATAAGAAGCCATTTTTTTAAATGGCCTCTCTCCCTTGTCCCAGCACATTTAAAAACAGAACACACAAGAAGAATACAATCAATAAAGAGCTCTAATATGTGTGAACTCAACCTCAAAAGAATACTAAAGGTGCTCAGAGTACTAGGCATAGTGGTAAACACTCCAAAACCTTCGGGTGAAGGTCCACATTTTAAAATATAGAGATTTTCAAGTTGTTAAATCTTCATAACTGGTTATAAGGAAGTTGGAGAGATCTCGAATTGTTTTTCCAAAATTTGAAATCTAAATGAAGTGGTCTAATAAATGGGAACCATGCAGAGATTTTTTTGTTCTAAGATTTCTAGAGCCTTCTAGAAGCATGTAATTTGAGTTAACTTAAGATAACTCAAGTAGAATAAGGCACTTGAAAAACGTACCACTACTAGTACTTCAAAGGACTAGCTATAAGGTATATGCTATAAGGTATTGCAAAAAGGATTCAACCATATGACATGTATATGAACGAATACAAAAGCATCAAACACTCACTTCAAACATTTATCAATTTGGTGGAATGTTCACCTTTAATGTATGTGTTCAAAGGTTGAAAGTAACCATGCTATTGCAAGGCATAGCAGCTCCTTTTGATAGAAACCCGTAAATCTTGAACAATATTTACTCCAAAAAAATTGAAGACATAAAAATGAAGACATAAAAAAGTTTTGAACATCAAAATTTGAAGACATGAAAATGATATAAACATCATGTCTGCAAACAATACAAATTCTACCTTTAGCATCGAGAATATGATAGAGAGAAAGAATACAAATATTTTGGGTCTTGCAATGGGAGGTCGCAAACTCTATGTCACATTTATTGATGACCATACTATAAAAGTGCTAGTGTAAAGCTACTACACACTTTCAAAAGTATTGGTGTAAAGTTACTAGCCCTTTTAAAATTTCATGCTTGGCTTGCAAATGGATCCGAAAACTTGAAAACAAAGAATAGGAAAAAAGAACTAACTTTTGAATATGTACAAATCAAGTATGTACAAAAGCTTCATTTTCCAATCAAATATGTACTAAAGTTGAGGTGAAGGCTGGTCTCTTAGGACTAATTTTTGTAATTTGCAGTCCTTGAAATCTCTTTTTATAGTCGTGGCTTACTTGTTTTCTAGTATAAAGAATTCGATTATCTCTTGTCAAGATTGTCATTAAAAATATGGAAGGAGACATTTTTCATAATTGTTTCTCATATCCTAAGACAACGAAATTGAGCAATGGTGTTTAGAGAATCCTCAAGGTAGATCATTCCATCACTTGGAAGCAATCACTTCTTGGGGAGGTGATTGGATGCTCCATTTTTCTATGCAACACCATCAAAGGCAAGGCCCTATGGAAAAACTAGAAATAGTATAGGCCATAAACTCTGGTGATTCTTCAAAGGAATGTTCTATTGAAGGAAAATAAACCACACAAGAGACGAATATGGGTGCTTTTGATATTATTCTAATATGTACAAAATCAACTTGAGAACAATATTATTTGTGCTTTTGATGCAACGCCAAGTGATAGAAACTTTGGACCCTAGGTTAAAGGAACATGGCCAAAACCTACAAGTTTGTGTGTCATTAAATACTCATAAGTTAAGATAAGGGAGTCCAATGATTCTTGAACTGGTACTAAAAACATTGAGACTTACCTGGATGACCGAACCTCAAAAAGAAAAACTATGAGTGACAATGAGCTCATCATATGTCTCGTAAACCTCAATGCATTCCACTTTCTATACAACCATTGTTGCGAGGATTAGCCATTTGATCCTTTTTTGCATATATGATGTATATATAACTCATTCTCTACTATCTTTCTATGTATCCTCAATGTGTTTAGTACTTGCATGAGAAATGGGAATCAAAATTTGAAGACATGAAAATGATATAAACATCATGTCTGCAAACAATACACATTCTACTTTTAGCATCAAGAATATGATAGAGAGAAAAAATACAAATATTTTGGGTCTTGCAATGGGAGGTCGCAAACTCTATGTCACATTTATTGATGACCATAATTTAAAAGTGCTAGTGTAAAGCTACTACACACTTTCAAAAGTATTGGTGTAAAGTTACTACACCTTTTAAAATCTCAAGCTTGGATTGCAAATGGATCCGAAAACTAGAAAACAAAGAATAGGAAAAAAGAACTAACTTTTGAATATGTAAAAATCAAGTATGTACAAAAGCTTCATTTTCCAATCAAATATGTACTAAAGTTGAGGTTAAGGCTGGTCTCTTAGGACTAATTTTTTAGTTTGCATTCCTTGAAATCTCTTTTTATAGTCGTGGCTTACTTGTTTTCTAGTATAAAGAATTCGATTATCTCTTGTCAAGATTCTCATTAAAAATATGGAAGGAGACATTTTTCATAATTGTTTCTCATATCCTAAAACAACAAAATCGAGCAATGGTGTTTAGAGAATCCTCAAGGTAGATCATCCCATCACTTGGAAGCAATCACTTCTTGGGGAGGTGATTGGATGCTCCATTTTTCTATGCAACACCATCAAAGGCAAGGCGCTATGGAAAAACTAGAAATAGTATAGGCCATAAACTTTGGGTATTCTTCAAAGGAATGTTCTATTGAAGGAAAGAAAACCACACAAGAGAAGAGTATAGGTGCTTTTGATATTATTCTAATATGTACAAAATCAACTTGAGAACAATATTATTGGTACTTTTGATGCAAGGCCTAGTGATAGAAGCTCATACGTGACTTAACTAAAACCTTTTTATTCCGCTTTATTAGATGAGAGAGCATTTCAGTTCTCATTGAATGACCCTTTAAAATATATGATCCCTTCTTGGTACTTGAAGGTGTGGTACTCTCGAATCTTGCATATATTGTGACAAAACAATAACACTATACGATGTTTTTTTATGGTAGCCGAGTGATGTCCTTTGATACTCACTTTTGTTGAATTTCCAATTCGCTTGCTCTCAAGCATGCCATACTTTGATTGCATACTCATCTTCCAAGTCAAGTTGTTGTAGTGATCACATCTTTTGTGTAGCCCTCTTTGCAACATGGTAGTCTGATCAAAGCCCTCTGCAACCAACATAGCATTTTTTAGGGCATAGCGGAAGGTCCAAAGTTCAAAATCTATGAATTCGCCTAAATGGAGTAAGTGGACGAAAGAACTTCAAAAGAAAAGTGACAACCTTCCTTCACAGCTCATTGTGTCGAGGATTCTATATAACGTGCTTCCCGGACCTGAATGATCTCCATCGTTCCCTTGTTAGCCTGTCCGCCTCGGTAACACAATCTGCCTCGATGAAGTCTACAACCTTGGTGCTCAGTCTACAACCTTGTTTGAGAATCCGGAATACACTGCTGATGTTGTTGCCACTGGAGCCCTTCGCCTCCTTGAAGCTATCAAAAGCGACACAAGGACAACAGAAAGAAAGGTAATACTTCTCCTTTTTACGCATCGATGATTAATATGATTTCTGCTACTTTATTATGCATGCAGTTTTTCGTTACTTTCGGAAGAATGGATGAATCAATTTCCGCTGGTTTCTTATTATTAAAGAACGACACCATGCACAGAGAAAAGAGATGAGATACACGGGGATAGAGAAAAGATGACACGCAGATGTAGCGTGAATTAGCGCCTTGGATTTGAACAAGAATATAAAAGATACATACAGATTCTGGTTGGCATATTAGCCGCTGCATAGTTTAGCGTTTGAACAATACGTTTGCCTTTCAACCACTTACATGTATGTCGCACTTAAAGTACGTTCTAACATTCATGCCTACCTGTTCGCAGGTTCGTAACTATCAAGCTGGATCTGCTGAAATGTATGGAGCTAGCCCACCTCCACAGGATGAGAACACCGAATTTCACCCGATGAGTCCTTATGGAGTGTCAAAAGTTGCAGCTCATTGTACACTGTCCATTATCGAGAGGCACATGGACTTTTTGCATGCAATGGCATTTTGTTCAACCATGAGTCACCTCGAGGAGCAGAGAACTTTTTTATAAGGAAGATCAGCAGGGCTGTTGCACAAATCAAACTGGGGCTTCAGGAGAAGCTTGTCCTTGGAGACCCAAAAGCCTCACGTGAGTGGGGATTTGCAGGCGATTATGTGCAGGCAATGTGGCTTATGTTACAGCAAGATGAGCCTGATGACTATGTGGTTGCCACAGAGGAAACTCATACTGTGGAGGAGCGCTTGGAGGCCGCATTTGGCCACGTAAACCTTAACTGGAAAAACCACGTTGAGATTGATGAAAAACAACTCCGACCTTCGGAAGTGGATAAAACAGAAACTAGGCTGGAAACTCAAAGTGAGCTTCAAGGAGTTGGTGGCCATTATGGTGGATTCCGATCTAGAGAAGGCAAAGACAAAGAAAGAACCCTGATTAAGGGCCCTGATTTCCTTCCAGAACTATAATTTGCTCCGTGCAATTGGTGTCCTTGTTGAACGAAGCTGTTGATTCTGATTGTGATGTAGAGAAGAGAAAGACTGAACAAAGCTTTTGATTCTGATTACTAACTATTGTGATTCCATATTCGTTTTAGAGTCATGAAAATAAGCATGTTGTTTTTCGAATCCATTCGTTTTTTCCCATCATAATGGTAAAATTTAGCCACCTTTAATGCAGGTATAGCTTCTCTAATGATTTCCCCAGACTTATTATTTTTTCGATTATAACATGCTCGTTTGTAGTTATTGTCTTTCTGATCACTTATGAAGAACAAAAATATTAGTAATAATCATAACAGCAACAACGAAAGAATGAAAGCAATCCAAAGCCTTGCAGTCTATGAACTTTATCATCATCATTCTTAAAAAAGAACAAAAATAATGATGATGATAATACCCATTAAACGCCTTGCACTTTTTGAACCTTAGGTCTAATAATTACAAGACTGTAGTGAATAGAAAAGAAAGTAATTCATAAAATCTAGAAGAAATCTCAATAAAAAGAGAATCTCTTACATCAAGGAATACCCGTGAGAGTGTGATGCAGATTAAATTGGTTATTTATTACGTCTTATTATAAGATAGAAGCCTCCCAATGAGAGTGTGATGCCACATAAGAATCCAACGTAGGGAGGGGGAGAAAAGAACAGGAAGAAGAAGAAGAAGATGGAGGAGGAGTCAAGAAGTCAATAGTAGAGAGAATCATCGTTTTAAAGTTATGTTCTTGAGGCTTGTTTTTAATTTTGTTTTCTAAGATTGTACTATAAATATATTTTATGAGAAAAACACGTGCAAGAGAAATTAGTTCTAAGTAGAAAGTAGGCTGATCATATTTCATATATCATATAGAAGTTTCGAATTCTAGATCATATCCTAGAGCAATATGATTTTGTATAAATACCTTAAGTACAACATACTTTTATGTGGGGTTTTGGATGTTGGGCCATATAAGCATAATTGCACAATTGCAAGATATACTCAATCCAAGATTCATGTACGTAATAAAAGAGACCTTAAGAGGGATGACGCATAAACTTTCTTTACATTCCTTGGGGTATAAACTAAGGAACCGACTTTATTTCAAATCATGATCACATCAATACAAGTTAGTACATGCTTATTATAAACATAAGATTTTGAGTTTTTCTTGATATAGAGGTGCTCTAACATCAAGCATAGCTTGTTCTTTTGTAGATTACCACTCTCGATCAGTGGTATTAGAGCAAGAATCATCAAAATTGAAGAAAGGAGGACCCTGACTGCTGTAGTCATAAAGAAATCAACACATGAAGGTTCAAAAGGTGAAAGCTTGAAGGGAAAGCTTGAGAAGGAGACCAAAAGACATCAAGTAGATTAAAAGGAGCTTCATTCAAAGTAAAGGTACACTTATTACTCATAAAGGTTGAAGAATTTAATACACAAGTGAAGAAAGGATGGGAGATTCTCTTCAGATAGAGAAATTGGATAGAGAAAACTATCCAGCATGGTCAATGAGGATGGAAACTGATCTCATGAGCAAAGACTAGATAGGTTACATCACAGGTGAGAAAAACCACAATTTAGAGATCCTAGTGTTCCAACTAGGGATGAACTCTCAGATTTGAAGGCTTAGATGAAGAGAGATGCTCAAGAAAGGAGCATTATCTACATGGGAGTCAATGACTACTTGCTACCTCATATTAGAGGTCTTGAAAGTGCAAGTGATATATGGAATTCTTTGGAGGAGTATTTCCAAAACACTAGAAAGTCAAGGAAGGCATCTTTATTGGTAGAGTTCACTACATTCAAGAAGAAGGCTTCTAAATCCATTTCTCATTATGTAACAAGGATGAAGGACATTGCAGATGCATTATGAGCGATTGATGAAGATATTGAGGAGGATTGATTGGTAAGGAAAATCCTCAGAGGTTTGAGAGGAGATGAAAAATGGAAGCCATTCATTTTGTCCACTGAATTGTCACCAGATCATTTCACTCCTGATTTAAATCAGTTGCTAGGACACATGCTAACTTTTGAGCAGGATGTCAAAGGTCATGGTGATAAGAGTGCAGGTCAAGCAATGTATTCAAAGGATAAAAAGAAGATTAGCAAAGGAAAGCAACGAAAAAACGTAGATGAAGGCACAAGTAGCCAAACTAACTTCCTAAGAGGAAGCGGAGGTGGCAAAGGTAGAGGAAGAGGTAGAAGTAATAAAGATGGAGCCAAAGTTGGCTGGATTTGTGGTAAGACAAATCACTTAGCTCATGATTGTTGGCATAATAACAAAATAATGGAGGATATAATCAGAACTTTAATTCAAGAGGAAGAGGTGGCAGAAATCAAAGAGGTAATTTTAGAGGTAGAGGTAGTACAGAATACTTCAGAAGAAATGTAGGTAGAGGATTTCAAAGTCAATCCTACAACAATACCTACTACAATTATGCTTCAGATCAGAAGGAGGATTCAACCTTGATTATGAACGCAACTTGTGAAAGACAAAGTAAACATCATTGACTCAAGGTGTAGCAATCACTTGAGTGGAAACATAGTCTTGATGACTGATTTGGAGAATAACGTAACTAATAATGTAGTTCAAACAGGTGATAATAGAAAGCACAATGTGAAGTCAATTGGATCAGTGAAGGCCAAGGATGGAAGTACTCTCCTGAGCAAGGCCTTGTATGTTCCTACAATTCCAAAGAATTTGTTAAGTGTAGCACAAATTGTTGAAAAAGGTTATGACGAACCTAGCAATGGGTATAAAAAAATTGTTTCAAGGAAGAAAGAAGGAAGACCCTAGCAATGGGTATAAACAAATTGTTTCAGGGAAAAAAGAAGGAAGATTATTCACATTGAAGATTCAAGGTAATGTTGGTCATGCCTTGTTCACTTATGGAGGACATAAGATTTCTAAGTTAGATATTTGGCACAAAAGGCTTGGACATTTTAATGAAAGAGGTATTAAGGATATGGGTAACAATGGTTCCTGCTTGGATTGCCTAATGTAGTAGGTCAACATATGACATATAGATGTGATGCATGTCAATTAGGCGAGGTTCATAAGCAATCTTATTCCAAGCATGGTTTTATGTATTCAAAAAAGCTTGAATTGGTACACATAGATGTGTGGGGACCATCAAAGGATTTCACTTTAAATGGTTCAAGATATTATGTGATTTATGTTGATGATGCTAATAGGTGGATCATTATCTATGTGATCAAAGATAAATTAAAGGTATTTAATACATTCAAACATTATCATGTGTATGCAGAAAGAATCATAGGTCAAAAGTTGAAGAGACTAAGGTCAGATGGAGGAGGAGAGTATTTCTCTAATGAGTTCAGTGATTACTTATGGAATGCAGGTATAAAAAGGGAAGTTACTTGCAGGTACTCTCCTCAACAAAATGGTGTAGCAGAAATGATAAATAGAACTCTTGTTGAGTTTGCAAGATGCATAATGAAGGAGAAAAATTGTCCAAATTATTTGTGGGCTGAGGGTGTAAATACAGGTACATATTTGGTCAATAGATTACCATGTAAAGCCTTGTAGTGGTGTGACACCATATGAGGCATGGTGGGGTAAGAGACCTACCTTAGATCATTGCAAAATGTTTGGATGCTTAGCCTATGCATATGTGCCATCTCAGTTGAGCCATAAATTGGAACCTCAAGTTGAAAAGTATGTGTTCATTGGATATGATGATAAGCA
Source organism: Ceratopteris richardii (assembly GCA_020310875.1). Taxonomy (NCBI): domain Eukaryota; kingdom Viridiplantae; phylum Streptophyta; class Polypodiopsida; order Polypodiales; family Pteridaceae; genus Ceratopteris; species Ceratopteris richardii. Next base: position 108,143,179 of record CM035439.1, on the reverse strand, counting down.
AATGGGATATAGGTTGTGGAGTCCATCTACAAAACAATTCCTTGTATCAAAGGATGTTACATTTGATGAGCAAGGTACTTGGTATGCAAGTACAATCAATATTCATGTAGGTGATGAAGAAGTTGTGCATGAAAAGAAAGGTAAATCCAAGGTTCATATATTTGATAAAGAAGAAAACAATGAAGTACAGGTTGAAGTTGAAGAAGTGCCAAGGTTTGATCCAGAATGTGATGAACCAGAAACCTCAAGAAGTGGAGAAATCACAAGGTCATCAAGACACAAATGACAACCTACAAGGTATAGCTATGACACTTCTTTTTTGGCTACTAAAGACTATGCTTACATGATGAAAGCAGATGAAGACCCTTCTACTTATGAAGAGGCAGAAGGTAAGGAAAATTGGGAGAAAGCTATGCAAGAAGAGTATGATGCATTAATAGAAAATGAGACTTGGGATTTGGTTCCTAAACCAAATAGTCAGAAGATGATTGAATGCAAATGGGTCTACAAAATTAAGATGTATGCAGATGGAAGTGTGTCTAGGTATAAAGCTAGACTTGTTGTGAAAGGGTTTTCTCAGACATATGGAATAGACTATGATGAGACCTATAGTCCTGTGGCAAGATGACAACCATCACGACACTCATACCCATTGTTGCATGTAAAGATTGGAGATTATATCAATTAGATGTGAAAAATGCTTTTCTTAATTGTTATATTTCAGATGATGTTTTCATGGAGCAACCAGAAGGATTGAGAAATAAACAGTATCTAGATCATGTATGTAAGCTCAAGAGAGCTTTGTATGGTTTGAAGCAGGCCCCAAGGGCATGGAATTATAGACTTGTGAAGTTCTTGAAAGAACTTGATTTTCAAGTATCTAAAGCAGATAGTAGCTTGCTTGTCAAAGCAAGTGATGATGGGTTCATTTACATGTGCATATATGTTGATGACATAATTCTTACAGGTACAGATAAGAAAGGCATACAAAGCCTTAAGAAGCAAATGGAGAAAGAGTTCAAGATTAGTGACTTGGAAGAATTGTCATATTTCTTGGGCATGGAGATCTCATATACTCAACATGGAGTGTATGTAACTCAAGAGAGGTATTTGAAGAACTTGTTGATCAAGTTTAAAATAGATGAATCTAGGGTGGCACCTACTCCAATGGAGGCAAATCAGACATTGAGTAGATATGGAGGAGAAGAATTCAAGGATATGAAGCTATATCAAAGTTTGGTTGGTAGTCTTCTCTATGCTACATTAAGTAGGCCTGATTTGTCATATGCAGTTGGAGTGTTGCCTCAATTCATGCATTGTCCTGGAAAAGAACATTGGGTTGTAGGAAAAAGGGTGTTGAGGTACATTAAGGTACACTCAAAGAAGGTAATCCTGATAATAGGAGATCAACATATGGATACTTGTGTTATGTAGGAGATAAGCTAATCTCTTGGTGCTCTAAGAAGCAACATATAGTTGCTTTATCATCTATAAAGGCAGAGTACAAAGGACTAAACACATTGAGATTCAGTATCACTTCTTAAGAGAGAAGGTGATTGATAAGGAGATTGAATTCATACATACTTCAACAAAAGATCAGATTGCTGATATGTTAACCAAAAGCTTGGATGGACCAAAGCTAAAAGATTTAAAGACATGGCAGGTATAAGGAAGATAGAGAAAAACTCAATTGATGATTGAGGGGGAGCTCTTGGTGCAAGTAAACCACCAATTGATGTTTTGGATAAATACTTTAAGACAAATAATGAAGAAACGATTGTTTTATGAAGCTTGAAGATAGTGCATGTTCAGAAGATGAAGACTTTTATACATATGTACATTAGTTTGTAGTTAGCTCACATATATCTTTTGTATGATCATGAGCTTGTACATATATGCCTATACATACAAGTAAAAAGTCAGGGAAAATATGAGAGAGTATGAGAGAATAAGAGATTAGACGAATTAGAAGTCATTAGACACTTTAGAAGTGAGTAAGATATCTCTCTCATCCA